>OZ024740.1:332689366-332769366 GCA_964016885.1 Eledone cirrhosa | reverse complement strand
ACTAGAACTGTTTCATTCTGAGGATATCATCAGAAAGTTTTCTGATGATTTCCTCCGAATGAAACAGTTCTAGTCCTGTAGAAGCCATGTTTATATTAAATTACTTTTACTCTGCTATGTATTGAGTACCCTACTTACTGTGGTTATCCCCGATTTAACCCGGGATCTACATATATATATATATATATATATATAAACGTTTGTATATGTATAATAAAGCCACAACAATGCAGGTATGGACATAGAATAAAGAATGCAAATGCAAAAGATATTGTTGACAATTAATCTTTTACCTTAGATTTATTTAAATGTCCTTAATTTTCGAGATAAAATATCTCTTCTTCGGAGGGAAGTAAAGCGGTTAAACCAGTGTTCTAAATAGCTTGCCAAGTCATGCTGACAGGAAATGGTATAGACTCTATACCATTTCCTATCAGCATGACTTGGCAATCTTAAAATAAAACAATATACACGCTGGACATTTAAACCTGTTATGTATTAACCACGTGTATAAGAACACAATTGGATATTAAAAGAATAACTATATATATATATAACCAATGCACACATAGAGATATTAAAACATAATAAATACATGTATGGATCACCCATATACACACAGCTATTCTCTAAGGCTAAATCAGACATGGGATACAAGGAAGATCAATCAGTGCATATATGTATGTGTACCTGTATGCATATGTATATATATGTGTATATATATATATATATATATGTGCATGCTACTGTACGTCTGTATACATATATGTATGTACGTATACATGCATACTTACATTTAAGTAAGTGCCATACTAAGAGTGAGAAATGAAATTTCGTTTTCATTTTGTTTCAATTTATCGTTTTCGGTATGCCTGACCGATTTAACTCACTCAATATGCAAATTAGGCTTACATTTAAGTAAGTGCCATACTAAGAGTGAGAAATGAAATTTCGTTTTCATTTTGTTTCAATTTATCGTTTTCGGTATGCCTGACCGATTTAACTCACTCAATATGCAAATTAGGCTGCTCAGCCGTTAATTTTCATAAGGAAAGTATATACTTTCGAACGTTCAACTATCTGGCAGATGGGTACACGGTGCTGATGATAGCTAACAAGCTTGAAACTAGTACATCGTTCCTGTGTCAGTGTTGAACAAAAAGGTGACGTGGTTGCCTTAACACCGTATGGCATAAATTCAGGCTGTTCAGTTTGTTTACAAACGAACAAAGCGACGTTAGCGCCGCTAAACTGATACGTGCATATATGTATGTGTACCTGTATGCATATGTATATATATGTGTATATATATATATATATATGTGCATGCTACTGTACGTCTGTATACATATATGTATGTACGTATACATGCATACTTACATTTAAGTAAGTGCCATACTAAGAGTGAGAAATGAAATTTCGTTTTCATTTTGTTTCAATTTATCGTTTTCGGTATGCCTGACCGATTTAACTCACTCAATATGCAAATTAGGCTGCTCAGCCGTTAATTTTCATAAGGAAAGTATATACTTTCGAACGTTCAACTATCTGGCAGATGGGTAAACGGTGCTGATGATAGCTAACAAGCTTGAAACTAGTACATCGTTCCTGTGTCAGTGTTGAACAAAAAGGTGACGTGGTTGCCTTAACACCGTATGGCATAAATTCAGGCTGTTCAGTTTGTTTACAAACGAACAAAGTGACGTTAGCGCCGCTAAACTGATACGTGCATATATGTATGTGTACCTGTATGCATATGTATATATATGTGTATATATATATATATGTGCATGCTACTGTACGTCTGTATACATATATGTATGTACGTATACATGCATACTTACATTTAAGTAAGTGCCATACTAAGAGTGAGAAATGAAATTTCGTTTTCATTTTGTTTCAATTTATCGTTTTCGGTATGCCTGACCGATTTAACTCACTCAATATGCAAATTAGGCTGCTCAGCCGTTAATTTTCATAAGGAAAGTATATACTTTCGAACGTTCAACTATCTGGCAGATGGGTACACGGTGCTGATGATAGCTAACAAGCTTGAAACTAGTACATCGTTCCTGTGTCAGTGTTGAACAAAAAGGTGACGTGGTTGCCTTAACACCGTATGGCATAAATTCAGGCTGTTCAGTTTGTTTACAAACGAACAAAGCGACGTTAGCGCCGCTAAACTGATACGTGCATATATGTATGTGTACCTGTATGCATATGTATATATATGTGTATATATATATATATATATATGTGCATGCTACTGTACGTCTGTATACATATATGTATGTACGTATACATGCATACTTACATTTAAGTAAGTGCCATACTAAGAGTGAGAAATGAAATTTCGTTTTCATTTTGTTTCAATTTATCGTTTTCGGTATGCCTGACCGATTTAACTCACTCAATATGCAAATTAGGCTGCTCAGCCGTTAATTTTCATAAGGAAAGTATATACTTTCGAACGTTCAACTATCTGGCAGATGGGTAAACGGTGCTGATGATAGCTAACAAGCTTGAAACTAGTACATCGTTCCTGTGTCAGTGTTGAACAAAAAGGTGACGTGGTTGCCTTAACACCGTATGGCATAAATTCAGGCTGTTCAGTTTGTTTACAAACGAACAAAGCGACGTTAGCGCCGCTAAACTGATACGTGCATATATGTATGTGTACCTGTATGCATATGTATATATATGTGTATATATATATATATGTGCATGCTACTGTACGTCTGTATACATATATGTATGTACGTATACATGCATACTTACATTTAAGTAAGTGCCATACTAAGAGTGAGAAATGAAATTTCGTTTTCATTTTGTTTCAATTTATCGTTTTCGGTATGCCTGACCGATTTAACTCACTCAATATGCAAATTAGGCTGCTCAGCCGTTAATTTTCATAAGGAAAGTATATACTTTCGAACGTTCAACTATCTGGCAGATGGGTACACGGTGCTGATGATAGCTAACAAGCTTGAAACTAGTACATCGTTCCTGTGTCAGTGTTGAACAAAAAGGTGACGTGGTTGCCTTAACACCGTATGGCATAAATTCAGGCTGTTCAGTTTGTTTACAAACGAACAAAGCGACGTTAGCGCCGCTAAACTGATACGTGCATATATGTATGTGTACCTGTATGCATATGTATATATATGTGTATATATATATATATATATATATATGTGCATGCTACTGTACGTCTGTATACATATATGTATGTACGTATACATGCATACTTACATTTAAGTAAGTGCCATACTAAGAGTGAGAAATGAAATTTCGTTTTCATTTTGTTTCAATTTATCGTTTTCGGTATGCCTGACCGATTTAACTCACTCAATATGCAAATTAGGCTGCTCAGCCGTTAATTTTCATAACGAAAGTATATACTTTCGAACGTTCAACTATCTGGCAGATGGGTAAACGGTGCTGATGATAGCTAACAAGCTTGAAACTAGTACATCGTTCCTGTGTCAGTGTTGAACAAAAAGGTGACGTGGTTGCCTTAACACCGTATGGCATAAATTCAGGCTGTTCAGTTTGTTTACAAACGAACAAAGCGACGTTAGCGCCGCTAAACTGATACGTGCATATATGTATGTGTACCTGTATGCATATGTATATATATGTGTATATATATATATATGTGCATGCTACTGTACGTCTGTATACATATATGTATGTACGTATACATGCATACTTACATTTAAGTAAGTGCCATACTAAGAGTGAGAAATGAAATTTCGTTTTCATTTTGTTTCAATTTATATATATATATATATATATATATGTGTGTGTGTGTGTGTGTGTTGTGTATATTTATTTATATATATATTATATTGCATATATCTGTGTTTATATATATATATATAAAGACCACATTGTCAACAATTTTGCTTTACAATATATATATATATATATATACCAAGTTCGAGCCCACGGCGATGTATAATCTTTTAACATATATATATAAAATACATATATATGTGTGTGTGTGAGAGTGTGAGTGTGTGCGTAATTGTGTGTGTGTGTGTGTGTGTTTGTGTGAGTGTGTGTTTATAGTAGAATATGTTGGTTGAAAATCAGTTCACTCGAAAAGGAATTGTTTGTGATGTTTATTTTCGACCACGATTTCACAGATCATTTTGAACTTTTCGAGATTGCTGAAATAAATATTGGACAAATGGTTGTAATATGAGTAAAGCAAATTGAAGGAGCTTTTGACGCATGATTGCAGTGCAATATCTGAAACTCGTAAGATACCAAAATATTATCTATGGAAACATAATTAATGATATACTTATTTTCGAAAATCTGGTGATGAAAGGCAAACATCAGATTCCAAATAAAAATATAATCAAATGTAAACAAAATCTGCGAACACAGCTCTTATACCCACAAAGCACACGCACACAAACTTACATATACAGAGGCATACGCGCGCGCGCACGTATATCTAAGTATGTATGTATGTATATATATATATATATATATATATATATATATATATACAGAGAGAGAGAGAGAGAGAGAGAGAGAGAGAGAGAGAGAGAGATAGAGAGAACGGATAGAGAATTATTCATATCTAACTCTAATATTGACGAGAATATAACAATGATATTACACTTAAAATCTGCCTTTCATTATTTTTCCATCATTTTTTTCTGCGTTGTTCCCTGTCTCCTTCGTAGGTTATATTTATTCACATAACCCTTGCCTAGAGCGCGGAAATTTAGGAGATAATATAGGGCTTTTTTCTGTTGCTTAAGAAGCGGGAGCATAAATAATTGACTACAGATCTCCTGGAGATACGTCCATGTGATATATCTAACCACAATTTTCGTAGGAGCAGCACCTAATATAATAGTGTGAGAAAGATGACACTGTGTAACGTGTGGTAAAGGTTACAGTCGATAAATCATTGCAAATAAGGCAAATCTATGACGATAGACTATGTTATTGTTGTTGTGTCTTCTCTCAGCAATGCTCATGATATGAAAGCAATAGTGTCTGTGTAGATATTCAACAACTAATAAAATCCGAACTATCTCTTGATGGCATTGGCAGTATCGGTAGAGGGTCGGCCGCCATGCCTTGTAACATAGAGTTACAGCTCTTTATGATCTGAGTTCAAATCCCGCCGAGGTTAACTTTCCCTTTCATCCTTACAGGTTCGATAAAATAAAGTACCAGTCACGCAATTGGGTCAATTTTAATCGAATTTCCCCTCCTCTGAATTGCTGGCATTGTGCCTGTATAAGAAAGCAATATATATATATATATATATATATATAAAAGGGCGGCGGTGGATTGGCTTGTTTCGGTAGAGAGTCGGACGCTATGCTTTCCAGCATAGTTACGTGCCTTTACAGACTTATTTCAAATCCCACCGAGGTTAACTTTACCATTCATCCTTACGGGTTCGATAAAATAAAGTACCAGTAACGTACTGCGTAATTGCTGGCATTGTGCCAAATGTGGAAACAATTATATATATATAGATAGATAAGTTTCTTTTATTTGCCACTAGGGCATCAAAAGTGGGACAAGTACAAAGGGGGGAGTTTACACAAAAAGGCGTCCTCAATAAGGAGGAGGCAATAACAAAATATAAAAATAAAATAAGATATAACAAAAAATAAAATTTTTAACAAAATCCTCAATAGAGAGGAGGCGCCTTGGGGGGTCGCACACACCCCCGAAAAAAGTGTGCAACCCTTTTCCTCAGGAGCACAGAGAGGGGGTGCTCCCTCGTTCCTTCCTCTTTTCCACCTACAGGCTTATGTAAAGAGAAGGCCCATTCACACGGGCCATTCTCGCCACTTTCACCCACCTTTCATAAAAACGACTGGGGTGCAGCACCTCTCTCTCCATCCTGATCCTTCTTCCGAAATGATATCGGAAGAAACGGACCAGTTGTTGGCCAGAGAGAAAGGTGCCTGACCTCAGTCCTTTCAGACGCGTCCACCATACAACCTCTTTCGCCATGGCTATTACGCACAGAAACACCGCCTCTGCTTCATCTTTGAAGGGGGGAGGCGGCTTGATCATTACAATAGACTCGGTGGTCAACCGGATCGGTCCCACCCTTGACAGCAGTTGTTCGACATAGCCCCACAGATCGGCTACGCCCGAGCAGTGTACCAATGCGTGTGCAACGGTTTCCTCGTCGCACACGCATCTGGGACAGATCTTTTTGGCGGGGTCCCTACCCGGGCGCCCGTGTCTGTAGAGCCTTTCTCGAACGGGTAAAGTCCCTCGGTAGCACTGCCAGGCCAGGGACTTCTGGAAGTTGTCCATAGGTCCCGGGCTGAATGTCCTACCGAACAGGCTGGCCAGTTCGTCCTCCTCCATGTCTAGGGCTTCTCCAAGGGCGTCGTCGCACCTGCTGCGTACCAGCCCTCTTAGATAGATAGAGACATAAATAGATGATAATGACAAGGAAATTTCCGCAGGTAAGTTGTTGCTGATGTTATTTAAACCAAATGTGAACTATACTTATTCAACTATACTAGATCTATCTGATACATCTGATACATCTGATACAAATATGTTTGGCTGTTTATATTTAGCAGATTAGGCTATCAAGCAGATAAATGATTTATTGACAGGACGAACTTTACGAAATAGGGTTGTATCCCTTACAATATGGGTTTCAAACTCCAGCTTTTACAACAGTAGGAATTAACAGATGTTAATTGGGTTAGTGACATTGTTAAATCTAGAGACTGGTGTCTCCGAGGAAAAAATGCTTGATAATGGAGATGGAGAACTATATTAGTTATCAATTCAATTTAGATAGTGAAACATTGTAGATATGGTGATGAATAAACGCGAACTGGATTAATAATTAAATAAGAAATGCACATGCTGGTATTACACGGACATTGATGTGCATAGGTTTAACGTAATAACATCTGATGGTGGATTGGCAGTATTGGTAGAGAGTCGGACAACATGCTTTTTAGCATAGAGCTACGGCCCTTTATAATCTGAGTTCAAATCCCGCCGAGGTTAACTTTGCCTTTCATCCTTACGGGGTCAATAAAATAAAGTACCAGTAATACACTGGATTAATTGCTGGCCTTGTGCCAAAAGTAGAAACAATTATATGTTGTATGAAGCTGTCTCTATCCGCAACGTTGTATAATGGAAATGACTTATTGTCCAAGAAAAGGATGTTAGCCAGTATATTGCAATTCAAAGTTATAAATGGCTGGACAAATATTCTGAGTGGGGGAGATAACGCACACTACATCGGTGCAAACATGTGTTATTATTAATTATTCTATGTGGCTCGTTAGCGAAGCTGTGTGACAGTTATTGTTTCTATTTTAGACACAAGGCCAGCAATTACCCAGTACATTACTGGTACTTTATTTTATCGACCCCGTAAGGATGAAAGGCAAAGTTAACCTCGGCCGGATTTGAACTCAGATCGTAAAGGGACGTAACTATGCTGGAAAGCATGGCGTCAGACCCTCTACCGATAATGCCAATTCACCGCATTGGACATCGGACGTTGCGATGCTGGGTATTTGGAAGCTATTCGAAAAAGGGTTATATTTGACCTCCAAATAAACTATATACATGACAGCTGAAAAATATGAAACCTTTCAATTAGATAAAACCTGGAATTTCATTAAATTTTTAATCTACAATATTGGATACTCCATGTTAAATGTCTGAATTTTTTAATTCTATACTTTTCCGGGCGCACATAGGAATAAGTCCGTGAAATATGTTTAGAAACATACACAGCAAGCAGAAGAGTTAGTAGCTTGTAATAGATTGATTCAATTGCTTTTTTCAGAGTATGTAGTGGTATGGAAAATACAGGGACCGTAGCTCTTCCGGCTGTATAAAGATATATGTGATATGATGGCTGCACATGGTGTGCCTTATCAGAGTGACAGGCCAGTAATGACAATTGATCCGTTGTTGATTTTAAGCAGCATTGTTATCTGATGACGCTTTATGCACCCACTCTTGTAAGATATTTCGCTTGACGTTGAATTCAAGCATTGATCTGGCGTATTTGATGAAGCCTAGAAATGATGTGGGTATGAGAGTTTTCCGATTAGGTCTCTATACCGTTCGCATACACAATGCGAGAACTAAGGTGGTTTTGTGGGATATCCAGTGCTATAAGCATGGAACTTCCAAACAAGACATTTCTCGTATTGGCTGCAGAATCTTAATTTAGTTTTCATGTTGATTGATACCATATGTTTTTCGAATATGTGCCACATCTCACGGAAAGTGATATAGCAGTTGCACCCCATGGTGCGCTAACATATGCCTTACCAATATATTTCATTTAATAGTGATTATGCTATTTTTCTTTTCTTCCACAAGCCGGTAGAATGAACGAGACAGGGAGGTGCGATATCGCTATCCATACACTTAAAATAATTAGATGTTAATCCTGCGGCGTTTCTAATGGATGGCACGATAATGGCCAACTGTTTATTTAGTATTATTATGCCTAAATATATTATAAATTACTATACCATCAACTATTTATTATGCGAATGCAAACCCGTACATTCTTTCTTCCAACAACGCTTCAAAAAACTTTACTTCCATCCAGTAAAATGCATCTTGCAACTGATTCTGTTGCTCATGGTGCAGTTGTGCATCTCCAGGTTAATATTGATGTAATATGTCGTTCTTCAAACACATTTCTGTCGTGGCGATCACGGCATTTTAGATTTCGATTTAAGTAAAATATACAATTTGTTCTTCCAATTCTGAGATGATATCTGCTCGTAAAAGAAACTCGAAATCCTGAACAGTGTCTCCCTCGTCCGTTCGATCTACATAATTTCATTCAGTAAGTTGCATATATAAAAGAAACCAAATTATAATTTTGTCCTATTTCTAAATCCACTGAGAGATAATTTACAGAATTAAGTTTATATGCATTATTCATATCTTGCTTTCTTAATGTAAACCATTATCGTATTTCTTCGAGACGATGTAAGATTCTTTAATTTAACTTTACATAACATAAAAAGCATCTTATGGAAGCCAGCATCAATTTGATGTCTAGATATATCACCATAGAAACCGATGCCATTAGTATACAGTATCTCTAAAACTACCATTGCTGAATGTTACAAAAGATGTTATTCGCTGTTCTGAGGCATAATTGTACTTGTTACTCTGATGAAAATACATGTACAGATTGAGGATTGGTTCCCTTTAAAATAGACAGAAATGAATTATAGTATTACATTAGATGCGTATAAAATGAGCGAATAAAAAGAGTGTAATTTCTTGTAATTTTTGTGTGGCATCTCGTATTGTAGGACATATGTTATTGCATGATATTTGAAATACCTACCTTTATAAAGAGGATAATTATGGAGTAATCAGAAAGTTTGACAAGTGACATTTTAGCATTTATAGTGTAGTGCGTATTTCAAATATACTAATTCGTCAATGAGCAAATGATTTGGAATCGTATTAGCTGTTAGTCTACGTTTTAGCTTGAACAAGAAAGCACATATGATGTTAAATCTTATATCTAAGGCGATATATTCCCCTTTTATTAGAAACGGAGGTTGAGATATCTTACAAATATAAAAGATGAAACAAGAGTACAAGCAATGTTGTTCTTGTCTTTGTGGGCAAAGAATAGACCGTAAAATGTGTGAGTTCAGAAGTGTTTGTATACAATCATGAAAAGGAAGTGCCCGAATTGTTGAGCCTGACTATTCGTTTAATATGTTCTCTTTCACAGATGAAGAGATAGTCCCAAAACATCAGATTTACGTTCCCCTCAATACATATTAATTTTTTATACTGACGCACTTCAAAGTATTAAGATATATGCAAGCAGTCTAATGAGAGTTTGTGTAGTAATCGTGACCTCATCAACTTCGCGTTTATCGTTTTCCATCAGGGATTTGGCAGTTTTGTTTATGTGTGTTGAAATATGTTAAAATGTGACATTCGTATCTGTTTTGTTTCTTTAGTGTGATTAATCATGTATTTTGTTTAAAACTTCCCTTTTCCTCTAAGCTCTGAAAAAAAAATTACAATAAGCGATTATAGTCTGAACACCAAATAGAAGCAAAATACAGTAAGTACAATTGCTAAAATAGGAACAAAATCCACACAGTCAGCAACAACTACATCAATCATTATGATAATAATAACATTTATAATCATTATTATGTTCTTTGTTCATGTTATTGTAAATTTCATTGTCAGAAGTAAGTTTATTATAGTATATTATTTATTTGTTTATTTAATTTATAAATTGCTGCAACATAAAGCAGACAACTGGAGTGTATTCCAAATATATCTTAGGAATAGGAAAAATATAGCCTAGAAGACATTTATCAAACGAATGACAGCTAAAGTGAATTTCTTCAATGTAATCTCCCTCATGGATACAAGTTGTTTGTCTGTTGCCTTCCAACCATTTCCCAAGAGTACAATATCTTGACTTGATTTATTTTTATTTCTCTTGCCTGAAACGATCCAATTTCTGTCCAAATGCTAATATACCCTAGAGCATGAAACATCAGGTGAGCTTTGCTGAATAGAACAGCATATAATCATCGGCCTTTGGTCATGTTTAGTACATACATCCTGACATTTAATTGTAATTACTGCTTTACATATTAATGTTAGGTTCTCTGAATACTGCCTTTATATATATATCTATCTTAATGTCAATTATCTTTCCATGCATCTGATTATCTATCACATCATCTCTGAAAGTGTGATAATTAGATTGATAGAAAAAGAGAAATAGAAAGAGAGAGAGGGGAAAATGTATGTAACAAGATTTTACTGATAAAAATATAGATTAAAATATTTCCCTTTAACCCCCCTCCCTCACACACCCTCTCTCTCTATATATATATCTTTCTCTGTTTATACATACACACTCATATATGTATATATGTGTGTGTGTGTGCAAAGCATCAAAATATAACGGGAGGAAACATAATAGTGCCACTGATGATGTCACAGGTGTGTGATGAAAGAACGTTTATAGACTATCAATATATGTTTATATCTATATTTATAAACATTGATTGCCCGGCATATAAAATATAGGGATGCGAAAACAAATCCAAAAGAAACAGTGAGTGTGTTTTATTATATTTCTGGCAATATTATAACAATACGACCCTCTCCAAATATAACCATATGTATATATATATATATATATATATATATATATATATATATATATATATATATATATAGAGAGAGAGAGAGAGAGAGAGAGAGAGAGAGAGAGGGAAAGCTAAACCGAGGAAGAAAGAGAAAAGAGTAAATCATGCTGAATGATATGTTGCTTTTTCCATAATCAGATGAAGCAGTGTAGCATCCATAGTTCAAATGGTGGAGTTAAGTCGGTCGAAGAATTAATCTTCCTAACAAGAAAAAAACCCATCAATAAATCCCTTTGGTTAACTGAAAGTTACATCTGCTGTGACATCTCATAGAACCCGAAGACCTGTGGTGCTAAAGTGTACTATTAAGGATACAAGCATGTTTGCGTGAATTATATTAAGTTCAGTATGTGATAAATTATTTATTTTAATGTTTGCAGCATATTAATCTTTAAAACAAATTCAGTGATATATCCACCGGGGAAAATTGCATTGTCACTGTATATAATTTACGAAACATATTTCTACATAGATGTAATATGTAATAATGTATCTCTTTACAGCTCTCAGTGAATATGTATTTTATATCAGTTTTGTTTCTCGTTGATTGCATGCCTATTTCCTCCAATGTAATATTGTGAAAGATAATGCATACCATTTAGAAATTATTCATTTCAATTCTAATCGTGTCAGTATCAAACTATCGTACACATTTCCAAATCATCCTAACATTTATTTCCATTTCCATCTCTCCTCCATTCTCACTTTCAGTTAAACTTCAATCATTTTCTTTACATTAACAAAATCACTTCTTTTCTTTTTTGCTTCTTTTTCCTTAATACCTGAAATTATTACTCAAATACAATATCACTTCATTGGCATGCTAATTGTGTATAGTTGTAAAAGAAATATTTGATCGATTCCATCGTAAAATATCATCTGGAAATATTCTACTCTTTTAAACTTCTTCTTAATGTATGCTTCCTAAATTTTTGAGGGTTTCTCTTCATAATTTTAGCTTCATTTATCTCTGCCTCTAACAAATCATTAACGCTCATAATTCCACGTGACCTGACCTTCTATATAGGCAACCGTGAAATTATTGCCAATTTACCACATTTACTGCATCTAATTTCAACTTGCTTCCCTTTTGTATCATATTAACTGGAAAAAAAAAATGAATAGAAAAACAAACCTCTCTTGTAATTGAAATATTAATGCATTGATGTCAAGCTCTGAAACATTTCAGATTGAAATGCCAACAATTGAAGGCTTTTTTTGTAATTGTGTAATAGGGTTGGGGAATTTGTTAATAAACGTATGATGACTTCCGAACTTCATTTAACAGTGAATAATTTATCGATATAAAATTGTCGATATTTCGAAAATCTTAATAGGATTAAATGGAAATATTCTGTAGATAATTCAACATAACCTGTTTTCATGAATATTATTTATCTTAAGTACCCTTACTTTCGCTGGTTTCAGAAAATATTTCATCGAGGTTCAATTTTTGTTTATTGTAAACATTATGTGATATAGATTTCATGGTTTCCGTCATTTCATTTAAACAAGTTGATACAAACACAGAAATACTATTTTTGAAACGGAATCAATTTTACATTTAAATTAGTCATAAAGCATTAAAGTGCCAGGAATTCTCAGTACAAACTCAAATATCTAGCCTCCTTTTCACGGGATATTTTTTATATTCTTCTCACATAATATAAAAATAATTGACAAAATATGCTAATCATAAACACTACTAAACCAAAACCATCAACATAAATTGAAAATATAAAAATAAGCATATATTATTCATTCAAAAGAAAACTGATTAATTATGCTTAATAACTTGAGTGTTTTTTAAGCATATTTTCCCATGACATATATAATATCAATGTCCGAGAATAGCACTGATACTTCCACTTTACCACAGTAAAAATAACATCATTGTCATAATTGTTATCTGGTGCGCGAGCTTTAGTAAATTACATTTAACCACAATAGACTGGAGTCTGATGAACAATAGATATATATCTAATTTAGTTAATGTTCAAGAAATAGGAAATCAGTATATTTCATACCTATATAAAGTTATATATAAACAAAAATTAAGGACATGTTGACATACGTAACATAAATTTACCATGTTTTCAATATCCTAGGCGCGAACATTGAAATTTAAATTGAATAAAACCTAATCGGCAATATGCCGACGGGTGTGAGTCTGATTTTTCAGAGATTTGTTATTATAGTCATCAAACAGCATATTAAAAATTATAATCATAGTTACATAAATCAAATATATACTAATGCTCCACACACACAAATTCAACGTAAATATGTCTTGAATTATTTTAAGCTATGTATTATTCATAAACTTTATATGAGAGAAACAAACCAGGCAATGAGCAAATAATATCAGTGAATTTATACCTCGAAATTAGCATACTTACTTATTATTTGCTACCACCTGAAATGTTAAATTACACAGACAGTATATCCGGTAAATGATGCCTATGCTACAATGCGCAAATGACCATCAAGATTTTCTATATTTCAACATTTGAATGTGTTAAATAATCTATGAATAATTTGTTGAATGAATATTAAAACAATGTGTATCGTATGTATTCAGGAACAATATTAATTCCGGTATATTTATAATTCGAATAATAACGAAAGTTAGACTTTATTCCATATGTTCCACTCTATTTCAATAATGTATTTCTACATAGCTAGTATGACATAATGATTAATGGAAATAGTTATTATTCAATGTGATGATTTTACCAAGTAATATGGGCAGGTATGATGTATGATATTACGTTATTTGAGGATGGCCTCTATATTGTATGATTTATGCACCAAATAAATGTATTTCTATTACACAAATGTACCGGAAAATTTAGCAAATTATCTCATAGTACAGCAACAATTACAATAGTGCTGCATACACAATCCAACTGTGGACGTTAGTTCTCATAGAATTATTATTGCGGCGTAAAAGTTCTTAGATAGATGACCATTTATATGGAAAAAATTGAATATTATAATGGGAAGGGAAGGAACCTCCTACGATAGGAATAAAGGGCACAATAAAAATCAATGGATATGATATATATATATATATATATATATATATATATATATATATATGGGGGGGGGGGGGGGCGTATGTGTGAAAGTTGGCGCGCGCGCATTTATAATTTCATATACATAGAAACGTGTTTTTACCGTCACGTTGATGCATGTCAAAATACATGAAAGTAAATTGCTGACATCAAGTTATCTATTTCAAGACATATATGTCTAGTTTTATAGTTCTTGCTTCTCCACTGCCAATGCTAAATTACTGTAAGATATACCTTATTTAAATAAACAAAATGACATCGACATCTAGTAGCTACCATGTTGTCACACCTTTGGCAGGTTCAGAGACAAATCATTACCCGCTAGGATTCAACGTAATCACTAACACATTCTTGCTAGTAAGTTGTTTTCATTCCTAATTTAATAAAAATTATGTTGATTTAAACTTTACCTCCTCATGTCCATCATTTAATGTAATTTTCGTACATTATAAATAGATATTGCTGTAATCCTATCACTGATGTGGTTTTACTGTATGGTTTCCTTAGCTTTTTGCGTTGCACGGTTTAAACGAATTGGAAGTTATGCGTAGTTATTCACTGAGCATCATATATTAGGAAACCATTGATAGGTTACGCAGCTCAAAGGAATTCATAGAAATATCAATTTGAAAAATAATCTAGAAACATTTATAGGTTTTGATGTTTCAAAATATTGTTGTCAAGCAACTCTCTACCAATGATATAGCATGTAGAAAAAATGGTGATACATGTATGCTTGCGCCTGTGATCTTGCCTTTTTACTGTTTGATAATGAACAAATAATTTAATTTTATTATCCAATTTCAAATAACGACCAAAGCAGAGAGAATTCCTTTACAAACATTTGATTCTAATGCCATAGATATTTGAAGTCAAATACAATGTCGCAATGCGCAGGTAAAGCCGACTATGATTATAACATCTCATTAGTACAATTACCATTCTAAAGTAATGATTTATGTTCTCATATGTTGTTTTTAAAAGCCAATTATTATATTTGGAATTATATGCATGTACATGTTTGTGTTTGTCTTGATAATGGGTTTATGCATTATAGTATATACAAGTATCTATATGAATGAACTACACTCATTGAGGTAAAATAAATGAAAACCATCAAGAAAATCGTAAGAAAGAAAACAAAGAACTGTAAGAGGAAATGTGTGTGGAAAAACAAAAACATCATAAACCAGCAAACGTTAACAAATAATTGCCATATTTTATGGGTATTTCACTATTTTTATACTATGGGAAATTTAATAACATAAATAATGTATATTTCTTATACTTTTCTAATATCTTTTTTATATAATCCATTGTGAGTTTTTCACAAAATTCTTTGTTGTTGCAATATTCATAAATCGTATATATTTTGGTTTTTACATACTTATATTTATGATACACTTTTCTTTTACGTTTTTTATTGACTTTTTAAACATATTTTCAATACATATTCTTCAGAATGTTTATTTTCGTATTTCTTTTTCTTTCTTCATCTGCTGAATTAGCTTCGTTTATTAAGTTTCACTGCGAACTAACACATTTATCTATTTTTTCTGCCTCATATTTTCTTAATGTTTATCATTTATCAACTATCCCAATATCTAAACATCTCTATTACAAATATTTTCCTCATTCTTTTCTGCCAGTTTCTTTTCATTTCTCTATTTTTTCAGTTAGCTTAATATTTATTATTGATTATTTAATTTGGTGTAAGAATTTTGTCGGGAAGGGATTCACGGAATTAGATTAACACGGGTATTTTTCAGGTATTCATATTATTTTCATAGTTGAAATTTATGATAAAACTAAACACGTCAAAGGACGTAAACCTCTATGTAATATGTCCATCTAACTTTGAATATCCCTATACTGACGATTGGTGTGTTTAAACATGTGGTGGTACATATTACAACATTAGTTTCGAAATGAAACACCTTTTTCTCTGTATCATCTAAACCTTAAAGTAACAAGTAATGCCACATCACAATACACATTTTATGAATGCAAATTCAGAAGAAGCCAGAATTAATTGATCATGAAATTCAGCATTTACTCTTCGCATGAACTATTCTAAATTTTAATACATCAGTGTGGTTGTTTGTGATGCATGCATTTTTTTTCTGTTTATGTAGTTAATTCAATAAAACCTGCCTTTTTTCAGTTCTACTGAGACATTGTGGTAGGCATTTTATTTATTTTATTAACGAATCAACTCATGTGTGACGCGTGTACTCACGTAGATTAAGTATTACAATTTAACGCCTTGCCACAAAACTACGAGACTCTTTGTCTTATTAAAAACGTATTTGTTCTCTGAACTAGCATGCCTTGATAGGTCTGCATGGGTGTATTGCTGTGCGTGATACGAATGTGAATTTTGGATGTTTCAGTATTCTTATGCATCAGCAAATACTGCTGGTTCTTTCATCCTAAATATTGGTAACACTTTATGATTAAATGCGTCCATATTGTATGTACTGATGTTGTCAAACTAAGTTTTCAATGGTATGTGTTTCCATAGGACACACAGAAAAGGTATAGATAGGCAGCAACTGTTACCGACAAAAGCAAATTCATAGTATCTGGTGTAGTTTAGATATAAGGCATATTTTTAAGATCATAGTTAAACAGCCTGTTAGAGTATGTAGCTTCACAGTGGTAGAGTCTAAGCATTGTATACGATTTCTAACTACAGAATGCAGCTCGTTTCCAAATAAATGTGTTGTAATTCTGCTTGTTTGCTCTTGGATACGAAGAGATTGTGATAAAACCATTAAGCATATTCTGAAGATCCATGAAGCAATCTACCCAGAACACAAAATAGTACTATTTCACAAATGGCGGTACATATACAATTACAATACAGGTCACGTGACATATGAATTACATCTCCTATACATGTAATTTATTCTAATTGACAATTCGATTCGATATATACACGTATCTGTAGTGTTATTCCGATCAATACCCGGCACATAACATAACATCATATTATGTTTAGATTTTATTGTATAGCTACAGTACAATTATTGTGTTTTAATATGCGTTCCCTATTTCAATGAATGCTCAGTCACGCATATCCTTTAACAAGAAGCCTGAAATATTGGGTTCATGCTAGATATGATTCTTATTCCGCAGCGATCTGAATGAATGCACTGTTTGTGAGAGATTAGGATGGAAACCTTGAAAGTTTAAGTGAAATGACCAAGGGTAAGAGAAAGAGAAAGTGAGAGAGAGAGAGAGAGAGGAGAGAGAGAGAGAGAGAGAGAGAGAGAGAGAGAGAGAAAGAGCGAGAGAGAGAGAGATAGATAGATAGATAGAGAGAGAGAGAGAGAGAGAGAGAGAGAGAGAGAGAGAGAGAGAGAGAGAGAGAGGTATTGTGTGTATGGGTAAACTGTTAGTACTGTAAGTTTGTGCCCACAACTAATCAAAACATTTTACATTTTTAAATGTAAAATACATATACACACGAAGTATGTGTGTACGCAAGACCCAAGTATATCTCTTTCTCTCTTTCTCTAAGGTATATATATATATATATATATATATATATATATATATATATATATATATAGATATAGATATATATATATATATAGAAATAGAAAGATTTGAATGGATACAGTTACATATATAGAATAAGGAAAAGCGAAGTAGTTTCAGATGTTCAAGTCTTTTAATAATAATGCTGTGATATATATTTCAATGGCGACAGTGGCCACACTGTTCTGTGTGCCAGTGTCGCGACATCGTCAGACAGCTTGTTACATAATAAGGTTATGTTTTCCAGGCAATCCAAATTGAATCGACATGGGAACGAACGAAGTGTGTACTTTTGGGTTCTTCATCCGTTCCCCTGTGAGTACCAATTCACCCCCACCGGTCTGCACAGGCGCAGGTCCAGAGGAAGTTGACCATTAGCTACCGCAGATTTCAACGAAATTCGCTTAGTCAGTTCCCCCTCTCAGCCAAACCATGACCCATTCAGGCCTGTACCATAGTTTACTGCTACCCGTCCCGTCTGTGGCAGTCAGTCGAAAGCCAGAGGGGATGGGAGAGTGTTAGTATTTACAGGTCCCAATAATACCTCTCACCAAGCGCGGACAGTACAACTGACCATCAACCCCTAAGAGAAAATATACTTAATTCTAGGTATCACGGTTTCACATTGGAAGTTATGAGTGAGAGTTGGAAATAAAAATTAGAATTTAAAATCGACAATCCTAAATCAAATATCAGAAATTATAAATTAAAAAATTAAAAAATTAAAAAATTAAAAAATTAAAAAATTAACAATTAGAAATTAAAACATTTTTCAAGTGAGAATCCGGATTGAGGTGAATAAAAAATATATAGATTGAAGTGAGTAAATAATATGCAGAGAATTGTTTAAGTAAGAAGTTCTGAAAGGAGCACTAATATCACAGTTACACTATCCACATACTGAACGATAGTACCGTACAGTAGATCGGAGGGTAAATTACCGTATGAAAGGCAGTAGTCAATCGGGCAGTAGTCAATCAGGTACATAGCCTTAATTTCCATCACATGGAACAAAACCAAAAAAAAACAGACATGAAGTACACAAAAGAAAAGAACCAATAATGAATAAATGCAAAACCATATAGAGTACATATATGCAAAATGATCCATATGATTGTCAATTTGTCCATGTATAGATTGAATTGAGGGGGCTTCTGTTCAAATGCGATTTGGTGCAGGAAAAAAGGGGTTTATCTTTGTTTTCGTTTCCGCGTATTTACATGTATATTTCTTTTATTCACCTCAATCCGGATTCTCACTTGAAACATTTTTTAATTTCTAATTGTTAATTTTTTAATTTTTTAATTTTTTAATTTATAATTTCTGATATTTGATTTAGGATTTTCGATTTTAAATTTTAATTTTTATTTCCAACACTCACTCATAACTTCCAATGTAAAACCATGATACCTAGAATTAAGTATATTTTCTCTTAGGAGTTGATGGTCAGTTGTACTGTCCATCTTGGTGAGAGGTAGAATTGGGACCTGTAAATACTAACACTCTCCCATCCCCTCTGGCTTTCGGCTGACTGCCACAGACGGGACGGGTAGCAGTAAACTATGGTACAGGCCTAAGTGGGTCATTGTTTGACTGAGAGGGGGAACTGACTAAGCGAATTTCGTTGAAATCTGCGGTAGCTAATGGTCAACTTCCTCTGGACCAGCGCCTGCGCAGACCGGTGGGGTGACTTGGTACTCACAGGGAAACGGATGAAGAACCCAAAAGTACACACTTCGTTCGTTCCCATGTCGATTCAATTCGGATTGCCTGGAAAACATAACCTTATTATATAACAAGCTGTATGGCGATGTCGCGACACAGGCACACAGAACAGTGTGGCTACTCTCGCCATTGAAATATATATCACAGCATTGGTGGATTGGCAGTACCAGTAGAGGGTCGGACGCCATGCTTTCCAGCATAGTTACGTCCCTTTACGATATGAGTTCAAATCCCGCTGACGTTGACTTTGCCTTTCATCGTTACGGGGTCGATAAAATAAAGTACCAGTAATGCACTCTGGGTAATTGCTGGCCTTGTGCCTAAAGTAGAAACAATTATTATTAAAAGACTTGAACATCTGAAACTACTTCGCTTTCCTTATTCGATATTTACTCCGTCACTCCTATGTGGAATACATACGTTGAGTGCTTGACTTGAATTGCATCAATATTTACCCTAAGTATATATATATATATATATATATATATATATATATATATATATATATAAATCTATAGGGAAAAAATGAAACGAAATTTCATTTCTCACACTTGGTACGGCTGTTACTTAAATATAAGTATGTACACGTACATACATATATGTATACAGACGTACAGTAGTATCTCTATATATATACATACATGCACACATATATATATATATGTACGTATGGATTCACCGAACATTTATTATAATGCTCGTAGTGTTTGTAAACAAACATCCCGTATTAAGCCGTATTAAGCCGTAGTGTCCAGCAACCATCATTGACAAAGGAACGCTGTACTAGTTTCAAGCTTATTAGCTATCGTCAGTAACGTATACTTTCTTGCCAGATTGTTGAACGTATATACTTACCTTATGCATATTAATGGCTGAGTAGCCCAATTTGCATATCGAGTGGGTTAATCGGCTGGGTGCACCGAAAACCATAAACGAAAAAAAAATGAAACGAAATTTCATTTCCCACACTTCGTACGGCTGTTACTTAAATATAAGTATGTACACGTACATACATATATGTATACAGACGTACAGTAGTATGTATATATATATACATACATGGACACATATGTATATGTACGTTGGATTCACCGAACATTTATTATAATGCTCGGTGTGTTTGTAAACAAACATCCCGTATTAAGCCGTAGTGTCCAGCAACCATCGTTGCTCGTTTGTTCAACACTGACAAAGGAACGCTTTACTACTTTCAAGCTTAGTAGCTATCGTCAGCAACATATACCTTCTTGCCAGATTGTTGAACGTATATACTTACCTTATGCATATTAACGGTTGAGTAGCCCAATTTGCGTATCGAGTGGGTTAATCGGCCGGCTGCACCAAAAACGATAAACGGAAAAAATGAAACGAAATTTTATTTCCCACTCTTAGAACGGCTGTTACTTAAATATAAGTATTTCTGTGTACCCGGCCGATTAACCCACTCGTTATGCAAATTAGGCTACTCAGCCGTTAATATGCATGAGGTAAGTATATACGTTCAACAATCTGGCAAGAAGGTATACGTTGCTGACGATAGCTAATAAGAGTGAAACTAGTACAGCGTTCCTTTGTCAGTGTTGAACAAACGAGCAACGACGGTTGCTGGACACTACGGCTTAATACGGGATGTTTGTTTACAAACACACCGAGCATTATAATAAATGTTCGGTGAATCCATACGTACATATATATATATATATATGTGCATGTATGTATATATATATATATACATACTACTGTACGTCTGTATACATATATGTATGTACGTGTACAGACTTATATTTAAGTAACAGCCGTACTACGAGTGGGAAATGAAATTTCGTTTCAATTTTTCCGTTTATCGTTTTCGGTGCACCCGGTCGATTAACCCACTCGATATGCAAATTGGGCTACTCAGCCGTTAATATGCATAAGGTAAGTATATACGTTCAACAATCTGACAAGAAGGTATACGTTGCTGACGATAGATAATAAGCTTGAAACTAGTACAGCGTTCCTTTGTCAGTGTTGAACAAACGGGCAACGATGGTTGCTGGACACTACGGCTTAATACGGGATGTTTCTTTACGAACACACCGAGCATTATAATAAATGTCCGGTGAATCCATACGTACATATATATATGTGTGTGCATGTATGTATATATATATATATACATACTACTGTACGTCTATATACATATATATATGTACATGTACATACTTATATATATATATATATATATATATGTAGAATTCACAAGAATCAAAGCTATGTTCAAAGCATTTATTCACTTACAATTGTTTCATCCAAACCTAGGCTTGGAGTCTTCGAACCTTTTTTCAATGTTTGTACACATAATTGTCCTCCTTTCCAACGCAAGAGACATACAGATACATATATATATATATATATTGATGTACAGTGGAGTGACATATATTATACTATATTATTTCTGTATAGCAATTCAAATTCAAAATCAAAATCTAAATTAAAATTAAAACAAAATTAAAACAAAATTAAAATACATTCGGCAGTTAACACAGATAATGCAAGAGGATAGTTTGTTAGTCAGACGTAGTAGTTAGTGTATGCGTTAGTTACACGTGGGGCATGCAAGTGTGTCTCAATTATATATGATTATTGTGTGACAGGGTGTTACATGTAATACAAGCACTTTAATCGGGTATGTAAGAGTATTATGGTGGTTGTAGTGGTAAGGTATTTTTTGTATATAATAAAAAAGTATGTGTGCAGAAAAATAAAAATAAATAGGAGAAGCAAAAGAAAGTTATGGTTTTCGTATCCACCACCATTTTCACATTGAGGAAAAGAAATATTAGTTTTTACATCCATCACATAAGTAACGATGATTCCGTATTGGATGTTTGATGCATTAAATTAAATTATTTTAGTAATAAATTACTGACCTTCACTGTTTAGGGTTTAAAATATACATAATTATAAAAGGTTTTAGTATATACATAACCATAAATAGTATCCTTAATATTATATATATATATTTATATGTTATGTGTGTGTATATGTATGTGTATATGCGTGTGTGTGTATGTGTGTGTGTGTGTGCATCATGGCAACTTGTTTAGATTGTCTGTGTAGCGGCCTTCACGTTCAAATACTGCAAATACACCGATTTAATCTGTAGTTTTACACGCATAATTATAAATACTAACATTTCAAAAACATAATTTGAGTACAACAATCTTCTGTCGATCTTTTGACAACAAAGAACTCGAAGCTGTAAGCAAGACATAAACCATGTGGAAAATATAATCTCCGTCCACTCTCAAGATAGAAGTTGGTAATTATATATATATAAATATTTTAGTATGGACATTCTGTAATACTATGACAGGGTTAAGTTGAAAGAAATTTCTGACTCCTTATGCTTGAACGGATTACCACATAGAGATGAAAGTATTTAATGAAGGGCAATAACGTAAAAGTCTATGTCTCCGAAAATATAAACAGAATCTGAACTAGTTAGGCTAGCTGGCTTCTATCTACGACCTTCCCCTCCTCCTCCTCCTCCTCCTCGTCCTCCTCCTCCTCCTCCTCCTCCTCCTCATCATCATCATCATCATCATCATCATCATCATCATCATCATTCTTCTTCTTCTCTTCCCTCTTCTCCTCCTCATTCTTCTTCTTCTTCTTCTTCTTCTTCTTCTTCTTCTTCTTCTTCTTCTTCTTCTTCTTCTTCTTCTTCTTCTTCTTCTTCTTCTTCTTCTTCTTCTTCTTCTTCTCCTCCTCCTCCTCCTCCTCCTCCTCCTCCTCCTCCTCACTCATCTGATTTCATACCCTCCATTATCCTCTTCGGTCACGTTTACATTGTAATCTTCTTTATCTTCTCTTTTCTTGTCTTCTCCGTTTCCTATAGTAGTTATTCATCGTTTCTCCCCTCGGCCATCCTTTATTTCTCCACTTCCTCTCACTGTGTTTCTTTCTGCACCTTATTTCCTTCCTCCTCTCTTTTCTAATTGTATCGTCCAATTCAACGTTCAGTTTCTTCTTCTAAACTCTAATGCTCTCTCTCTCTCTCCCTCTCTCTTCTAATATATCATTCTTAACTGTTTCTCTTACGCACAATGAAACCTATAAATAACGAGATGTACGCCAAGGAACTACAGAAAAGATAAAGACAGACAACATCCGCAAAACAAAATGGAATTGGCAGCCTGAAGTGCTTTGGCACTTCCTGCTGTCACTGAGTAAGCCCGAGGAATTCTCAGTCAAATAATTTACCACTGGAAACCTCAAGATCCTTGACTCCAACAAATTTATGCCCCAGATACAAGGAAGGACGAGCTTCTACTTTCCTACACCCTAGTCAGGTTTCATCTAAATATGCTAGACAACATTGTGAGTTGCAGCAATATGCTGTTGCAGTCATTGTTGCTCTAGTCAGCTTCAAACTCAAGGTCTTTAAATATTTTGCCAGTTGGGTAATGTCTAATGTCGTAATAAGAAGCTAGATATTCCTCTGAACAACACCTTAAGGCTCATTATTTGATGTCTCCATCCTACACCAACTGAATATCTACTTCTAATTTCAAGCATTGCTCCTGAAACACTTTGTAGTTACTATTACACAGAACATTTATAACCACTGCCTTAATAGACACAGATCATGCGCTCCATAATATGTCTGAGGATTTACAACTAATAGACCAACACAACTCGGTGTCAAGCCGCCTATTCTCTCGTGACGCAGCGAAGTTGCGATACACGAAAGGTATATGGGAACAGATATCTCGACTGGTCAAAATGAATGCCAACTCCAATAAAACCCACCAACTAGGCGCTAAACTCTCTTGGAGGGAGTGGATGTCTATGAACCGGCTACACGGAGGTGTCGACTGATTCATTGCAGTCATGCAATAATAGAAACTGTGGGCATTAACAACATGCATGAGTAGCTCACCAGAGAAGACTGCAGGACAGATACAGAGGGAATGCCAGGATCTCAACCCACATGAGAGTTTGGATCATTTTCTCGAATCCTAACCTAACAGCTTTTCTTATACATCCCAGATATTCATACGTCTAGCTTTTATCTTAGCAGTGTATTTTGTTCCAAGTTTGTATATATATATATATATATATATATATATATATATATATATATATATATATATATATATATATATATATATATACAGAGAGAGAGAGAGAGAGAGAGATTTGCGTGTTTGCATGCGTATGTATAATATAACAGGTTTAGATTTAATGTAGTACACACTCAGAATATATGTATAGAATTTATGAATACGATGTGAAATAAATTCAATATCAAGAACATAAAATGTTCCTTGATATTACAATATTTTTACACTTTTTAGTCAATAAATTTAAAACAGATAATTAGTCCAAAATAAGACAGAACTGCCACGTCAAGTCGAAAATTATTATTCCAAGATGTGTAATACAGATGTGTTTCATCTGGAATGAAAAAATTATAATGGAAAATCATTTAAAACCAAATCTTCTTCTTCATAGAGAACACAACACATTATATTTCTCTGAGCAGCTGGATGTATATTGATCTTACTGAAATATATTTCAGTTATTATAGACATTGTTGCAAACAATATCTATATTGATATTCATTGGAAGGAACTTTTGTAATAAGTTATCATACAACGAATCCCGAGCAGCGGAACAAATTCAATATTCCATAATGTCTATGCTTATGCCTCCTAAATGAATTCATAAATGGTTCTAATCAGTGAGATACATCTGTGTAGACAAGAGTAATGAGTGCTAATATGTCAGTTACACCTGACCTGAAGAGATGATTTGTAATCTTTTATCCATTTAGAAGTAAAGTCTCTTGTACTTACTTTATTCGACTCTTAAAAATTATATTAACTCTGAAATAATCAGTCAATTACAGATATATTTCTTATCTTAATTATTGTATATGAGACATAATTTTGCGTAACTGAGAATTCTAAATCTACGAACATCTGCAACCATTGCATCTGACAGGAATATTGCTCTTCCGAATATTAACACCTAAATCTGCACTTAACCTGCAAGCATCACTAAGAATTTCGTTCGTGATTATGAGCCGTATTCCCTTGCTTGAAGAAGCGTGACAAATTCGTTTAATTCTACCCAAATATATTTTCCTCCCACTTTTGTATCTATTACTACTTCCATAGAATTTGAATTCATAATATGAAGTGCTAAAACTAAATGTTAAAATGCCTTTAATTCACAGTTGTTACTAAATCCAGGGTACAGGTAATTCAGCATATTTGAAACAATTTTTTTTTTAATTGAAACTACAAACTTTGGAAGTTATTATATAATGAAGACGAAGATAATAAATATGCACTAAATACATGGCAACTGAAATAATTATGATCTTAGTTTCATCTGTTGTAGAATTGTTCACATATGTCATGCATAAATTATAGATCTTATAAGTTGGAATCCTTCTAAGGATTTAGCATGGAGACTTCAGAATTGAATTATAACTGCTTTGATTCTAGAATGTTACTATGCTGATATCAATAACTGCAAGGTTTCAATGTTATTTAGATGGATTATCCTCCTCTCTGCATTTACACAGATATTCGCATTTTTCCATACTCATGCGTCTTATATGAAATCAGCATGCGAGAATGGTAAAGCACTTTATTTCACAGTCATATGATCATAGTTTCAATCCAACTAATCGGTAACGCTACGATTTCGTAACCAATCGAGATCAGCATTGCTTTTCATATTTCAAATATGGATGAAAGTATGTTACTTTCAAGTCCTAGCGTCACTAAATTCTCATGTTCCCTCTATCAAATATTCGAGCGTTGTACCTATATAAGAATTAAAAAGTTGACATCAATTTCAAAGCAAGCGAGAGTCGGTGGAAAACGATTTTGATAATAGACTAAGGTAACTTAACTACCAAATAATACATAATTTTCTCACGTAGTTTGTATTTTGTTTTCAATAGGAAATATAATTATAGATGGATTTCTGATCTAGTGAGTAAACATTCGGAAAAACACATAGAAATGATGATGATGATAAGATGATAAGAGCAATAAATAATAAGAAAATATATTTATAACAATGATAAGAATAACATTAATACAATTCCCATACGCACATACTCATGTGTGTATGTATATATACACACGCACGCACACACACACACACACACATACACACACACACACACACACACACACACACACACACACACACACACACACACACACACACACACACACACACACACACACACACACACACACACACATACACACACACACACACACACACACACACACACACATATATATATATATATATATATATAATCTTAACAGAGTCTATGTGCGTGTATATTCATCATTCAGTTGTTTTTTATACGAATTCAGACGTGTCTGGCAATAACAATCACTTCTATATAACATTGCTGTGTCTGAGGAGAACAGAAGCATATTGAATATTTGTCTTGCTGATATGACTTCACGAAACAGTGTAAAATAATTGAAGCTGATAAAGAAATAACGACTCTTTTTCATGTTTATTCTTTTATCTAGAAAACAAGACGTCGTTGAACACTATACATTTATTATTGCTGTTTTGATAAATATTTGAAGTTTCAGTTATTTCATCTTGAATACAGTAGAAAATCCTCATAGAACAATCTTGATTTATTGTTCATGTTGTCACAGAATGACGCACACAGTTGCCCAAAAAATAATTTAATCAAGAGATTTACTCATACACTCAAATACGCGGATACTAATATACATGCATTGATGCAGATGTCTGTCCATACATACACACAGACATACATAACTCTATCCCAACAAGCGTACATATGTACGGGACTTTGTGTCTATTTATAATTAATTTAATACAAATAAAGGTATATATACATATATATACATACACACAGCTGTGTGTATGTGTATATATATATATATATATTTATATACACACACACACACACACATATATATATATATATATAGGAACAAATAAGACCCCGACGGCTGAGCTCAAGCCGTTTCGACGGCTAATTCTGGATTAGTCCAGAATTAGCCGTCGAAACAGCTTGAGCTCAGCTGTCGGGGCCTTACTTGTTCCTATTACCCACTCTACTACCCTAAGTATTGAGTACTTTGGTGCGTTATGGTCCACCTGGTTCCTTACCACATTTCCTTCGTTATATATATATATATATATATATATATATATATATATATATATATATATATATATATATATCAGCACACTCACAGTTATATACGCAAATCTGTTAAAGGATAATATTTATTTGTCAAAGAAAAATAAGTCTTTTGATATATGATGTTTAGGGAAAGCGATTTTACGATGTATTCATTTCATTAACCTCTACATCTCTTTAATTGATACAATTGATATTGTGAATTTACAAAGAAAGTAATGTTTGTATATACACTGTCTTGGTAAACTGAAAATTAGCTGTCGGTTGATTAAATTATATCATTAATATATATATTCAAATCCCGCCGAGGTTAACATTGCGTCTTTTAAAAAAGAAACAAAAAAAAAAGACGCAATGTTTAGACAAATCACAAAGGCAATAAACATAAATGAACTCTAACCAAAATTAAATAGAAAGCATGAATGGAATAGCAACATCACAACTTACAATTAAGGACATAATGAAAACACACACACACATAGAACAAACAACCATCCAGTAACATGTAAATAAACAAATAAATAAACAAATATAAACACACAGTCACCCGGATGTAACACATGCGCAAACTAAGCACACAACACACACAAAAACAAGATGGCGTAGGACAGAACAAAGGAGAGGCACAAAAACAAAGAAAAGAATCCCCAGTCACTGAAGAGGTCACAGAATGTGTGACGAAAGAACTTTTATAATATATGAACAATCGTCTGGTTATGGAACCAACCAACCAACCGGAAATTTATAAATTCCTAAATTTATAAATTTAATTTATAAATTTAATTTATATTAAATTGAAATGGAAGCAACTGGTGCGTGTGTTTCTTATTGGCAACATGACCCTCCCAAAGTATAACAATATCGGTTTCAACACACGTTTTCAGATAAAGAATCTTGCTAAACAAATTTAGAAACGAAATATATATATATATATAGATGAATATATATATATATACGAATATATATATATATATATATAATATATATATATATATATATATATATATATATATATATATATATATATATATACCATATAACACACGTACAAATCCAAAGTGATCTGTTTCGCCAGTAATTTGTTGACACTGTGACCTCTCTCTCCACGTTTAAAAATTCTCTTAGTGTTGTCTGGAATGTAAAATAGCCTTACACACGCTGATGAACCAGGGTTATTTCATTTCTGTCAACAACTTACTGGCGAATAGATCACTTTGGATTTGTACGTGTGTTATATAGTTATAGAGGTATTTATTTACGCTTTAATTTATATTTTTTTCATAGGTTATAGATTCCATACACTGGTGGTTTTTTTCCTGTTTTATTGATAGCGCACTGTATCTGTCTCTAGTGTGTTACCTTTTCAACATATTGTATTTTAAAGAGCTCGAGATTTCCTCTCCTTTGAGCACATTATTCACAGGGAATGACGAGAGTCTACGGCTCCGTTAATGTATCGTGATATATATATATATATATATATATATATAGATCTGTGTGTTTCTAAATATATTATATATATATATATATATATATATATGAATATATATATATATATATATATGAATATATATATTCATATATATATATATATATATATATATATATATATATATATATATATATATATATATATATATATATATATATATATATATATACATATATATATTCATATATATATGTATATATATATATATTCATATATATATATATTCATATATATATATATATACATATGAATATATATATATATATATATATATCATTTTGAAGACCTTACGCTATTGTTTTAAAGTAGTGACTGTGTCACTTACTTCTTATTTCAAATACAATATATATACATTCCAAATACACTATATGTACATTCATATATACATCGCTATTTCAGAGCACCAATTCTAATATATATATATATATTCATATATATATATGTGTTTGTGTGTGTCTATGTGTAATTTCAAAATTCAAGAAAACCAAGAATAGTATTATTGTTCATCGCTACGGACGTTTCATTGTGAGAAAATTGTATATTATCAGTAACGTATATACTCTGATTTGAGTGGTCTACTCAAATCGTATCTTTTCAGGAAATATATATAATAAAGAATAACCATATGATTAATATCAAAAGACAAGTTAATAATAATAGAGTATTCAAAGTAAAATGCATTCAAACCATTTGAAATTTGAATTTACAATATTGTTTTAACTGTTCCACAAGTGTTGAGCTGAAAACCCCATATCTGGAAAGGTGCTTACCGCAAAATTATGCTTTGCACTTGTAAATTTAAAATTCTATGGTATGAATGCACCTTCCCTCAATCCTCTATTATTCTCGATATCTTGTCTTATGACATTAATCAATTTATTGTTATTTTGATATAATATAGGTTTATATATATTATTGGAAATTGTTCATATCGTCACACATTCCGCTGTGGCCTCCTCAATCCCTGTTTGTTTTTCTTCCAGTTTTCATTTGTTCCTGTTTTCATTTGTTTGCTCTATTTGATGGAGGAAACAAAACAAAACAAAACCTGAAAGATAAGTGTGTTTGTGGTGGTACGAACAATATTATGATCTAGAGAGACTGAAAGCAGTTGCACAGATGTGGATTGATCTTTTCTAGGTTTTCAGGAACAATATCATTATCTATAAATATTTTATTAATGATACGTTAATTACAGAGATTAACTAATTAAGAAACTAGCAAACCCCTAAAGGCATGAAGTTTGTTGCAAATATGAATATTTGGAAGAAACGTGAAAGAGGAAAACCGATATTTCATAGATTATTGAATGAATTCGTATATTTAATGAATTCATTGAAATGATCCTATACCTTGACTGTTATTGTAAGGCATAGACATTGTCGTTATATAGAGCAATGTTTTAGATTGGTTTTGTCTTTACTGAAATGAACAATTCTTACCTGATAAAGATATACATATACAGAATATTTTAATTGTTCAAGGACCATACACAATATGTTTATATAACACCGCATCACACATTAATGATGGATATTTTACGAGTTGATTCATGTTAACACATTCACTATATCGCTTTCCTATTTTTGTGTGTGTAAAAACATTTCGCATCTAATAGTCTTCTTCTAAAAAGAAAGACATTATAATTGATTCCAAAAAAGAAACGTGATATTTTATCCTTTCAATACATTTCTAAAACCTAACAATTTACTCTCTAATCAGCTATGTGTAAGGGCTAACATAAAGTTTCTTTAAAATGCTTTTAGCAATCATTAATCGGTTTTCCCCTCTTTTGAATATACACTAATGTATATACTAAAAAAAAACAATCGCTTTTCCGTTTCGGCCCAAACAGGTCTACATACAGTGTCTTCTAAGCCATTTGATTCATTTTTTTTTTTTTTCAAAGAGACAAATTTCCTTCAAGAGTTTTCTTCTCTGTCTCAAATTTTCGAATATATATCCGTCATTTGTCACTACTAGGAAAGTACTTCTTGTGACTGAGTTTGACAAGTCGAATCTCTTTATAACTGTCACACGGAGAATAAATGTCACAAGATTAATCTTCTAATTTAAAGATTTAATTTTTTTTTAGGAAATAATGTTTCGAAATGAAATTGGCCACACTCAAACGGTTCTATATACACCAATCCAGCATCATCTTAATAATTCCCTATGGTAGTATGATCATTCAAAGCATATATTATCCTAATTATAATCAGCAATAACCGTTAATGTTTTAATATTTCGAAAATACATATGAAGAATTATATCATAAAGTAATTAGGAAATGACGAAGTTAAAAATAAATAACAATATAAATGTATTTATATTATCTAACACTCCCATTATCTCTATCTCTCTCTCTCTCTCTCTCTCTCTCTCTCTCCCTCTCTCTCTCTCTCTCCCTCTCTCTCTCTCTCTCTCTCTCTCTCTCTCTCTTTCTCTCTCTCTCTCTCTATCTCTCTCTCTCTCTCTCTCTCTCTCTTATATATAAATATATATATATATATATATATATATATATATATATATATATATATATATATATATATATATATATATATATCATATTGTATAAATACAGGGGAAAATTATTTCCATAGAAAGTGTGAGGGGTTATTCTACTATATAACCTTACACACATATATATATGTGTGTGCGCGTGTGTGTGTGTGTGTGTTTTGTATATATAAACATTTATATAAATATGTATATATTTGCATATATATATATATATAAATATATATAAATATATGAAATATATGAAATATAAGAATCAAAGAACTGTTCAAAACATGTTTGTGCTTACAACTGTTTCCTCCAAACCGAGGTTTGGTTTCTTCGGAGCAATTTATTAATGAATGGACAGTATATGACCTCCTTTTCACCCAAGAGACATACAGATACATATGCGTCTTGTTTATATAGTGTGGCAGAGAGTTACGTGTAGTAGAAGCACTTAGGTACAAGAGTGTTAGGTTGGTTGATCTGGTGGCAACCAACCTAACACTCTTGTTTACCTACCTAAGTCCTTCTACTTCTCGTAACTCTCTGCCACACTATATAAACAAGACGCACGTGCTTGCCACACATGTAACATTTGCACTATATAACCGCTTATTTTCATGTTGTATTTTAACCTGTATTTTTGATTTTTGATTGTACCTTTTAATATGAATGTAATCTCTAAGTGTGTACTGCCACTCTAAATGATATACTGAATGTTGACCCACAATATTTGCATATGTATCTGTATGTCTCTTGGGTGAAAATGAGGTCATATAACCGTCCATTCATTAATAAATTGCTCCGAAGAATCCAAACCTCGGTTTGGAGGAAACAGTTGTAAGCACAAAAATGTTTTGAACAGTTCTTTGATTCTTATATTTCATATAACTGCTCTGTAAATCATCTGATGTTTTTACATTGAGCTACTTAACTTACTGGTAATAAGGTAGTAATATATTACTGCCTACCACTATTTAGGGTTTGTATAAAAAAAATACATATAACTGCAAAAGGTTTTTGTATTTACATAACCATAAATAGTATAATTAATACTAATTAATTAATACTATATAAATATATATATATATCCCAATAATATATGATGTACATATATATATATATGTGCGTCTGTGTATATATATATATCCCAAAATATATGATATATATATATATATATACATCATATATTATTTGGATGAAATTCCTTTTTCCTGGCAGAGTGCCTCCATTAGCTGGATTCTACTGAGTATCAAACTAATTTTGTTATAAATATACATCTTTCAGTTAATCAAAGTAGCACAAAAGCATTAAAATCTGCTTCGACTCGCACACACACACACATATATACTGACACACACACATACACACACACACCACACACACACACATATATATATATATATATATATATATATATATATATATATATATATATATATATATATATATATATACGTGTGTGTGTGTGTCTGTGTGTGTGTGTTTCTGTTTCTGTGAGTGTGTCTGGAGTATCACAGTGAGTGCCATTATAGATCAGAATACTTTGTTACCTACATCATTAAGTTCTATTGTCGCAAGCCTTCTTAGTTGTTTAACATCCTCCTTTCTCTAATATTCAAATGCCTCCGTTTAGAGTTTGTTCCTTCTAATCTAACTTATTATATACAACAGCCATGAATAATCACATACGATATAAGAGTTCTTTTCTAAGAAATATGTTTTGGTGAAAAAAATAATTTTATCCCAACTGAATATCAAAATTCAACAAATGAAATGAATGACAGGAAAACTGAGGAAAAAGGAACAAAACCATAACGAAGTAAAATATAGTGTTGCCTAGAGAATGTCATTACAGAATGTGACAGCACATAGTTTCGGTTACTGAAAATGAATAATTGGACCTGGAGAAGGGGACATATTAATGTAGCTTTGACAATGTATGCATTCTATTAAATAGTATTCGAATGTTACATATATATATATATTTATGTTACATTGAAGCGAAGTACTTTGCAAAGATACGTTCACATATATACATGATATCCCTATATATATATATATGCGTTTATTACACCGAACTGAACTTTAATGTAATATTTTACCCATATCGTTTTTATGTACAACTAGTGTCATAACATGTGTACGTTTTGTCTATTTGTGTGTATATTAAGAAACATTGACGGAACGTTTTGGTATGCATTTATATGAAAGAGTATTCAATTTTCAAATTTGTGTCGTATGTACTCTATGCTTGCCTGGATTTTTGTCGAGGGAAAGACTGGATCGCCAACCTATATCATTAATTGGTATCTGTAAATCTGCTTCATATATGAACGGATCACAGTAAATGCAAGCTTAGCCATTATGAAATTTTAGAACGCGGTGGATTGGCAGTATCGGTAGAGGGCCGGACGCCATGCTTTCCAGCATAGTTACGTCCCTTTACGATCTGAGTTCAAATCCCGCCGAGGTTGACTTTGCCTTTCATCCTTACGGGGTCGATAAAATAAAGTACCAGTAATGCACTGGAAAATTGCTGGCCTTGTGCCTAAAGTAGAAACAATTATGAAATTTTAGAACATACTGATATCCTATAATGAGAGATTATATATAATTGTTTCTATTTTAGGCACAAGGCCAGCAATTACACTGGGTAATTACTGGTGCTTTATTTTATCGACTCCGTAAGGATGAAAGGCAAAGTTAACCTCGGCCGGATTTGAACTCAAATGGTAAAAGGACGTAACTTTGCTGGAAAGCATGTCCGAACCTCTACCGATACTGCCAATTCACCGCCCTGTATATAATGTTGTAATATCCGTTAATGAATGAAAACCGCATATAAATCTTCCGCAAGCAAACAAAATGCATGGCACAATTGTTACTTCATGTAAAGATTAATATGGAATATATCATACAGACTATATTTTATGAAGAAACATATATTTTATCAAACATATCAAATAAAGAAACATATATATTATGGTGACCGGCTAGTATAATGTAATATAGATGTTTCTGTGTGATGCGACTTGATCTAGAAGTTGTTATTGAAACTGAATTACTTATATTTTGGGGAAGAAATTTCGTAAATTAATAACACCTCTCTTTTATTTCATGATAACAGTTTATGATGAATTTACATTGATCGGATCGCAAATGTACGGCGAAATGTTTTGAAACATTTTACTCAATATGTCTCGTGATTGGACACCTCCACCTGACTCTTCTTTAGGTAATTAACTAGATTTTTGTTTAAAGTATCCATTTCACTTTCCCAAATTATACTTGGGTACAGTGGAAATTGATGTAGGCACTGTCATTAAACAGTAGCCGAGCAATGCAACATTATTTTACTACTAAGTGATGAACATAAATTAATATAGATTGTTTGTCGTTAATTTTTAAAGTAGTAGTAATATAATTTGAGGCATTAGTCAACTTGCCTCCATCGTTAACATTCAACAGACAAATATTACATTGGGCGTTTAACTATAATATTTTGCAAAAATAAAATTTTGGATATAAATTTATAAGTTTAGCATAACAGACTGGTTCTGGTCCCAGGAAATAAATAAATACTTGTACTATAGTGGTTATATACACATATCTATCTATCTATCTATCTATCTATCTATCTATCTATCTATCTATCTATCTATCTATCTATCTATCTATCTATCTATCTATCTATCTATCTATCTATCTATCTATCTATATATATATATACATATATATATATATATATTTAATTGGAAATTTAGTAAAATAGAAACTCTGACGGTTTGCAAGCAAATTCGGCCTCCTTATATGAAATGATGAGTTAGCAAAGCACTCGATAAGGTAGGTCCTTTGATTAATAACATACGTTTAAATAGCTTGACAAATCGAACATTGTGGTAGGCAAAATCTAACACACAATAATACACAATAATATACCAAAATCTAACACACAATAATATACCAAACCTGATAGTTCTATCGTTACTTTGGTATATATATTGTGTGTTAGATTTTGCCTACCACAATGTTCGATTTGTCAAGCTATTTAAACGTATATATATATAAACGGCTAGTACAATGTAATATAGATGTTTCTGTGTTATGCGACTTGATCTAGAATCATACAATAATACTACAAACATACAACCTAATATTACCAACAAACACCAAATGAAAAATACCAACTTAAAACTTAATTTCTCTACTTCTTCTAATATACAATATAATAACTTTCAAAAAACCATTCATCCTAATATTCCAATATATGTTAATAACATTACCAACAAAATTCCTAATAATCAGGTTAAAACACCTAAATCAGTGAATCTAACTAAAAATATGTGTAATAAAATCACTAATACTAATTCTCTTAGTAAACATCAGGATACATCGTATAAAAATTAAAAAAAAACAACATCGGAACCGTAATAGACGAGTTACTTGGTATAATGCTCCATTTAATCTACACATTAAAGATAATATACCTAAACATTTTTTACTATCCTAGAGAAAAACTTCCCGCCAAACCACAAATACCATCAAATTTTAAATAGATCAACGGTCAAATTCTCCTACACAACAACCAAAAACATACAACAAAATATGAGTGCCTACAATGCATATAAATGTAAAAAAAACATGAATATACCACCAACACATCAAACTAACCATAATACTAAAATAAGCCACAGCAAACCACCATCTCATTCACATACAACAAGTCGAGAAAATTCCACACCTAATTTGACTAACTCCCCTGATATAACATTCACGAAAGGTTGTAACTGTAGAAACAAAGCAAATTGCCCATTAAAAGGAAACTGCCTTATTAATAACATAGTATATAAATGTAAAATTAGCACTAAGGACTCAACTTATTCATATATAGGAGCTACTTCTAACCAATTTAAAATAAGATTTAATACCCACAAACACAGTTTTAAAAATGCCACATTAGCTAATACAACATCCTTAGCTGAAATAATTAATAATTATAGAAAAAAAGAATATCGATTATAACCTGACCTGGAGTGTGCTCAAAAGGGCCACCCTTTATCAAAATAATAGATATGAATGTAGATTATGATCCCAGGAACTTTTTGAAATAATGAAATATAAGGATATCCTATTAAATAAGCGACAAGATTTAATTATATCATGTAATCATAGAATTAGAAAAACTTTCAAATATTATAAACCTAATTAATATACACTTATATTTTACAAATTATTATAATTAATTTTTTAAAATTAGTGAACCTATAATTAATATTCTACTACTAAGAACTGCATAATTTTATTTCCCTTTTACAGCTATCTTTTCCTAAAATTTATACCAATAAGTATACATATAAACTATTTTAATTTCCTGTTATGAATCTAAATTCCTTGTAATCTATATAAGTTTGTTATTTCTCACTAATACAGTTATCCCCCCCCCCGTAATTTTTTTTCCTTCGTTTTAACAACATTCTTTAATAACATCTAACTCTTATTTATCATATCTATATGAATTAATATAAATTTATCCCTATAAATATACCTATCAATTAAATTAATTTAATTTCTTTTTATAGATCTAAATTCCTTACGATTTAAATAAGATTGATATTTTTCACTAACACATTTATCGTAAAATGTTATTCTCCTTAGATTTTTACATTAGTATTATTCTTTAATAACATCAAATTTTCGTGTACCTTTCACTGGCTTGACCTATTTTCATCCCCAAAGTAATCTTTTCATTCAAAATACTCTTTCCATTCAAAACTGAAGTCTACCCCTAAATTAAATTTCTACTACTACTATTCTATCAACTTGACCACTTACTACTTTTCTATTGGTCAATTCAAAACCTGTTCCCAAACAGACCTATTATATTAAATCTTTGTTGTTTTTTTTTCAATAAACAAATATCATTATTTCTGAAGACGGCATATATATGTGTAGGTATGTATATTCCCTCTGATAGTTTGTAAAATTTTACATAGATCTATCATATATATCCTAGTAACGATCGTAAAATGATGAATTTTTTAATATAACGAAGTGTTTCTTTGTTTTTATTCATTATTTTTATTAATTTATATATATATATATAAATTAATAAAAATAAATATTTTGATTATGTGAAAGTTCTTCCTTTATTATTATTCTGAATAATATATATATATATATATATATATATATATATATATGTGAGTATAGACATAGAATATTCGAAAATATTCTGTATGTTTATAATAAACATTTTGAAGACCTAATCGCTATAGAATAGAATACGTCACGTATTACAATTAGATTCTCGATAAAAGCAAGGGAAGTAAATCTACGCGTTTCATTCTTGTTAGAATTCATCAGGACTACATATCCAGTGCTTTTATCGAGAATGACACAGCTAGAGACTTATAGAATACTTAGCTGTGTACTGGAACTGGTTTGAAAGAGCGGTTGCCGGTCCGGCAGAAATTAGAAATTGGAATAAATGCTCTGAAATAGCGATATATATGTGAGTATAGACATAGAATATTCGAAAATATTCTGTATGTTTATAATAAACATTTTGAAGACCTAATCGCTATAGAATAGAATACGTCACGTATTACAATTAGATTCTCGATAAAAGCAAGGGAAGTAAATCTACGCGTTTCATTCTTGTTAGAATTCATCAGGACTACATATCCAGTGCTTTTATCGAGAATGACACAGCTAGAGACTTATAGAATACTTAGCTGTGTACTGGAACTGGTTTGAAAGAGCGGTTGCCGGTCCGGCAGAAATTAGAAATTGGAATAAATGCTCTGAAATAGCGATATATATGTGAGTATAGACATAGAATATTCGAAAATATTCTGTATGTTTATAATAAACATTTTGAAGACCTAAGTATTCTATAAGTCTCTAGCTGTGTCATTCTCGATAAAAGCACTGGATATGTAGTCCTGATGAATTCTAACAAGAATGAAACGCGTAGATTTACTTCCCTTGCTTTTATCGAGAATCTAATTGTAATACGTGACGTATTCTATTCTATAGCGATTAGGTCTTCAAAATGTTTATTATAAACATACAGAATATTTTCGAATATTCTATGTCTATACTCACATATATATCGCTATTTCAGAGCATTTATTCCAATTTCTAATTTCTGCCGGACCGGCAACCGCTCTTTCAAACCAGTTCCAGTACACAGCTAAGTATTCTATAAGTCTCTAGCTGTGTCATTCTCGATAAAAGCACTGGATATGTAGTCCTGATGAATTCTAACAAGAATGAAACGCGTAGATTTACTTCCCTTGCTTTTATCGAGAATCTAATTGTAATACGTGACGTATTCTATTCTATAGCGATTAGGTCTTCAAAATGTTTATTATAAACATACAGAATATTTTCGAATATTCTATGTCTATACTCACATATATATCGCTATTTCAGAGCATTTATTCCAATTTCTAATTTCTGCCGGACCGGCAACCGCTCTTTCAAACCAGTTCCAGTACACAGCTAAGTATTCTATAAGTCTCTAGCTGTGTCATTCTCGATAAAAGCACTGGATATGTAGTCCTGATGAATTCTAACAAGAATGAAACGCGTAGATTTACTTCCCTTGCTTTTATCGAGAATCTAATTGTAATACGTGACGTATTCTATTCTATAGCGATTAGGTCTTCAAAATGTTTATTATAAACATACAGAATATTTTCGAATATTCTATGTCTATACTCACATATATATCGCTATTTCAGAGCATTTATTCCAATTTCTAATTTCTGCCGGACCGGCAACCGCTCTTTCAAACCAGTTCCAGTACACAGCTAAGTATTCTATAAGTCTCTAGCTGTGTCATTCTCGATAAAAGCACTGGATATGTAGTCCTGATGAATTCTAACAAGAATGAAACGCGTAGATTTACTTCCCTTGCTTTTATCGAGAATCTAATTGTAATACGTGACGTATTCTATTCTATAGCGATTAGGTCTTCAAAATGTTTATTATAAACATACAGAATATTTTCGAATATTCTATGTCTATACTCACATATATATCGCTATTTCAGAGCATTTATTCCAATTTCTAATTTCTGCCGGACCGGCAACCGCTCTTTCAAACCAGTTCCAGTACACAGCTAAGTATTCTATAAGTCTCTAGCTGTGTCATTCTCGATAAAAGCACTGGATATGTAGTCCTGATGAATTCTAACAAGAATGAAACGCGTAGATTTACTTCCCTTGCTTTTATCGAGAATCTAATTGTAATACGTGACGTATTCTATTCTATAGCGATTAGGTCTTCAAAATGTTTATTATAAACATACAGAATATTTTCGAATATTCTATGTCTATACTCACATATATATCGCTATTTCAGAGCATTTATTCCAATTTCTAATTTCTGCCGGACCGGCAACCGCTCTTTCAAACCAGTTCCAGTACACAGCTAAGTATTCTATAAGTCTCTAGCTGTGTCATTCTCGATAAAAGCACTGGATATGTAGTCCTGATGAATTCTAACAAGAATGAAACGCGTAGATTTACTTCCCTTGCTTTTATCGAGAATCTAATTGTAATACGTGACGTATTCTATTCTATAGCGATTAGGTCTTCAAAATGTTTATTATAAACATACAGAATATTTTCGAATATTCTATGTCTATACTCACATATATATCGCTATTTCAGAGCATTTATTCCAATTTCTAATTTCTGCCGGACCGGCAACCGCTCTTTCAAACCAGTTCCAGTACACAGCTAAGTATTCTATAAGTCTCTAGCTGTGTCATTCTCGATAAAAGCACTGGATATGTAGTCCTGATGAATTCTAACAAGAATGAAACGCGTAGATTTACTTCCCTTGCTTTTATCGAGAATCTAATTGTAATACGTGACGTATTCTATTCTATAGCGATTAGGTCTTCAAAATGTTTATTATAAACATACAGAATATTTTCGAATATTCTATGTCTATACTCACATATATATCGCTATTTCAGAGCATTTATTCCAATTTCTAATTTCTGCCGGACCGGCAACCGCTCTTTCAAACCAGTTCCAGTACACAGCTAAGTATTCTATAAGTCTCTAGCTGTGTCATTCTCGATAAAAGCACTGGATATGTAGTCCTGATGAATTCTAACAAGAATGAAACGCGTAGATTTACTTCCCTTGCTTTTATCGAGAATCTAATTGTAATACGTGACGTATTCTATTCTATAGCGATTAGGTCTTCAAAATGTTTATTATAAACATACAGAATATTTTCGAATATTCTATGTCTATACTCACATATATATCGCTATTTCAGAGCATTTATTCCAATTTCTAATTTCTGCCGGACCGGCAACCGCTCTTTCAAACCAGTTCCAGTACACAGCTAAGTATTCTATAAGTCTCTAGCTGTGTCATTCTCGATAAAAGCACTGGATATGTAGTCCTGATGAATTCTAACAAGAATGAAACGCGTAGATTTACTTCCCTTGCTTTTATCGAGAATCTAATTGTAATACGTGACGTATTCTATTCTATAGCGATTAGGTCTTCAAAATGTTTATTATAAACATACAGAATATTTTCGAATATTCTATGTCTATACTCACATATATATCGCTATTTCAGAGCATTTATTCCAATTTCTAATTTCTGCCGGACCGGCAACCGCTCTTTCAAACCAGTTCCAGTACACAGCTAAGTATTCTATAAGTCTCTAGCTGTGTCATTCTCGATAAAAGCACTGGATATGTAGTCCTGATGAATTCTAACAAGAATGAAACGCGTAGATTTACTTCCCTTGCTTTTATCGAGAATCTAATTGTAATACGTGACGTATTCTATTCTATAGCGATTAGGTCTTCAAAATGTTTATTATAAACATACAGAATATTTTCGAATATTCTATGTCTATACTCACATATATATCGCTATTTCAGAGCATTTATTCCAATTTCTAATTTCTGCCGGACCGGCAACCGCTCTTTCAAACCAGTTCCAGTACACAGCTAAGTATTCTATAAGTCTCTAGCTGTGTCATTCTCGATAAAAGCACTGGATATGTAGTCCTGATGAATTCTAACAAGAATGAAACGCGTAGATTTACTTCCCTTGCTTTTATCGAGAATCTAATTGTAATACGTGACGTATTCTATTCTATAGCGATTAGGTCTTCAAAATGTTTATTATAAACATACAGAATATTTTCGAATATTCTATGTCTATACTCACATATATATCGCTATTTCAGAGCATTTATTCCAATTTCTAATTTCTGCCGGACCGGCAACCGCTCTTTCAAACCAGTTCCAGTACACAGCTAAGTATTCTATAAGTCTCTAGCTGTGTCATTCTCGATAAAAGCACTGGATATGTAGTCCTGATGAATTCTAACAAGAATGAAACGCGTAGATTTACTTCCCTTGCTTTTATCGAGAATCTAATTGTAATACGTGACGTATTCTATTCTATAGCGATTAGGTCTTCAAAATGTTTATTATAAACATACAGAATATTTTCGAATATTCTATGTCTATACTCACATATATATCGCTATTTCAGAGCATTTATTCCAATTTCTAATTTCTGCCGGACCGGCAACCGCTCTTTCAAACCAGTTCCAGTACACAGCTAAGTATTCTATAAGTCTCTAGCTGTGTCATTCTCGATAAAAGCACTGGATATGTAGTCCTGATGAATTCTAACAAGAATGAAACGCGTAGATTTACTTCCCTTGCTTTTATCGAGAATCTAATTGTAATACGTGACGTATTCTATTCTATAGCGATTAGGTCTTCAAAATGTTTATTATAAACATACAGAATATTTTCGAATATTCTATGTCTATACTCACATATATATCGCTATTTCAGAGCATTTATTCCAATTTCTAATTTCTGCCGGACCGGCAACCGCTCTTTCAAACCAGTTCCAGTACACAGCTAAGTATTCTATAAGTCTCTAGCTGTGTCATTCTCGATAAAAGCACTGGATATGTAGTCCTGATGAATTCTAACAAGAATGAAACGCGTAGATTTACTTCCCTTGCTTTTATCGAGAATCTAATTGTAATACGTGACGTATTCTATTCTATAGCGATTAGGTCTTCAAAATGTTTATTATAAACATACAGAATATTTTCGAATATTCTATGTCTATACTCACATATATATCGCTATTTCAGAGCATTTATTCCAATTTCTAATTTCTGCCGGACCGGCAACCGCTCTTTCAAACCAGTTCCAGTACACAGCTAAGTATTCTATAAGTCTCTAGCTGTGTCATTCTCGATAAAAGCACTGGATATGTAGTCCTGATGAATTCTAACAAGAATGAAACGCGTAGATTTACTTCCCTTGCTTTTATCGAGAATCTAATTGTAATACGTGACGTATTCTATTCTATAGCGATTAGGTCTTCAAAATGTTTATTATAAACATACAGAATATTTTCGAATATTCTATGTCTATACTCACATATATATCGCTATTTCAGAGCATTTATTCCAATTTCTAATTTCTGCCGGACCGGCAACCGCTCTTTCAAACCAGTTCCAGTACACAGCTAAGTATTCTATAAGTCTCTAGCTGTGTCATTCTCGATAAAAGCACTGGATATGTAGTCCTGATGAATTCTAACAAGAATGAAACGCGTAGATTTACTTCCCTTGCTTTTATCGAGAATCTAATTGTAATACGTGACGTATTCTATTCTATAGCGATTAGGTCTTCAAAATGTTTATTATAAACATACAGAATATTTTCGAATATTCTATGTCTATACTCACATATATATCGCTATTTCAGAGCATTTATTCCAATTTCTAATTTCTGCCGGACCGGCAACCGCTCTTTCAAACCAGTTCCAGTACACAGCTAAGTATTCTATAAGTCTCTAGCTGTGTCATTCTCGATAAAAGCACTGGATATGTAGTCCTGATGAATTCTAACAAGAATGAAACGCGTAGATTTACTTCCCTTCCTTTTATCGAGAATCTAATTGTAATACGTGACGTATTCTATTCTATAGCGATTAGGTCTTCAAAATGTTTATTATAAACATACAGAATATTTTCGAATATTCTATGTCTATACTCACATATATATCGCTATTTCAGAGCATTTATTCCAATATATATATATATATATATATATATATATATATATATATATATATATATTATTCAGAATAATAATAAATGAAGAACTTTCACATAATCAAAATATATGTTTTATTATATATATTTCGAATGTACTGTGCTGTTTTTTCAGTACGTTCTCGTCAGATAAAATACATGAATTGATGTATGACTTACCTCAACGGTCTTGAAAGTTCAATTCCAGCATTGGCAGTGATTTATTACAACAAATCTCAACATTTATGTACCACAAATATTAACATGATAAACTTAAATTTAAAGAAGAAGAGGATGTGGAGCTTGATATGGATATATGGAGGGGGTTAATATGAGGAAATGGAAGACGACAATAAATAAACACATACATACATACATAAATATTTAAATGAGTAAATAGAAGTATTAGGGAATAAATATATAAAAGGAAAAAGGAACAGAGAAATACGAGAGAGGAAGAAAGAAGAAATAACAACAATAAAGAAACAAAGAAATGATGTGGAAAGGTATAAAGGCCGTTGTTTTCAAATATTAAGTCAAATTGAGGCAACCAATTAAATAACATGAAATTTTTAATATCTTTTGTATTTGGTTATGTTTAAGCTAATTATACTTATATATTATATCAAAATTAAACCATATATAAATATTTTCTATAGCCATCAAATCATCATCATCAGCTCGAGCTTGCTCGGCTTTCTACGACACGTTTCCTCCATCTATCTATGTCTCTCATAGCGTTTGCCAGTTCCTCCGCAGTGCATCCAGTATCGTCCTCAAGTTGCTTGACGTATGTCTTCTTGGGACGACTAGCGTTTCTTGCTCCATGAGATTGACTCCATAACAACACATCACCTTCTATTTCATTCTTGCTGCGCCAACAGTGGCCAACAAATCTGATACATAGTTTAATTAAGTAATATATTCATTTAATATTTTGTTACAACATTTAAAAACATTTTTATCTTTAAAGCATATTTAAATAATTATTAAATATGTATAAAGATATTTATTAAAACATATGCATATATCACCATCAGTATATATATATTTTATATTATATTAAGATCATTTGTTATTTGAATTATTCTATTTTCTTTATAAAATCATTTCAATTCATTGACTGTCATTTGATTACAGGATGAATTATATTTAATATTTCTAATTTACTTCCATAATTACTTATTATTATATATAGTTTCCCTTTAAGGATTACCATATATTATTAAACTGTATAAATTATGTTAAATATACTTTAGCAAGCTATTCGGATAGAACAAAATTATTTACGAAGAATGTAAACAAAGGAAGATAACTCGTTCATCATATGTGAACATTTAAAATATTTAAGTATTCTGAAAACCAAAATATATTTCAAACCACAAATCAAGAAATTTCTAGTTAAACAATAACCTTTCTAAATCCAAACATAGGATACTGATACACATCATGAAATTAATTTACTAGATAAAAACGACAAAGAATGTTTACCAGTAAAGCAAAAGGTTATATATATAATTTTTTAAGAATTATAAATAGTCAATATTTTTTCAAAATTTGTATAATGCTTGAAAAGTTCTTGCAGACTTATGCTGACAGCTGCTAAATAACTCATTTTTCTTAATAATTAAATTACCATAATTTGTAATTATCAATACAATCTCTAAATTGCAAAGATTGCAATTTGGTGAAATGGATGCATTTCGGTAGGAACGAAAAGTATTTAATTTACTCCAAGAAATTGAGTATTTGATATTTTTTCCTTCAAAGACCATATTAATTGTGAGAGTGATGTAGAAAATGTTTTATCTGGATTAGAAAAGAATGTTTATGATTGTAAAAGCGAAACTTAAACTTAGATGAAGTGACACCAGTATAGTCATATGTATTATTATATTTATATATTAGATTCTTGTCAAGGCAGTTATTTTGTAAAGGGCATTCAGGTTTCCTTCTACAGTTACAATTCATTTCGATGTTATTTCTATAACCTAAACTATTCGTATTATTATTATTATTATTATTATTATTATTATTTAGGGCCGTGAATTGGCAGTATCAGTAGAGGGTCGGACGCCATGCTTTGACGCACAGAGTTACGGCTCTTGCCATTCTGAGTTCAAATCCCGCCGAGGTTAACTTTGCCTTTCATCCTTACGGGGTCGATAACATAAAGTACCAGTAATGAACTAGGTAATTGCTGGCCTTGTGCCAATAGTAGAAACAATTATTATTGTTATTATCGCTAATTATATGCTGGTTCAAGTTAACATTTTTACTATTTATTTTTGCTATATTTTGAGCAATATTCATAGTTGTTGAATAAGAGAGTTTAGCTGTGTGTCTATTAAAGATAGAACAATACTTATGTAATCTAGGGAAACATCTATCCAAGACTTTAAAAGGTAAATGTGCTAAAGGTGTTTTAATAGCTAAAGATGCTGGCGGAGCATACCAAATTATAGATCTAGTCCTTATTCTTTTCCCCAATTTATTCCTCAAGTTGTTTTTACAGTCAATTCCATTATTGTTATTATGAATACTGCGATTAAAATTAATATTATTTTTTTCTACATATTCAATATTATTTTTATATCCTGCTTTTTGTAACGCTTCATTATAATATACTGCTTTACTATTAAATATGGATCTATTAGCAGATAATCTGGATATTCGTTGTTGGACACTGTTGACTATTGCATTTTAACACTTTTAGAATGATTAGAGTAAAAACTAACATAATTTAAGTTTTCATTGAGTTTATGGAAGGGGTAATAGAGGCCTGAGTTCAAATTAAGAGTTACATCTAAAAAATTAACTATTTTATTGTTATTTTCTACTTCTAATTTCACGTCATAATTTTTAAAGAATTCTATAATTACTTTCTTTACACTATTTAATTCGCTATTATTATGTCTATCTACAGTAAATAATATGTCGTCTCTATATAAACCACCGGTAATCTCCAGCAGTTTTCTATTCATCATATTAAGGATGAAAATTCCCACAAGATCGGTAACTTGCCCCGAATCAGACGAGCCCATAGTAATGTCAAATTCTTCAGCCTATCAGATCTAGTCCAAAATCATTATTAAAATCAATCAAGGTTCGCCTTGCCGTTAAAATGATATTTATCTCGTCACTAGATAGATCCGTGTGTGTATATGCATAAGAAAGCGCCTTATTTAGTAAGTTAGGAGTTATAGAGGAATAATAACTCGCTATGTCCATTTGAATGAATTTATGATTTTTCTTATTTTCGATATCATTGAACAAATCTAGTGCGCTTACATAGGTTAAGCCTTGACCTAAATTTTAACGTTAGCAAAATCCTATCTATTATGTTTTTACTAATTATTCCAAGATCTGATTTCGAAGGTGCAATAAGTCTAACAGGTAAGTCCTCTTCAACATTTATATTCATATATATATATATATACTTGGTAATGATAGCTGACGCAAACGTGTTGTTTGTCTCAAATTCATAAGTTGATATAACCAACGCATCATGTATTCATGTTATCTTGGAACGTCTTCGTTGTATTAATGGCCTAAATGGTAATTTTTTTCGTCATTAGGCAATTACCTACGTGTATTACTGGTGTTTTATTTCATCGACCCCATAACGATGAAAGGCAAAGTTAACCTTGACGGGAATGGATCTCAGACCATAAAGTGTCGCAAATCTAAGCTGCAAAGCAGCATGCTGTCCGACCCTCTACAGATAATGCCAATCCAATAATGTATTTAAAATAGACCCGCAGGCTTGAGTTGCTGTATATCATTGAGATTTCTACTAAATTATTATAACTACACACACGCACACAAACATATATGTATATCTATATATATGCATATATATATATATATATATATATATATATATATATATATATATATATATATATATATATATATATATATATATATATATATATATATATATATATATATATATATATATATATATATATATATCGTGCAATTTGCATTGGTTATCATTTTTACATATATCACTTTCCACATTACATTTATCTATATATGTGTGCGTGTATGTTTCTATGTATGTTTCTATGTATGTATGGGAAACGTCAACAAAAAAGAGAAGAAAGGAAAACAATATAATTATACCATATTAGATTAGTGCTTGATATATTTGAGAAAGAATCTGAACTCATCCGACGTTAGTCCTTCCTCGGGTGCCAAAATGGGAGAGAAATTTGGTTGCTTGAGAGAAAGATGAGGAGCGAATATAGATGAATGAAAGGAAAGAGAGTAATCGGTAAGATTGTCGATGGGAAAGGAAGCATATGTTGTTAGTGAGCAATCTTGGTCACATTGTTCTATACGTTGTATAAATGTGTGAATGTATATGTACGTGAGTGTGAGTGAAGTTTTATGTATGCATCCATAATAAATGTTTTATAGCAACTTCTGCCATATTAGAATACTTATGATGTATATCACTCAGGATATCTTAACTTCAATTATGTTTCATTGGAAAAAAGGAACTTTTAAACAAAAGAAGAAATGAAACTAGATGATATTTTATTTAAATAGAATCAATTCCTGCACACAAAACATAGATTTTCTCTTCTTATTCTCAAAGTAATTATTCATGTTATTTTAAGCATGAACTGAAGGAGACGATATTTATCACCTTATGGAAAGAACAAATAAATACATACAATGAAATGTATTCAATACTGATTATTTTTCACCTCCATTGAAGTGAATACAATTAGTAAATTTACCTCGAGATATATCTCAGCTATTGTTGGAAAGAAACAATATAAAGAATTAAGTGTGTTGTTGAGTAGAATATCAATTTTAACCTGAAGGACAATGTTTTAAATTGTTCCATTTCTGTTTTCTATTTTATGTTCATTTTAATCTTTAATGTCCGTTCACTCTCGCTCATTTTAGCAGATAGTGTGATGTTGCACGCCCCGGTTGTAATCTGTGTATAATTTGTGTGTAATGCAGTCGTGTGGGTGGGTAGTAATTAATTGGGAGTGTTCATGACATAAACATTGAGGGGCTATTAATTTACATGCACACACAGACATGCGTGCGTGCACAGATGTATGTATATATATATATATATATATATATATATATATATATATATATATATATATATATATACACATATATATACGTATATATATATATATACATACAAACAAACATACACACACATGTATGCGTATATATATATATATATATATATATGTATATATATATATGTACATATGTATATATGTAGATATGTATATATGTATATATATATATGTCTGTATGTGTGTGTGTGTGTGTGTGTGTGTGTGTGTGTGTGTGTGTGTGTGTGTGTGTGTGTGTGTGTGTCTAGTATATGGTTGCACGACCGTGTGTGTCGGTGTGTGTGCAAAACACTGTTACTACTTCAGTACGTTTCAATTTAATTGAAAAATTTCACTATTCAAACAATGCTAGTATTTACAAAGGATTAAAGTTGTCATGAGATTCAATATATGGAACTCTATCGATGACGGAATTGCTTGTTCATAAAGTAATCACTGTACGACTAAATTATCACCAGAAACCACATAAATGCAGATTTCTCTATTCAATTAAAATATTTGTAGCTTTTCACTGTCAATTAATATAACTTGTTTTATATTACAAGGGTATAAAATATACTAAAGAAAACAAAACATTGTTACAACGTGATTATACATTATCATTATATCCTGCTTTCTATTCTTTATCAGATTTATATATAGTTTTATTTAAATATTTGTCTCGCATCAACACTCACCATTATGTTGTTCTGAAACCAATGAATAAACACCCAGACAGAGGACTCTGGGGGTGTTAATCTTCAAAGAAAATAACAGAAATCATCTGTTTGAAAATATTTAAATCTCAAAATTAGATTTGTATTGATCTGACCTAAAGGAGGTTACTGCAGTGTAATTAACTTTAATGTGTTAATAGCCTCTAAAAGCAATTTCAATATGCTCTTAGGTGATATTCGCCGTATATGAGTCCTTAACAATTAGTTTTTCTCATCAGCATATGTTCACGCTTGTTTGTGAGATATCAGTCAAGCTGCATATTTTGCTTGCTTTTCGATAGCTAATAGAAAAAAGTGAGATTTTAATCCAGAAAATGAAATGAGTTTGAAACACATAAACAATTAAGTGATTCTCGACATGGAAATTAAATAGGAAGTCTGATAAAACCAAACTATGTATAACGTTTCCTACAATATATATTAGTATTATAAAATTAATACTAACAACTCGACTATTGTTACATTTTACAACCGTACACGTATCTCCGTATTAAGTGATGATGCTCACTGAAAGTTCGTTTAAATTAATTAACCTCAATAATGCAAATAATGTAAATAATAATTATTTGGCTTGTATTTTATGAAATTTAGTATATATTATATGGTGCAGAGAGGATAATGTAGAAATCCAAAGACGGCATACAAAATAGAACAGGTTCGTAGTGTAGGGAAAAGGAAGACGTATCACAAACAGCGACTCAAACATGAAAATCTCGTTGGTTTTCCACCATCATGACAAACTAAAATATAGTAAATCACTAAAGGCTTGCTCAATTCTATGTGTACAGCTGCATGCACTCAGTTAAAGTTGACTAAGTCATTAAATAATAACTATATTTAAGACTACATTCGACATGTATATTCTCGAGACCCCTCTAGAAGCATCCATTCAATGAATTCACCATTAGCACCGATGACTGCATCAATACGATTTCTGAAACGTTGATATGACCGGTTCAGATTATCTTTACGTACTTTGCACATTGTGCTAGGTATGGCGTTTATCACAAATTGTATAGTATGATAGGGGCGTTGATTGACTTCCCTTTTTATATAGTTGTTCAATGCTTTCAGGCCTGGAGAGCTGGAGATTGTAACTCACACATTATTGGGTCACCTTGTCCTTATGAGACGGCACATATCTTGTTGATAAGTGTGCTGTTTTTCTTAGCTCACGCTCTCTGTCGAAGACATCACAACCCTCTCCGACATCTCAGCAGCACTGAGCCTTAATACCTGAAGTAAAATGTTGAGGCGGCAGGCCATGACCCTCATTGATATCGACTGCTAGAACCATTGAAGTTGCCGAATTTTGTGTACGTGAGTGGAGGAACGACTTTAATCTCATGCATAACCATTCGTCATTCCTTCAGTTGATCTTTAGGTCCTCATCGAAATATTCCTCATCATATAAAAACAGAGCATTTCAACATGCTCAGTAGGCTCTTTGCGCAGATAAAACTGGTACCGATGGTACTCATGCACACTACTTTCGATTGTGTGCCTTGAACTGACCTCCATAAAAATTATGCTAATTGTCTTCCTGGTGTACTTAAGGATAATATTATGCACTTTTGGTATAGGTCATCGTGTTCTAATGGGACTAGCCCCATAAGAAGGCGTTTGATGTCAGGCCACCTTTGTAAAATACCCATCAGCACTATTCAAATCTTTACAAACTTTCACAATAAATGACCCTGTAACTTTCTGGAAGCGACGAAACTCTAAAGCCATCTGCTCTGTCTTTTCATTTTCTGAGTTAGGATGATGTCTGCCATGATTTACTTGAAAAGAGATGATAATCAGAGCTACTAAAAATGTGTTTTTAAAAACATTTGATGAGCTCTGTAGAAAACACCGAGATGAAAATATTATTTAAACACAGACATGACATAGTTTTCAAATAAATTGAGCAAGGCACCCATATAACCGAACATAATAATTTAACGTGTACATATTTATATATATATATATATATATATATTGCATCTAAAAATGTATTGCAAGAAAAATGTAATCAGGAATCATTTTACTAATCATAATACTAACAGAAAGAGGTATTAGTAAGATACGTTGAAATACCTTCTATAGTAAATATATATATCATGTGAGGAATATTAACCTATCTTACCTACTAAAGCGTTTTTCTATTGTTGAGAGGCCATATAGTAAAATATTCACCGATTACATTTTCATTAAAAGAAAACTCGTGATGTAATGTATACTGTACTATATATGAGTGTGTGTATTGTGTTTGTTTGTATAATATGCGTCTAAATGTGTAGGTACTTATGTATGCTTGCGCTTTTACGTGTACGTTTATTATATTTCGTCATTATAAAGTGATTGTGGGTGATAGCGAAATGGTAAGTATCAGCTACCAAGATTTAAAATACATACTTTTTTACGTGGTGTTAATATAGATCACATACTGCTTGCGCTAGGGAAAATCGTAGGGACAATATCATTGAGTCTAGTTTTAAAATATATATAACGGAATGGATACCATGCCTAGTATGTGCTGTAACAATTGCGTGAGAATAAGGATATTCAACAAAATAATTCATTATATCATGAAAGTGCTAGGTCTACGAAAAAGAAGCTGAACCCTTCAATGAGAACTAAATCGCGTATCTAAGGTCTGCTTCTTGAGAATTTTAATATATCGCAGTACGATTTGCTTTTCATCTCACTTCTTTGAAATATGGATTTCTATAAGATAATTGTGCTGCTCACCTGAATTATTCGACATTAGTTCCATATGGCTTGATGAGAGAAAGTGTGTGTATTATTAGTTGCATCTTACTGAAATGTGACTAGTTGACTAAAGCCATAAACATTTTCGTTAGGCTCTAAGAAAGGTATTTTTGTTTAGAAGCGCAATCCTCAATATCATCTTTCCTTCTTTCATTTTTAGTTTTTCACTCTCTCTCTCTACTTCTATTTCGCTCGTTCTCTCTCTCTCTCTCTCTCTCTCTCTCTCTCTCTCTCTCTCTCTCTCTCTCTCTCTCTCTCTCTCTCTCTCTCTCTCTCTCTCTCTCTCTCTCTCTCTCTGGGGAAAACACTATCGATAATAATAATAATCGAGGAAATAATAATAATAATCGAATAAATGTGACACCACGTATACCATCCGAGTCTACCTCGACTGTTGTGGAAAATACTATCGATAATGATAATCAAAAGTATAAACAATTGAAAATTTCCCTCAACGAAATCTTCCAGAGAGAAATTAACTCATGTATAAATGACAATGGTGAATAAAAAGCCAAATAATGAAATACTACGTGTTATTGACGAAATAGGAGATGAATATTTACGACGGATAAAAACCCCAACATTTTGGCAAATCAACGCCTGTTTATATGCTTTAGCAATGACAGTGAAGCATTATATTGGTGATAGCAAAGATATTAACAAGAACAAAACACCACCAAAAATACCATCATATATAACTAAAATAGAAAAAAGAGACTGCTGACCTACGAAAAAACATAGGACATGTGATAATGCACCTTACATGCAAACAAACACAAAAAAACCTCACTCCTCACCAACAAAGAGTGAAAAATAAAATAGAGACGATGTTTGGTAACAGTAGAACCAGAACTCTCCAATATAAGCTGATCACCCTCAAACAAGAATTGAGAGCTGTTAGCGAAAAACGCCGATACCTGAAGAAGGTAGATGAGAGAAAAGTGCTTAATAAAAGATTCAGACGAAACCAAACATCAGAGATATGAAGGACAAAATAATAATTGTCACTCAGGCCCCATCCCAGAAAGACATAGATATGGGGTGAAAAGAAGAATTTCAACCGAGATGCAGTGTGGCTGAGAGAAATCCGAAAGAACTATTGCTCCTACAATACAACCAAAACATATGAAATAAGTGAGGGTACCCTTGAGACTGTGATAGGAAAACTCCAAGATAAGAAAACACCAGGAAGAGACATGATTGTCGGCTACTGGTACAAAAAACTGATATTCTATCGGAGGTATCTTACTGACCTCTACCAACAAGTTCTTAAGGGAGATACACTTATACCAGAATGGTTGACATTAGCACAAACGTTACTGGTCCCCAAGAACAAAGACACCCACTTGGCAAAAAACTACCGACCCATTGCATGTCAGAACCTGATGTATAAGATGTATACAGCCTGCCTGAACCTATTCCTCCAAGATCACTGTGAAAATAATAACATCATCACAGATGAACAAGCAGCTGGAAAGAAAAGGGTTTGGGGATGTGCTGAACAACTCCTAATCAACAAAACTGCGATGTCGGAGGTGCGACAACTTAGGAGGAATATGACGACAGTCTGGCTGGACTACAAGAAAGCTTTCGATTCTGTTCCCCACTCTTGGATGATAGAGGCCCTCCAACTTGCTAAAGTCCCAGACATTATTGTCAGAGCCATAGAGAGGCTGTCTTCTTGTTGGGCTACTATCCTAAGGTTAAAGACAGAGAGGGAGGACTCTATTTTCACTGATAAAATAAAATATTGCAGGGGTATATTTCAGGGGGATAGTCTCTCTGTGATATGGTTCATCTTGTCATTAAGCCCCTTGTCCTTTCTGCTCAAGAAATGTGAGGGATACATCATTGGCTCACAGGAGGACAGAAATACGAACCTAAGCCATAACTTCTTTGTGGAGGATCTGAAACTCTATGCCAAGAACATGGATGGGATGAAGAAAAATCTTGACTTGGTTACAACGTTCTCAAAGGATATAGGAATGGAGTTTGGCGAAGATAAATGCTCATACATGACTGTAAAGTGGGGAAAAAAGTTAATATATATATCTGTGACTTTGTTTAGTTTGTGTATATGTAAATCTTTATATATATATATATATATATAAATATATATACATATATGAAAATCTGCTTCGTAGAATCGAGACGTATCTGACGACTGTGTTGAATTGAGAGTCAGGCGTGATCACCATATCGATCGTGCCTCGAGCTGATCGCCCGAGAAACATTTGTAATATAATATTGTAATATAATATAATAAATTCCCTTCGTCGCAACACTGATTCTCTTTTTTCTGTGATATATATATATATATATATATATATATATATATATATATATATATATATATATATATATATATATATATATATATATATATATATATATATATATATATATATATAAACAAATAGTAGAGATGAAAAAGATTTTTTCAGTAGAAAATGCTGAAGAGATTCTTTCAGTATAATATCCAAACATTTATTTATAAAGTGGATATTCCCGCATTTAATAATTGTTTCTACTTTTGGCACAAGGCCAGTAATTTACCAGTACGTTATTTTATCGACCCCGTAAGGATGAAAGGCAAAGTCACCCTCGGCGGGATTTGAACTCAGAATGGCAAGGGCCGTAACTCTATGCGTCAAAGCATGGCGTCCGACCCTCTACCGACACTGCCAATTCACCGTCCTTAATATTGGTACCAGTTCAGTTTCTGCATAATATGCTTTTTCACCTGCGGATATATTTAGAGAAGAGAGTTCATATCTCTATCCGTGTTTGTCATTCGTTCTCTTTTATATATATATATATATATATATATATATATATATATATAGTTTTAATATAGAAGAGATTCTACAGGACTAGAACTGTTTCATTCATTAGAAATCATCAGGAATCTGGGTCTGATTCCTGATGATTTCTAATGAATGAAACAGTTCTAGTCCTGTAGAATCTCTTCTATATTAAAACTGTTATACTCTGCTATGTATTGAGTACCTTACTTAGTGTGGTTACCTCCGATTCAACCCGGAATAACGTATATATATATATATATATATATATATATATATATATTTTCTTCCTAATTATCCGTTAATTCAACGGCTATTTTTAATTTGGAACAGAAACAATGTCAGACTTTGTATTAACTATTTGTGTTGTGCTTCAATGGTTATGTTATAATTGTTTGCTATTTGCATAAAGCCCTTATATATCTGTTGACACTTTAATTGGTTCAGAAGATACATAAGATATTATTAGCAATCCCTTTGTCAGACATATAAATAAAAGTCCTTAATAAGTCTATTTCTTCTGTAATTAACTAAATATCGAAATACTAAGCAAACATCAAGTTCTAGAAAATCAAACTTTCCAGTTGTTGTCTTCGCACGAAAACAAGCAAGGCGGTGCTGGTCGAGCTGGCGCGTGAGCCTGTCTGAGGCCAGGCTGCACTCGATGGCATCCCAAGTGCGTTGGGAGAACTTGACGTCAACAGGAGGAGAAGGAAGAGGGACGTCTACTGGGCTAAGTCCCAGCCGGTCCCACGTTTCACAGGCGGCCTCACGGTCTCTAAACACAGAGGGTTATGTTGTGTTTTGAAGAACCCTGCTGACGAGGACGCGGCACAAAGTTACCGACGAAAGATACGCCGGCAAAGATAGTGAGATCGTGGACCGGAGGCAAAGGCCACCATAACTGACAGGCAAAGTGACTTGTTGCCACCGTGTCGTCAAACTTGACGTTGCATATCTCCTCGGTTGCTGCTCGGATACAAGTATCGAGGTCAGCGAGGAGAGATGTCTGAGTGTAGCACGGAGCGCTGCGGAGTGTATAGAGGAGCTTCGGCATGGCGAAGCATTTCCTCAGTAGAAAGAGAGCTGGGTGGCCGTCAATCAAGCCCAGTCGGTTCGTGAGAGTCTGGAGCTGTTGAAGCCTGGACCTGATGGTGGAGCGGATGGCCGGTGGGTGGATCGGTGACCCGAGGATGAGAACATCCCCTTTGGGGGTCACCTGAACCTGGCGGAGAATGGACTGCACATCCAAGACGGAGGCTGCAAAGCTCGCAGCATTATCCAGATACCAAACGTTGAGAGGGGCCGTGATACTCCGGGCGATGTGGTCAATACCAAGGGCGAACAGGAGGGGTCCCATAGGGTCACCCTGTTGGACCCCAAGAGCCGAGGGTATGACCGTATAAGCAGCAAGGAACAAGCGCGGGGCTCCATACGACAGATAAGCCAGTGGGGAGGAAGAGGGGGCTCGGCTGAGACAGGCCTCGAGCAGATGATACCGGCGTAAAGAGTTGAAGGCATTCGTCATGTCAAGCGTGACAATAAGGTGCTTGGAGTCCCTGGATGCCGGTACCGTTGGGCAGCTGTTGAAGAACTGTCTGGTTGCATGAGCGGCCCCCTCACAGCCACCGGACACGCCGACACCCAGTTGCACCGGGCTAAACTCCTCACCCAGTTCGTGTGTTACGGACTTGTAGATGACCTTGGCAGCCAGCCTCCGGAAGACATTGCCCACCCTCTTTCTTCCTGAGAGCGGTGAGATTGGCCAAACAAAAGAGGCCTCGGTCGTAATGGTCCAGGGCGCCATGGATGAGCCTATTGGTGAGCGCCAACATTGCACTCAGAAGGCGGCGCCCGGACTCAGCGGAGAGGGGAGATATCAAGTCCTCGAGGTGGCCTGATCGGAGACCGTCAACATCTCCGCAGCTGCTAGCTGGGAAGGACCTGATGGCGGACATGATGTCTGCATCATAAGCCACAAGGAGCAGGTGGGAGTCGGGTGGGAGTATGGGTCTAAGATCAGTGGGTGGCTCAGGGTGTTTGAGCCGCAGAGCAACCAGGACCTCCTCGGTGGGTTGGAGGACAGTGTCCTCTGAGGCAACAACTCTGACTGCGACCGAGACATCACCCAAGATAAGCTTGGCGTTTACCTGGTCACGCAAACGCTTGGCGCTGGTCTCGGGAGTGGAGGATAGGTGGTACCTGAGGGCGGGGCGTGTGGCGTCCCTGGGCACGCTTGGAATGGGCGCTCGCCCAAAGACGACACATTGGCCTTGACGAAGGCTGCTGTTGACCGGCCGCCCCGGTCAGCGCCAGAGCTGGGGAGGCCGAGGGCGAGTGGGGCGAAATAGAACAGCCGCTCCCAGTCACTGGTTCGATTAGAGTCCAAGAGGCTCTCAATTGAGGAAGCGAGGGCATCGGCTACCGGCACCCGGGCCGCTCTCGGGATCCAGAGTGGGATCTTCCGGAGCCACCTGAGCCGAGCGATGTTGACCAGCGAGGCTTGGGCGCCAGGCAAGCTCGCTGTCCCAGCTGGTGGTGTGCCAGACGGTCGTGGCTGGGAAGACGTGGGGAACCGGCAGCTTCTGCACCTACACGCTGCGAGGGCATTCGAAGCTCGACGAATCAAGCCAACGCAGGTGAGGTGGTGGAAGTAGCCGCACCCCAGACAGTTCCGGCTCCTCTTCGGTTTGTTAGTGGTGCTGCAAGTGCTGCAGGTGTCGGCTTGGAGGGATGGGGGATGGCACGTGTGGCCGGGGACTGGGGCACCGAGCGGCATCAGGGGTGGCTGGCTGGCGTGTGTGGGTGGAAGGGAAAGTGCTGCTAAGAGGGCCTCATAGCTCACCTATATATATAGAGGTGTCAGAAAACAAGAGAGAAAAGAAGGGGATGCATGGAGGGGACAACACAAGAAGGTAGAATGTTAGTAAATGAATGAGTGAATGGATGAAAAAAAAAGGGGGGGGGGTGAACAGGGAGTTGAACCAGCGGAAAGACCCAAAGTTCAGAACGCACACATGCGAGCAACTTAGCTGTTTGTCATAGACCCTTGTGTCTGGAGGTGAGTCACTGATGGTGGTGTTGGCTTCCTCTTGTTAATGGTACAGTTGTTGTTAATGTCACTGTTGTCGTCGTTGCCTTCCTCTTGTTAATGGTGAAGATTGCTGGTGAGATGTTGATGTATACATATGTGTGTTGTTTATGTTAATGTCACAGTTGTTGTCGTTGCCTTCCTCTTGTTAATGGTGTGGACATGAAACTGCTACCAGGTCGGGCTGCCAGGCAGTATACTGAGGCTAGAGTGCCTTCTTTTACCGAAGATGCGGGGTAGATGTTATTATCCTGTTGCTGTCGCCTTCTTGACCGGAGATGCGGGTCAGTGGCTTTCGCCTTCATTTGGCAACAAAATATATTCTCTATTTTTGGGGGGGTCTTTTTTTTCTCTCTGTCTAATCCGATTCAAATTATTTGGCAGTGAATTGGTGGTCGGTTTTGTTTAGTTTTGTTTTAAGTTTCCATTTGTTTTTATTTATATCTCTCGCTCTTCTCGTATGTTTCGGTGCGTTAAATGTGTGAGGTTCCTAGCAGTTATTATTTGAGGTTATATTTCCATTCTAGGATGTATTCCATCATAACAGCACATACTGCCTCCCAGCATCATGGATTAAACTGTGAGTTAATGCCGCGAATGTTTGACTATTGGGTAATCAGATAATCCAAGCGTAAAATCATCAATGTTGATATGGATAGAGTCTAGTGGATTTGAGAATGTGTTAGAAGTGATGAAGTAGCGTGGTAAATGTTTAAGATAAAAATTCATTAACTCAAGAGGGTTGGTATCTGATGCAGGCATATTTCCTTCATCGATGTCAAGATCAACATATTTATGGGCTCCGCGTGTTGAGTTACGTATGGCGAACTATAATGTTTAATAATTCGCGACTAGTATAACAGCTCTGTACGGCTCTCATTCAATGGGATGAAAAAGCCTGTAAATGGGTATGCTTGCTCCAAGGAATGGCATAATATTAGCATACCACATACATATATATACATACATGTATGCCCACGTACATATGTGTGTTGGTATGTCAAATACACACATATGTGTGTATACCCGTGTGAATATACACACATATCTGTGTATTTGACATTCATATGTGTGTATTTGATATTCAAAAAAATTATTTGGCAGTGATATGATCGTCGTTTTTTTTTCTTTTGTCCCCCTTCCTTTTATTTTGTTACTTTCTCTCGTTCTTCGCGTATATTTTAGTTCGTAATATTTGTGAGGTTCCTATCAATGGTTAATAGCATCGGACATGCTTTCCAGCGTAGTTACGTCCCTTTACGATCTGAGTTCAAATCCCGCCGAGGTTACCTTTGCCTTTCATCCTTACGGGGTCGATAAAATAAAGCACCATTAATGTACTGGGTAATTGCTGGCCTTGTGCTAAAAGTAGAAACAATTATTTGTGGTTATGTTTCCATTCTAGGATGTATTCCATCATAGCAGCACATTCTGATTCCAGGAATCTTGTATTAGACAATGAATTAAATAATGCCGCGAATGTTTGGAACGCAAAAGTATTTGAGTAATGGGTAATCCAAGCGTAAGATCATTAATGTATGGTAAACAAATCTTAAATAGACCTTGGAGCAGATATTACGTTAAGAGAACATTCAGACAGAGTGGATGTGGAAAAGTTGAAAATGTTTACCTCGTTGGGAGTTGAATTTGTAGTTCCAGTAATTTTTTTTTTTCAATCACAGCAAAGTGCACACACATACATATATGTATATACAGTATATGTATTATGAACTTGTATTTCACGTTAAACACAGAGTAAATAATAATAACGATATTTAGATATGAAAATATAGATGTACATATCTCTATTTCGGGGGGTTACTTTTTTCCCTTTGTGTGTAGCAACACGTGGTTGTGTATGTTACTGCTGACTCTAGCAGAGCCAAAGAAAACACGTCTATCCTTCAAGACACATGGGGAATTATCGTTCTACATCTGATTTTGGATGCAGTGATTTAGATAGAGTTAATAGATCTTTCTTGTTTTTCTATTAGTGTCAGGTTCAGTATAATTAGCATCATAGCATATTTCTGTCATCACTAGAATATTTGTGCACATTACCTTATTTTATGCATATAGCTGTCTTAAGTAGTAATGTAAACCGTCTATCGTATTTCTACAAGTTTCTTTCATTTGTGTGTGTTGAACTCTCTCTCTCTCTCTCTCTCTCTCTCTCTCTCTCTCTCTCTCTCTCTCTCTCTCTCTCTCTCTTTCTCTCTATCTCTCTCCCTCTATCTCTCCCCCTCTCTCTCTATCTATCTATCTGTTTCATTGGTTCCTAAATGTTTGTATTTGTCTGCCTTGATATTAATGATTTTAACGTATAACATCAATTATATTGTTGGAAAATTTCTCCCGCTTAGTATGCCGATGATGACCGACAGTGAATACTGGACATCCGTTGATTTACATCACCATTAAAACTCCATTCCATTTAGAGACCAGTCTTCCACTTTTGTTGAATTTGTCCAGGATACACATTAGATTCTTCCGTAGATATCCGGTAACACTGACGGGAATGACTAATCTGTGAGGAGCGCGCACAAATACACACACGCACAGACACACACACACACACACACACACACACACACACACACACACACACACACACACACACACACACACACACACACACACACACACATACCCACACCCACACATACACACACATACACACAAACACAAACACACACACGCACGCACACACGCACGCGCACACACACACACGCACACACACACGCACGCGCGCACACACACACGCACACACACGCACACACACACACACACGCACGCGCGCGCACACGCACACACACACACACACACACACACACACACACACACACACACACACACACACACACACACACACTGATACGATTATGATATTGCTCATGGGTGTGATCATAACACGTCTTAATCATGTTCAGAAATGCCTCCCATATTTTCCGGGACAATGAAATAAATATCGGTAATTCATTGTCTTAATTTTCTCTCAATTTCCACTATTTAATTAGTTTACATTCCTTATCTTGCATATATTACCACTGTCTTAAATAAAGATATTCATTTGGGGATATAATGATATCATTTGTGGACGCTTCGAGATTCCGCTTCTAATAGTTATGCGAGAATGTGTTCGATACCATACTTCAATAGTATTAACAGTAATTCAAATAAATTAGAAAATATATTTTCAACATATTCTTTCAATTCCACTGAGTGGATGGAGGGCTGTGTGTACAAATGTTTGCTTTCGGAAATACCCAATGTAATGTCAGATCTTGCGCCTTCATTCTTCGTAAATGGGCCTTCTCCCATATTCTTAATTCAATCAATGCTATATGAATGACATTTGTCAGAATATCGTACGGAAGTACTTTGGAAATATTTTACACATTACCTGACATAGTAGAATTAATCTCTCAATCCGTTTACCTCCAATATTTAATAAGGATCAATCTTTTACAAGCATTTGTGTCAGGTCTCCGATCGGATGATAACTAACTTTCAGCCCCTGACAAAGCCATATAACTATTCACATCACATCGTTTTACTTTTTAACAGAAAATTGCTATTTGGTTATGCACATGATACTAAGGATATTATTTCACTTTGTTACAACGTCGTTTATATCTATGGCTATTCCAGCAATTCATAACCAAATATCAAATACATTATATCAAGAGGATCCGTGAGAAACAGCATAAACATTATACCTTTTTAATCTTTATTATTTCGGTGGATTGGCAATATTGGTAGAGGGTCGGACGCCATGCTTTGCAGCATAGAGTTACATACCTTTACTGTCTGAGTTCAAATCCTGCCGAGGTTATCTTTGCGTTTTATCCTTACATGGTCGATAAAATAAAGCACCAGTAATGCACTGAGATAATTGCTTGCCTTGTGCCAAAAGTGGAACCAATTATCTATTTTACATCACATTTTCTGAAACATATCGTTCTCAGTTAAATATCTCCACAAGATCAGCAAATGATTCATTGTAATTAGGTTGACCAAGCTGACAACGAATTGGCTATAGAATTCGAAAAGAACAGATGTCACATGCGATATTTTAATGAATTATTGATTATCCTTATAGAACACATACCAATAGGAAATAAAAGCTTAAGTCCATATTCATTCGTAATAGTAAAATGTAGTAAGGGTAACAAGTCAATCAAAGGATTCTACCTAATTATCCGATCTGTAAAAATAGAAGCCAAACTTTTAAATAACACCATACCAACTTTAAATATCAAAATCATATGGACGATAATCTATGCGTAAAATATGTACACTGCCTGTAAGGGAAAGCACATTGGTTAGGGCTGGAACACTCTCTTCAAGAAGAGCAAAAACGTAAAAAAAAAGAATGAGGATAATGTTAATCTCTCTGACACTTAATAGTGTAACAATTAGTGTTATATTTTGCCTTTTAATAACCTTATCCTGTAAAATTTTATTAAAGGATCCATTTACCTAAGAGATAAGGCACTGATTGAGTAGCTTAGTAGGATCATGCTCTAATGATATATCAACGAAGGTGCATTCTACATTTGAGAACATTCTATAAATCCTTCTGCCTGGATAGAGAGCAGGCATTGAATAAAGGGAATCAGAAGCAATACTACAATAACGACAATTGGTAAGATTAGACTTTAAAGAATGTGATTTCTGAATCAATCCAAAGGATAAAAGATGACGTTAATAACCTTATCGGTGGAATATTTGATCCCTTATTAAAACGAGGCAAGCAAACGGAATCATTTCTGAATTCTTTGTATATAAAGCTCTCTTCAATAAATACATCTTAGAATAAACATGAGCTTTAGATACTTAAAAAATGCTAGATATGAAAGTAGTTACATTCAATCGAAAGTGACATTTCACAAAAGTAATATCAATGATTGTAACAATGTACAAGTTGGCAAAATTTCATCATGGTTTCGAATTACCTTTAAATTTAGGCTTGCGTATTTTTATTACGTTTGAAAGACATTGATAATGATTTTGTTTTGAATTGGCAAATCAACATAATTCCATACATGACGATCCTGGTACATTTTCAGTGTCTAGAACAAAGTGACTAGAACAAAGTTTTCAAATATTTGCTTCTTTTTTCTAAAGGTTATTTATGTGGTAATACTTGATGGTCTACTATCGAAATTCGTCTATAGAAAAAATGAAGTGAGCAGAAATCACGTCAAATTCGTTATACATAGGATTGACATCTAACAAGTTGTGAATATAATAATTAGAAAACCATCCTATTATCATATATTCTCGGTAATAATTGTCATTAAGCTTCAACGAATAGAATCCTGTACAGGGAATATGGCGTTCTCGAAAGAGAATAAGATCTCCAATCCATATTATATGAGACAGACTAGTTGTTCAAATTGATTAGCATTTGGCTACACAACATTAATTTATTCATCAGTCAGGCAACCTATGGAGACCTACATCAAAGTTCGTATGTTCCACAATGAAATTATATCACAAGTTTAAAGCTGTAAATCAGATACCAACACTGTTCTCTATGATGTTCTTAAAATAACTCAGAGAAGCACTCAGTGACAACATTGCTGTATATGTATATGTACTCAGAAACCACTGAATGGACAGCGGGCTTCATGCGGTCGAACACCCAAAAGCAATCACTAATTTCTGAATCCTCATAATTCGGGAAATTCTCTTTACAAATTAATGCACACTGCGAACCAGCACTACAAATGACATACAATAAATCATGAACTGTCTCTCAAAAGCCTTCGACAATATTGATCTGACTACCAGCACAAAATGTAACATGAGAAATATACGGAAGCTCACCAGGTCTAACGGTAAAATAATACTGTTTCCGGTAGTAGAGATGTTCAAACTACATCTTTAGACTTCTATTGAGAAACGTTCAAATTACGGGTTCATTACCAGGACATCAAAATAAGCATTATATTTTCGAAACTAATACCAAGCTGAACGTCTAAATATTACACATACACTCTATGCCCGCGAAGAATGGAATATCTACGGCAGAATCAGCAAACAGCTCAATTATTTTTTACACTACTAATCTTTGAAGATTGGTGTGGATTAAACGGGAACACAAGGTTACACATATTAAAGTAGACCGATGAAAATATCGCCCTCAAATGTTCCTGTAATTAAACATACATAGCGGCTACAATGATAGAAATAGACGCTCTGTACCAATTCTACACCTCCAAACATAGATTAGACTAATTGTCAGGCCATCTTATCCCTCCTGATAAAGTGCTGTGGTCACAGTGAAAATTGGTGAGTCACATTATCACTGGGAAGAAGGAATTGTGTAGCGTTAATGGACGAATGACTTAAAGTGAAAGCAGAACATAACACAAAATGTTCCTCTCTTCAGCAACTCATTCCATGAGGTAACATTAGGAAACATCCACTTGGAACTCTCAAATACATCATTGGCTCTATGGAAATATTGAAACATTAGGAGAAACTGACAAACACACAAACAGAAGACAGAGGAAAGAAGACTATTGATTGTGTGAACGAATAAATGTTTTGTTTATATACATGGGAAATAATTCCGAATACTTCAGACACACACACACACACACACACACACACACACACACACACACACACACACACACACACACACACACACACACACACACACACACATACATATATATATATATATATAATGTTTGCGCATATATATGTATGTGTGTGTGTGTTAGCAGTACCAATGCCACAGCGTGGTTCGTAATGGAGATACATAAGGATATATCATAAGTATATGCATAATTAACAAACAAGTGTCTTGCTATAAATATTGTAATTTGTCATCTCGTCAAAGCTATCCCAGTAGCCCTGTAAGAATATCCGATATATGTTTATTTTTTTTTTATTTTTATCCATCATTTGTGACACTTCCTTACTCGACTGGGGATGTTTATTTGCATATAGATTAATTGGCAGTAGCAGAAACATAGAGTGGTTCATAATCTTCTCACAGAAACGAGTGAGTAATTAGATCCTAGACGGTCAAGTTCACACTATATCCAAATACGAAACTCCAACCGATGTTTCATACGCAAAAAAATCATATATGATATAGCCTATTCTGGTCTTAATACTGAGTGAGTAAATATAATCAATGATGGACAAATAGCATGAGGCCCGAGTCAAACACTTCAAACGGTTATTGAGATAGCTCTGACAAGAACGCGGCTTAAAATATTCATAGCGAGGGTCCTGAATGTTTTTTTTTTATATCTATAAACAGATGACGAATCTGGTTTGATTTGGACATAACTATCCATAAGTTTCACCGTACCTAATTCATGTGATTATGTTATAGCTATTTTGCTTTACACTTCAGATCCGCAGGCTTCTTCGTGATAATTTTTCTGCACACGTCCACAAACACACACACACACACACACACACACACACACACACACACACACACACACACACACACACACACACACACACACACATTCACACATTCCCCACACACAAACACATAATTATATATAAAGAGAAAGATATATAGATAGATATATAGATAGATAGATAGATAGATAGATAGATAGATAGATAGATAGATAGATAGATAGATAGATAGATAGATAGATAAATAGATAGATAGATATGAGTTTTCGGAGAATATCAGGGCAAAACGTCTGTCTTCATAACGAAATAAAAAAGCCGATCGCAGTAGCTTTGCCGATGCGAATGTATCAAATACAAAAGAGAATCCTCCAGATGATACTCTTGTACATAGAGATTATATTGTTGACCGAAACAACCACATGCAATTTAATACCGGAAAATTCCAAGTGGTCTGCTATGAAAACGCTAACTATAACACACATAAGCTGGACATGGATGGATTGAAATAGGTGACCTAGAAATTGATATATGTAATGGTGTGTCGTTTCATGCGGATGTCACCAAGCTGGTGGGAAAGTGAAGAAGATTGATCGTATGTATTCTGATATCATTCAGGATTACAAACCGGGAAACTATTTTGGCTACGGGAACGATATTTGTTTTCAGCCGCCATGACTACTCTTCTTTGATACGGTCAACCCATAGTGTCATATGTTAACAGTGTAAGTTTAAGCAATACAATAAGATTACCTTTGAAAATTGTGTCGTATATATATTTATATGTATGTGTGTGAATATGGAGGTATGTGGCCTAGAGGTAAGGGTGTTGCACTTACGATCATAATGTCGTGGGTTCGAGTCCTGGATTGCGTGTTGTGTTCTTCAGCAAAGCACTTCACGTTGCCCCAGTATACTCAGCTGATAATGGGTACCAGCATTAGCTGGGGGTTTAACCCTGCGATGAACTGGCCTCCTGTCCAGGAGGAGTCTTGTACTCACAGTCGCTTCATGCCATGAAACCGAGATGAGCACCGGTCAAATGCGCCTCCTGGCTTAAGACAGACTTTCGACTTTCATGTGTGTGAATTAACTTTACGTCATATGTTACATATATGTTTTTATTGTATAATATTTATTTCAGTGACACATATGTTTAGCCATTATGCAATATTTACAACAGTGCACTGCACTAGCGTGTTATTACGAGATGTTAACACAATTTTATTTTCACTGAAACACATATTCTGCAATAAATACGATTATGTAATGTGTTTCTTAACGTTAATTCAAACATAGGAACTACGGCGTGGTTGATTGTTATAGTAATGGAATATATATGACCCATGTGGAGTGGTCTCACCTGCTTACACCTGTTAATCAACAAGGCGTCGTAACGCAACAATTACGGATAAACAATGCAGCAATTAGCAACTATATATATATATATAGATAGATATATATATACATATATATCTATCTATCTATATATATATATATATATATATATATATATATATATATATATATATATATATATATATATATATGTAGATAGATATATATGTATGTATATATATATATATATATATATATATATATATATAGATAGATAGATATATATATACATACTGGTAATAGGATAGTAATTAATGACTATCTTTCACTATTTAGGGTTTGTGTATATATAATATATTACCATTAAACGTTTTATTGCATACATAGCCATAAATAGTACCCTAAATACTATATATATATATATATATATATATATATACATATCTATCTATCTATATGTATATATATATATATATATATATATATATATATATATATATATATGGGGGGGGGGAGTGTTGGATCTGTTAACTCCCAACTTCTGCACTGAAAGACGATGCAACAACAGAACAGGAAGCCATGCATAATGTCAAATGTTCCACCGTCTACAGTTAGCATGTAGACCCTGTAGTGCCTGGTAGCAAAATGGCGCCAGCTCTTACATATGCAGTCAAAATGCTTGAAAAATGTACATGATGAAGATGTAGATGCGTTCAAACATCATATCACTGTTCCAATATAATAAATGATATTACAAATGAGTAAAAGCGTGTTTGTGTGTCTGCATCCACCATCTGTTTACATTCTGCAACCCTATAACTTAGCGGTTCGAAATCTAGATAAGGATAAGCTATGCTCAGTTGTTTAGAAATCATTGTAGTAGGTACTTTCTGAACGACTGACCCATGTTTATGCATCTTATATATTCATTCTTGCCAGCTTCCCACAAACACATACACATGCACACACATACACGCACACACGCACACACATACACGTACACACACACGCACACACACACACACACACATACACACATACACGTACACACACACGCACGCACACACACACACACACATACACACACACACACAATGCATACATACATACATACAATATTTATGTATTTATGTAACTCCGGCTGCGAAAGCTGCAGTTCCGTATCTCTCCCAAATCACATGTTTTCGTTTTAAATGATTTGGATAACTATCTTATTTCATTATAATTTTACAATATTTGAAATTGGAATACTTTTGAAAATAAATATTCCATATCAACTTTCGTTCGCAGTAGACCCCAAATCAGAAAACATAAAAAAATATAAGCAATTAATTTAATTTGCTTGATCATTATACGTATAATCTGGCAGAGATTCGGATGTTACCTTTTAAATCTACACCATTATTATATTGTTGGTGGATTGGCAGTATCGGTAGAGGGTCGGACGCCATGCTTTCCAGCATAGTTACGTCCCTTTACGATCTGAGTTCAAATCCCGCCGAGGTTGACTTTGGCTTTCATCCTTACGGGGTCGATCAAATAAAGTACCAGTAATGCACTGGGTAATTGCTGGCCTTGTGCCTAAAGTAGAAACAATTATTATATTGTTGGTTGAATTTTATTTCATAAATAATAATTGAATACTAAAATAGAAACGAACAGGATTCGAACAATTTGTTCATAAGGAGCTGCTATATATAATATTTAGATGCATTTACATATGTTCAAAAATACTGTTTTTCCTATTATTATGCAAAGTAAATACTCATTCTGGAGGTATTAGCAATTCAACTGAGATCGAAACAGACTTGTTGTAGCTAATCACAAGCAGCTTATCTTCTGTTGTACGACACACATTGACATTAATGCTGCTTCTTATAGTATTAGCAGTAGCAGAAGTTACCAGATATATCTGCATTAGAAACCACTACCATTACCGTACACATTGTTTTATTCTAACATCACCATAATCACCAACATAGTAATGGAAGTAATGGTAACTACAGAAACCATGCATCCACCTACAACTCTACCACGATAAGTGTTATAACACTTCACAATAACATACATAACACCTCTACTACTAACTAATATAGTTACTGTTAGAAACAAACGTCGTCATTGACATCCTCTTCCACTGCATGAACAAATATTTACAAGAATGCTACTAAAAAATATCAACGAAATAAAATAAAAGAAACTAAGAACATGAAAATAATTGAATCGTCAAAGTAATCTTTATTGCAGCTGCTCGCTGTAAAAACACAGGCAATACTATCTGCATGAATTCATTTAACATATATATACACATAGTCACACGCATATGTATACAGACAGAATAACAACTATAGCAAGTATAACAAAAACTACAAGATACATTTTAGGCCCTGGCTGTGTAAGAAAAGCCATTAACAAAATATGAAATCCTCTGTTTACAGATCAACAAAAGCGTGTCTATTCAGTAGAAGAGCAAGGTCTATGTCAGTCAGTGATGCTGACTTTCTCTGTCGCCTTCACCAGTGTAGCCACGAATAGAGTTAGCTTTCACTTTGTTGCGCTTCTTTTATCGATTTACTTCTATCTTCTTTGTTTCTGTCTGTCTATTGGCACGATCTACATTTACCCTAGTTACTACCTCTATAAGATTCAATGTTAATATGCGCCTCTCAATATATATATATATATATATATATATATATATATATACATATATTTATATATTTATTTATAGTAGAAGTAGTAATAGTAATATAAATATATATTTTGCTTTACTCATTTTTACATTTTTCACAAGGTTATTTAATCCACTTTAGTAATGTTTTACTTAAATGATTAATAAATTCATTAATTACTCTTTGTTTGAAGTTGATTAATTTTATTTAAATTTTCTTTTCCATTAATTATCCTATCGTACGCAAGTTAAACATGCATCATGTTACATGCTATTTACATTGGACGTAAAAAAGAGTAAAACTGTACATACATACACAGACAAAATACACACACAGGCAAATAAATATGTATATCTCGTGAAACTAAAAACAATATCATTTGTACTGCCTTTTCATTTATTAACTATATATATATATATATATATATATATATATATATATATATATAGGTAAGTTATTCCGGGTTGAATCAGATGTAACCACAGTAAGTAAGGTACTCAATACATAGCAGAGTATAAGAGTTTTAATATAGATGAGATTCTACAGGACTAGAACTGTTTCATTCTTTAGAAATCATCAGGAATCCTGATGATTTCTAAAGAATGAAACAGTTCTAGTCCTGTAGAATTTCATCCATATATATATATATATATATATATATACAGAGAGAGAGAGAGAGAGAGAGAGAGAGAGAGAGGGTGAGAGAGAGAGAGAGAGATAGAGAGAGAGAGGGTGAGAGAGAGAGAGAGGGGGGGGGAGAGGGAGAGAGAGAGAGATGTGGACAGAGGACGAGTGAGAGAGAGGAGAAGGGTTTGAAATATGAGTGAGAACGCGAGCGATACTTAACTAAAAACAAGTTAACATTGAATGTTAAAGGTGACTTAGACACATGCGATTCAATAAAGAATCCGTTTAGTTATATTGTGAGGCAAACTGCCCTTTCAGAATGCATAATTCGGGGCGGTGAATAGAAATTTAAGGTAGTAGTTCCTCATTCCGATATGTGTTTACACTTTTGAGTTTAAATACCCAGCTCTTCTAACACAATAATAAATATATTCTGCTGAGTCTAATTCAATGACGCATATGAATAAAGTTGGACCCATACGCACATACATAGACACGTACATATATACAACATTCATATTATATATATATATATATATATATATAAATGAAAGTATATATATATATATATATATATATATATATTTATATGGGGGCGGGGGGGGGGGGTGTCTGTATGTGCGTGCGTGTTTGTATGTATGTATAAATTATATTTGAAATCAAAACGGTTAGTAACGTGTCAGTACATAATGAAACTGTCTTGAAATAAATGTATGTATCCACTTGATGAAAGCTAATATACTACTACACTATAACTGTTGGTTTTTCCTTATCTGTTGAAATGATTCGGCTTGAATAACACTGTACTCGGATCCATGCACACATATACTTGAATTTAGTAACCATGGCTAGAAGACGGATTACTTTTTAAAATACTCTATCTTGTTAATTGAGAGAAATTAGTTATCTAGTGAGACATTTTCAACGATTTCTAGGTATAGAAATATATATCATTGTGATGAGTTTTATTAATTACATATAGTTACATTAAATTCGGTAGATACATTGCACCATCGATCATCATGACAATGTATCCTTATTTTAACGCGGCTAATTGCTAATTGAGTGAAATGTGGCTGCTATTTCTAGCTGGATGAGCAACCATTCGTAATTTTCGTTGTGACTCGGCATATGATATATAAATATAATTGTTTTTTGATATGTGTAAATTATGTGATAATTATATATATATATATATATATATATATATATATATATATATATATATATATATATATATATATATATATATATATATATATATATATATATATATATATATATATATATATATATATATATATATATAGATAGATATATATAGATAGATATATATCGCAACTTCATTTTCGAAATGAAAATGTTATATAATTCTGTTCAAATACCATATGCTGCTAATATTTTTATAAAAGGTCGGAATTTTCTTACAGAAAACTACTACGTTTTTCGAGTGTGCTTTAAAAGGATCTCTTAAAATGCATGAATTCTTCCATGGATATTCATATTCCGATGGAGTAATATGGGTACCATAGAAATGTAAGTCTTCTCGGGCCCTGACGAAAGGTAGTGACAATATCGTTTATTTTAAATAAAGCTAATTAGTAAATATAGAAGGATTCCTGAATCATAACTACATGCGGGAAGTAAAGTAAGCATATATAGGCATAATAAATGAGGAAACTAATACCTATTTACTTGTTTTACTACAGCAGCCACAAATTCGACAAATTACCTTAAATATGAAAAACAAAAGAAAAAGCAACCGTACTCTTTCGAAAATCTTTGATATTAAGTCTGCCTGACTACAGCTGAACTAACTTTACACATGAACATCATAAATGGGTAAAAATAAAACCAAGGCAGGAGATTTTTACATGATTATTCAACCAGATATAATTAGTAGAAAATATTTCGCCAAGATCTACTGGCACAGGAGACGAATATATGGGATACTGATGGCCTTTATTCTTTGCACATACATGTAACAAGGGGTGGTCACAGCTGGAACGCGTGGGAATATAGGTCATGTTGATGTGAGCTTACATGACTCTCAAAAATAACAACATGGACACACATAGTGAATTGGATTTGAAAGGAAATTTCAAGGATATTTTCAAACGTGGACTGGAAAGTTTTGCTGCTGTGTGCTGCACAGCGAAGAATGGAAATCAGTGTTGCGAGGACATTCGTCCACTCGGAAAACATGTACAGTACAGTCTACCCATGAAGAGCATGCATGGAGCATACAGGGAGGTGGCAAAACCCAAGCCTCTCAGGTAGGTTTTCACGGGTGATGGTAAGCAGGATGATGAATGAAATACAAAAATCGATGGAGCTGGTGCAATAATGCGTCAGCTTAAGCAGGCAGTCATCCGGAGAAAAGAAGGTTGGTGTTAAACTCTTCAATTAACTGTGATCATGAATCATTAGTTCTCATCGAATATTTCGATCATGAAGCGTATAGTGTATAGCTAAGAGATAAGTTCGTCACTCTATGCAGAGCCGTTTTATCTCTATATCGAGAGAGCCCTGCTCTACTACTACTGACATGAGGTTAGAATATCTCTGGAAAGAATCATTGGACAGATTTCAGGCTCAAACTCAAGCGGCAAGAGACCCAGTGATAGACCACTAACAAGATGGTTAGATAAAACCCATGAGCTCGATTGGTCTCGATTGGGAATCCATCCGGATGGTTTTGAAAAACTTCTAGAAGACGTGTTTGAATATTCTGCTCCAACGACTTTCTCGGTAAGAAGAAGAAGAAGAAGAAGAAGAAGAAGAAGAAGAAGAAGAAGAAGAAGAAGAAGAAGAAGAAGAAGAAGAAGAAGAAGAAGAAGAAGAAGAAGAAGAAGAAGAAGAAGATATTTTTTCATGAACTGTCTGCGTGTTACTTGATTTACTGTATATAAAATGAAATAAATTTAAACATTTAAGTAACATGAATTATTGGTTCAATGTAATATACATTTAATTCAATTAAACATGTTTCGTAGCTAATATAAATATAATCTTCGATGGTAAAAATCCTTCTTTGAGAAAGGTTTTGAAATGGTAATGAAACTTCGCTGCTATCGCTACTTGGTCCATTGATAGTCCAAATACAAAAAAAAAAATAAAATAAATAACTACTCATTAGACATCGTAACTTATAATAACTAATAACAAAACTTGATACAATATAGCATTGTGTCTGGTAATGTAGTTCCGTGTAATGTTTTAAAGCTTTAACTATATATCGAATGTCATTATTGTGTTTTGTTTTTTCTAGACACATTTACATATCTGACAATATAAATTTCCGCATATTCTAATCATGAGAACATTTCGAAGAGGCTTCATGATTCAAAGTGATTAGGATAATTTTGCCAGTAGCAACTTTAGTCCAGTTACTAATAATTACCTCATGATTGTTCAAGTCTTTCTTAATTTATTCATGAATATTCAGCATCAGTGGGTTGCGTTATACCGAGAATAAAGATAATAAATGTTGTTGAGCATTCAAGAATAATTGGGATATTGCTATATTCATATTATTAGAGTAATTCATCATAACTTGATTCTTTTTAGCTTTAACAAATATTATATCAAACGTATAATAACAGCTTAGTTTCTTGTATCTTACACTCATAATTTTTAAGAAATAATAGTTTTTTGTTATAAGTAGTTATTTGGAAAAACACTACAACCACGTGATAAATCATGAGTATTTTTCAATTTCGGTTATGAATCTCATGAACAATAACAATATTGTTGAATGGTTTGTCACGCCAGTTTGACAGGAATTTGAAGTCGTCTATTATATATCTCAAAATTATTGAAAAACAATATCAGTTTCACAATTAATCGTATCTATATTTATACATAGTTTCTTGTGCAAGTTGTGGAAAATCTTCAACAATATTGGTTAAGTAGCGTTTGCATCGTACATATTCATCGTTGCACTACAAAGTAATAATACACTACTATCAGTAATACACTGGGTAATTGCTGGCCTTGTGCCAAAAGTAGAAATAATTATATATATATATTTCAAATCCCGTGGAGGTTAACTTTGCCTTTCATCCTTACGGGGTCGATGAAATAAAATACCATTAATGTACTGGATAATTGCTGGGCTTATGCCAAAAGTAGAAACAATTATATATATATATATATATATATATAAATATATATATATATATTTATATATATATAAATATGTATTTATATGTAAGTATGAATGTATATATATGTGTGTGTGTGTATCTGTTTGGATGTGTGTATTATTGACCTTAACATGACTGTGGTAGCAAGGAATTGCAATTAACACAGGTACGCTGGCTATATAAATTAATTTTTTCTACTTTTAGCACAAGGCCAGCAATTATCCCAGTGCATTACTGGTACTTTATTTTATCGAACCCGTAAAGATGAAAGGCAGAGTTAACCTCGGCGGGATTTGAACTCAGATCGTAAAGGCCCGTAACTCCATGCTGCCAATCCACCGCCATTTATAAATTAATTGTTTCTACTTTTGGCACAAGGCCAGCAATTACTCAGTGTATTACTGGTACTTTATTTTATCGACCCCGTAAGGATGAAAGGCAAAGTTAACCTCGGCGGGATTTGAACTCGCCCTTTATAAATTAATGACATACAAAATACATCACTATAACTCTATTTAAATTATTTGAATTTTACTTTATTTTCTAGTTATTGAAGATCCGGGTCTGCTCTGGACGCCCACATTTATATGATGTTTCGAACATCATATTGGATATCTGTACATATCTAGTCTTCTAAGCACCGTGCAGTCTGAAAAGTGGAATTAGATTTTCGATAATTTGTTGCTCCATTTTTATTTTGTTCTCCGCCAGTGAATGAAGAAGTATGTTATCATCGTTTAACGTCCAGCTTCCACGCTGCTTGGAATTTATTCAGTGCAGAGTATCGAGTATCTAAATAACGTATTACAATGTTACAATATATAAAACATATATTCTCTAAACAGAAGTTGTTTTGAGGTTTTCCCCCCAGATTTCAGTTACTCTTTGCCCACAATTGAAATCTACCATAACATAATATAATCATTATTAACGTCAACAATAACTTAGAAAATAAAGAAATAATGATTTCTAGTATAGGCATAAGGCCAGTAATTTGGGGGAGGGGAAAGTCGATGAAATCGACCCCAGTACGTTACTGGTACTTTATTTTATCGACCCCGTAAGGATGAAAGGCAAAGTTAACCTCGACGGGATTTGAACTCAGAACGTAAAGGGCCATAACTCTATGCAGCAAAGCATGGTGTCCGACTCTCTACCGATACTACCAATCCACCGCCCTAGAAAATAAAGAAATACTGGTTTCTTATATAGGCACAAGGCCAGCAATTTGGGGGGTGGGGGAAGTCGATTAAATCGATCCCACTGTGTGACTGCTACTTTGTTTTATCGAACACGTAAGTATGAAAGGCAAAGTTAACCTCGGTGGGACTTGACTCAGACCGTAAAGGGACGTAACTCTATGCTACAAGGCCTGGTGTCGACTCTCTACCGATACTGCCAATCCCCCGCCCTAGAAACTAAAGAAATAATAAAAAGAGAAAATAGCTATTGTAAATAGAACTGAATAAAAGCGCACTACTGACATCGATTCATCAATGCGGGAGTAATATTGTCTTCGATTAATATGTTTGATGTTTATATATTAGTTATACATTAGTTAAAAGTAACGTAACCCGAAGAACATATGGCAGACGTCAGGTGAAATCAGGTGAAATATAATGATTTATTCAATATTTTATTATTCAGAGTAAAAACATTTTTAGCATAAGTCTTCGCCTCGTTATGACCCTGTGTCGGTAGTTTCAGAATAATTTGTGGAAGATATGATCCAAAGCGATATCGATTTCTGAAACATTCATGATACTCAACTTTTTATATCTCATGCCATATTTCTTTCTATAATTTCTAATAACATAATTTGGCTCCTACTAACAACAATGAGACTAAAATACATCTAATTGTTATAATCTTGTTATTAAGATAATAGTTCTGTATAATGTTTTCGATGGTTTTATTTCCGTTTCAACTTTGTTAGCACTGCGGGGTAGAACAGGCTGGAGCTTATCATGTATTCATATCAGTTTAAGTGGTTCAAAGGGCAAATGTTTTGAACGAAATATCAGTCCGCTAAACGTTTAACAAGAGCTATTGCCGTAAATCATTTTCAGCTGAGTGAAGTGCACTCATTCAGTATAAAATACGTTGTTAAGGTCCCAACAATCCACCCGTAACTGGAATCTATGACCTTACAATGGTGATAGTATGACACGTCCTATACAGTTCCTACAGTATTGTTACTGATCTTAATGTTATTGTGACATTAATTTCAGTAATTAACTTTAATATGACCAAAAGAAAAATGCTACTTTCAATAGGTGTATTACTGCATATATATTGTGACATGAATATTACATATTGCTTTGTATATCTCAAGAAAAATACACACAATAATATTAACCTTTAACTGATTAATTGAAATAATAATGCATTTCTAAATTCTGGATTGCCGTTTAAATTGTGTTGAAATGTATTCAGATTCTTAAAGGTATTTAAGATATCTACAACGATCGAGTGCCTATATGTTAATGTAAACACGTTTCTCCACTCCCCCAAACAAACAAATATTTTTTCGAGAAAAATATTTTGAATATTTAAAAATTAGTTAAATATAGCGAAGCCAAAGAATATGTGGCAGAGGTCAATTCAAAGCAGGTGAAACTGTAAGGGTATATGCAATGTGTCCTTATTCTCACTAAAGTGATGTATAGAATAAGACATTTATTAGAAAATGTAAACTATCACACACGCCCACAAGTATGTGTACACACCCACACAAGCACACACATACACACACACACACACACACACACACACACATATATATATATATATATATATATATATATATATATATATAATGTAGGAGGTGAGTTTTATTGTAGTACAATAAAGCAATGCAGATATCGGATAAGAAGCACTCTACAGTTTGTAGGACTGGAGTATACATAATATAAGATCAAAAGATGGTTAAAGGAGTTCAATGTATTTTATTATGCGCATTTCAAAAACAAACATCATCATGCAATAATATTTGTGTTTTCATCAGATAAAACAGGAGAACATGATATGAAGGCTAAAAAACACTTGTGGATAGTGCAGTTTTAAATCAACATATGAAAAGTGGTTTTAGATTGATATGTGATATTGGGAAAAATATTTTATTTAGAGATGGGGGGGGGGGGAAAGAATGAAAAAGGGGAGGAGATGAGAGGGAGAGATGGGTGATAGAGAGAAAGAGATAGTTTTTATAACTGAGAGGAGATATATTGTTTTACATAGAGAGGTTGAAAACCGTTGGAAGATAATGTATAAATAAAAAAAAAATTTCAAAATTAACGAAGGGAGGATATGTGCGAGGAAAAAATATTTTATTTAGGGAGGGGGGGTGGAAAGGATGAAAAAAGGGGGAGGAGATGAGAGTGAAGGTGGAGAGGGAGAGATGGGTGATAGAGAGAAAGAGATAGTTTTTATAACTGAGAAAAAGATATATTGTTTTACATAGAGAGGTTGAGAACCGTTGGAAGATAATGTATAAATTAAAGGAATTTGAAAATTAACGAAGGGAATTTATGTATGAAGATAGAGAGAAAAAATAATAATTGTGGATGAATATTCTAACGTCAAAAAAAGTGTATGTTGATAAGTATTGTGGCAATTTCAAAATTAACGAAGAGAAAAATTATTAAGGTTTGTGTGTAGAAGGATTTGAGAAAAATAATGTGAAGTTAAAGTTTGTATATTGAAGGAATTGATAATATATGCGAATAAAGAGTTAATATGTATTAAGAATGAGTTCGTTGATGGGGAGAAAAAAATAATAAATTAAGGATGAAATTGAGATTAAAAAGATTTATGATAGAGAGAAAAAATAATAATGATTGCGGATGAATATTCTAACGTCAAAAAAACAAATGTATATGTTATGAAGGATTTTACAAGGTGAATATGAGGGTAATGAGTAAACAAGTATTATAGAGTGTATAATGCCCTTTAAAGTATGGTAGGAAGATGGGTATATTTTAAAGAGGTGTATGTATATGTGCCTTTGAGAAAAGATTCTAAATTGATAAAGAATTGAATATTAACTGTATACTTTGTGAAAAGTCCTATGGAATTTATGCAGGCAGATAGAAAACAAATCTGTACGTCTATTTATTATAGAATCTAGGTTAGAGATAATGGTAAATTTTTCATTTAGGCAGAGATTACAGATTTTAGATAGAGAGCTGTTCAAGTATGAGGATGCAGAAGAAACCTTCTTCCAAAAGATGGTATATTTAATGTTTTTGTCTTTTAAGGACCATATGAGTTCTGAGAGAGCAGTGTTGGTTCTTTTAAGTTTGTATTTGAAAGATGAATGATGATTATAGAGACGAGCTTTAAAAGAGGTGGAAGTGGAGCCAAAATAGGTGAAGGAATTAGTGCTAGTTATAATTTTACATTCATAAATTAAGTTTTTATCGAGACAATGGTTGTTGAGAGGTCATTTATTTTTAATGCGGCAGTTGCAATTAGAGAGATTATTAATGAGTGACCTAGTGTTATCTATAGAAGGAATTGGATTGGAGAAGTTGTTTGCGATAGGAATAATAGGAATAATAGTTTCTTGATTTAGAGTTGGATTATGAACATTTAGCGAAGTTCTGTTTGACGTTGTATTTGGGTTTACAGAAGTTAGCCTAGGGTTTACAATGACGTCGGGAGTACTATTACTGTTATTATGAAATTCAATGTTGGAAGGAAGAGATTTAGTATTTAGTATTTTATTGTTGTGTTTAGAGATGATGTTGGAAATATTGGAGGATGTAGAATAAGAAAATTTGATGGTGTGTTTGTTAAATATTTTACTATAGATATGTGAGGGAGGGAAGCATTTATTTAAGGCACTAAAAAATAATTTAGGAATATTGTTATTAATAGAAATGGAGAAAGGAGCATTATACCAGATTATGTTTTTGTATCTAGGTCTTTTATTAAAATTATTGGAATGATCATGATTAATTATTCTACTGTAAGTTTTTCTAGAATTTGTTTCTTTACTATATTTGATTTTATCTGGATAGCCGGCTTTAGAAAGTGCGTTATTATAGTAATTGGCGTTAGCATCCAAGATGTTTTTATTAGAGGATATGTTAGATATTCTTTTTCCAATATTACTAACTATAGCATTATTGATATTGGTAGGATGGTTAGATTTAAAGTTAACATAATTTAGGTTCTCATTGTTTTTATGGTAAGGGTAATATAGGCCAATTAATAACAATATTCCTAAATTATTTTTTAGTGCCTTAAATAAATGCTTCCCTCCCTCACATATCTATAGTAAAATATTTAACAAACACACCATCAAATTTTCTTATTCTACATCCTCCAATATTTCCAACATCATCTCTAAACACAACAATAAAATACTAAATACTAAATCTCTTCCTTCCAACATTGAATTTCATAATAACAGTAATAGTA
>OZ024740.1:332681866-332684366 GCA_964016885.1 Eledone cirrhosa | reverse complement strand
ACGCGTGTAATAAATTCTGAAATCTTACGGATGAATGTAACTCATAAAAAAAAACCCATTAGCTGTATGACAAAAGAGAGATAACTCCAAACCGATGTGTTAAACTCTTCTTTATGATAGATAACGTAAATATTTCATAAGACATAACTATACTGTATTACAGGCATTTTCAAATATTCCAAAGCTCTGAGTATAGAGAATATTTATTTTCAAATGTACTAAGGTAAGATAGTTTCGCTTGGGGAAATGATTTCTTCCCTAGTTGTGTGTTAAACCTAAAAATATATATACTAACATTTTCAAGCTAGCTATTAATAATGATTTCATTTATTGGCCACAAGGGCCGAAGTTAGCTATTAATAATATAAATGTTATTTGCTAGTTCGAACGAAACAGAGCATAAATATTTCACTTAATTAACCATACGCAACATTATTTTATAATACGTACCCGCTCTCAAATAATTCAGTACCGTGTGGGCTACCCATTGAAAAAATGTATCATTATATTCTAGAAGTATGTTTTGGACAGTCCTTTCATACAAAATGTTACAACGTCTGCTCAGAATTACTCTAATTCAATGTATCTATAAATAACCACTCTTTGTTAACTTCTTGATTACAGCTTATGCGTTTCGTTGGCAATGTTTATTGTCTCCTTGTTACGCCTTTGCTACGACAACCAATACATTCACTTTCCTTATATAAACGTTGTCTCTTTTCATCCATAATTTCTCCGAACACGTCCTTCAAGGTTATCGTTATTTCTGAATCGACATCGATACTTCTTTTCTAATTCATGTTAATGTGTGTGTACGTTTTCTGAGTATAGCTAATGGTTTTAGTTAACAATTGTTAGCGTATTATAGCGTGTTGATCTAAAAACTGATTGCTACATTTTACATAGGAGTAGTTTAAATATATCGTTTTTTTTTTGTTTTTATTCTTTTTGTTTTACATAATTGACGCATTTTGCTTTGAGAGATTCGATTATTATTCGTGTATAAACCCAACATATTTGAGCAAGGAAATTGACATACTTAAGTCACATGAATATCTGTGTTGCAGACACAATATTTTGAAATTATTGGATTTCTTATGTTATGGACTAAACTGTTATACTACCATAATCTGTTGTCACGTGCTGGAACCCTCTATTCTATAATCCATTGAATTATCTGAAATATATTCTGCGAATCAACTGAAAACTCTGGAGAATTATAAATGTTTAACACCAAGTATATATCACGAGTTTTCCATGGCTAATCACGTACAATCACACACACACAGACACATGTATATATATGTGAAAAGTTGGACGGGAAGAAAAACAGAAAGGCAGACAAATAAAGGTTTATTAGGTTCACGTTCTTGAGAGTGGGGTGTGTGGAACGACGTTTCGGGAATAAGCCCTTCTTCAGAAGAAAATTGGGTAAGAAGAGAGTTCCGAGGGTGTGTAGAGGAGGGGTGGACAGACATTTAGAACAAATGGGGAAGGAGAACAAATAAAAATAAAAATAAACATAAAAATAAACATAAAAATAAACAATAAAATGAACAAGTGGTGGAAGGGTGTAAGGTATGCAAGGTTTGGTGGCGGGTGGAGTTAGGAGAGAGAGGCAGAGGATCGAAGCGGGGAAGGCTGAAGGTGGTGTTTGTGTATGTGTTGGTGTACGTGTGTGTGTGTGTGCGTGTGTATGTGAATGTGAGAGTTGGGGGAAGAACGAGGTTCCATGTTCAGGAAAAGGTGTGTGCGTGCGTCTGGAAGGAGAGGGGTCAGCGGGTGGGGAAGGGGGCGTGTGGATTCCGGAGGCTGAGTGTGTATATGTGGGGGTACGCACGTGTGTGTTTGTGTTTACACGTGGTGTAGATGTAGTTCGCGTGATGCGAAAAAAATGTGTGTGTATGTTCGTGGGTAAGTTCCTGAGGTAGTTCTGTGGCGTGTGCGAGGAGTTGCTGGATATTTTTCATGTTATGGAGTTGATGGCTGGAACGATGACCGGTGGTGTAGAATCCAATGTTCGTGGTGATCAGAAGTGGAGGGAAGTGGGGTGCGCGCGCAACAGGAAGTGGTCAGAGGGTCAAGGAAGGATGAAGAGATAGCAGTAGAGGAGGACGGCAGGTGGACAAACGGTCAGTGTGGTGAGGACTGTGTGTCTGTGTGTGCGAAGGTGCGGTGGACAGGGGAGAGGATGGGTAGGTCTGAAGGGTGGAGGGGGAAGGTGGTGATGTGGGGGGATGGGGTGTATATTAGTAGAGGTGTTAGTGGGATGTGCGTGGAGGGGTGTTGGTGGAGCGGGGAGATGGAGAGAAGAGGTGTTGGGGACGGAGGAGAGAGTCTAGTGTACTGGTGTGTGTGCGTGTTTGGATGAGTGTGTGTGTGGTAAAGGGCGTTTTAGTGGGTGTTACTGGTGGTGGGGAAAGGGTTGAAAGCGGGTGTGTATGTGGGGGTTAATGGTGGTTGGGTGTGTGGAGTAGGTGGTGTACATAGGTGTGCGGTG
>OZ024740.1:332659366-332676866 GCA_964016885.1 Eledone cirrhosa | reverse complement strand
ACATGTGAATTATCTCAGACCGAACCACAGCAACAAATAACTAACCATCACTATTACATCTAAGTGGTTTTCTTACGATAGATATTTGCCTTAAACCTTGAAGCAATTTCAAAAACAAAAACTGAAGAAATCCTTTTTATAGTTCAGCCATTTGGTGTGGTTCAGAAATATAATTGCTTTTTCGATTAATCAGTTCTAGAGTAATCTCCAACGCACACACACACACACGTATATATATATATATATATATATATATATATATATATACATAGAGAGAGAGAGAGAGAGAGAGAGAGAGAGAGAGAGAGAGAGAGAGAGAGAGAGAGAGAGAGAGAGAGAGAGAGAGAGAGAGAGAGAGAGAGATACAATAGAGAAAGAAAAAGAGAGATAAAGAAAGACAGAAAATCATAGAAAGAGAGAGGGAGAGAGAGATACACAACCACTCACACACATATATACCAAGATGCCAACACACCGCTGAGAAGGGAATACACCATAAGAAATAGAATATACTGTCTAAAACTGCTGCATTTCAATGAGAGGACCACTGCTGATATCTACCAATGTATCTGTATGTAGGGTCTGAGCATTAAAATGGCATGCTGAGGAGACTATTCTCCAAAAGAGAAACACATCCATCAATTATGTACAGTCCCTAACTATTCCATTAATAATGCGGAAATATACATGAGATCCTATGTTTTTTAAAGGTATCTTGCAAACTGATGTGGTAGCTCAGATTGGGAGTACTAGCTGGAAGTTACACACGACAACGTGTATTTCTTTTGTCAAACAACACCAATATGAATTCCACATCGAGATACTGAAGTCACCATAGGAACTCTCATACTGTGCGGATAAATGTAGCTCTCCTGACGCACATTCATATGCCAGACATGAACAATAAATCTGAGATCGTAGGAATAAGACACTCTGATATTTTTTGTTCGTTCATCATTTGATAAGAAGATTATTATCTAGAAATATCATGAAACATGTAGGATAAATAATCTTTTGTTGTATCAGTCGAATTTCCCCCTACACTAGTTAATTCTAAGTATTTCCTATTCGCATTTTACAGGCTTTCTCAGTACTTTCACCTTAACATATATCACACGATATATGTGTGTGTGTGTGTGCGCGTGTGTGTGTGGGGGTGTGCATATGCGTGTGGGGGGGGTGTATGTGTGTGTGTGTTGATGTGTGTGTGTGTGTGTGTGTGTGTGCGCGCGTATGTGTGTGTGTGTGTGTGTGTGTGTGCGTATGTGTGTGTGTGTGTGTGTGTGTGTGTGTGTGTGTGTGTGTGTGTGTGTGTGTGTGTGTGTGTGTGTGTGTGTGTGTGTGTGTGTGTGTGTGTGTGTGTGTGTGTGTGTGTGTGCGTGTGTGTGATACGGTTTCACTGATTAATGATTTTGATAATCAGCAACTATAATTTTTTCTACTATTGATAGTCACATATTAAGGAGGTGTTAATTTAAAAATTATAGCATTCTAATTATAGTTCAATTCAAAGCGACTCAAAACCTTTCCAGTAATAATGATGCATGTCATTTTATCTCACTCAAGCAGCAAATAACATTAACGATCAAATTTTATGAAAGACATTAACATTTCTATATTTTCAGAGCGTGGCCATTTTCTTAGAGGCTCGTATCTGTTCTTCCCAGGGGTAAAAATCAATCGACTTTTTCATCGTGTACTTCTGAATTACTAGATCCGTAATTACGACTGGTTATGAAATATTGCAATATGTAAGTTACAGTTAACTATAGTACGGATTTGCATAATCAGGTGATTAATCGGAATCGGTTGCTGAGCTAGGGCGGTTAGATTTCAATCAGCAATTTGCCAATTCCCTTACCGGGACGTCCACAATATATATATATATAATATATAAGATCAAAAGAGGGTTAAAAGAGTTCCATGTATTCTATTATGCGCATTTCAAAAACAAATATCATTATGCAATAACATTTGTGTTTTCATCAGATAAAATAGGAATACATGATATGAAGGTTAAAAACACTTGTGGATAGTGCAGTTTTAAATCAACATATGAAAAGTAGTTTTAGATTGATGTCTGATATTGGGGGGGAAAAAAATGTTTGGGGGCGGGGGGGGGGGGTATGTTGGAAAGGATGAAAAAGAGGAGGAGATGAGAGTAAAAAGTGGAGAGGGAGGTGTATAATGAGGAAGGATGAGATAGGAGGAGAGATGGGTGATAGAGAGAGATAGCTTTTATAACTGAGAAAAATATATTGTTTTACATAGAGAGGTTGAAAAACCGTTGGAAGATAATGTATAAATTGAAAGAATTTGAAAATTAACGAAGAGAAAAATAATGTAAAGTTAAGGTTTGTATATTGAAGGGTTTAATAATATGTGCGATAAAAAGAAATTGTTAATATGTAATAAGAATAATATTTAAGGGTTTAATAATATGTGCGATGGAAGGAAAATGTTAATATGTATTAAGGATAATATTTAAGGGTTTAATAATATGTGCGTGGAAAGAAAATGTTGATATGTATTATTAAAAAAAACAAAAGTAATGTAAGTAAGGATATATTGTGAGATGAGCATGAATAAGTTAGATGAAAGTGCGAAAAAAATAATGAATAGAGGATGAATAATCTAACGTCAAAAAAAATGTTTATATTTACGAAGGATTTTTTCAAGGTGATATAAAGTAAGAATATATTGTATTGTGTAATAATTGTTTCTATGTTAGGCACAGTGAGAAAAGGTACAGATTAGGGGTTAGAAATTAAAAGAAAAAGAAAAGAAAAGGAAAAGGAAGAAAGGGAAGTGATAAATAGGAGTGATATAGAATGAGTAACAAGTATTATATAATGTATAATAAATAACTTTGAAATAAGGTAGAAAGATGGGTATATTTTTAAAGAAGTATATATATATATGTGTGCCTTTGAGAAAAGGATTCTGAATTGATAAAGTTTAGGATATTAGCTGTATACTTTATGGAATGTTTTGTGGAATTTATGCAAGCAGAGAGAAAACAAGTCAGTGCGTCTATTTATTATAGAATCTAAATTAGGTAAATCTTTCATTTAGACAGAGATTGCAAGTCTTGGATAGAGAACTGTTCAAGCATGACGATGCAGAAGAAACCTTTTTCCAAGAGATGTTATATTTAATATTTTTGTCTTTCAAGGACCATATGAGTTCTGAGAGAGCCATGTTGGTTCTTTTAAGTTGGTATTTAAAAGACGAATGATGATTATAAAGACGAGCTTTAAACTGAATATCATAATAATAGTAATAGTACTCCCGACGTCATTGTAAACTCTAGGCTAATTTCTGCAAACCCCAATACAACGTCAAACACAACTTCGCTAAATGTTCTTAATCCCGTTCTAAATCAAGAAACTATTATTCCTATCGCAAATAACTTCTCCAATCCAATTCCTTCTATAGATAACAGTAGGTCACTCGTTAATAATCTCTCTAATCGCAATTGCAATTGCCCTGCTAAAAATAAATGTCCTCTCAACAACCATTGTCTTGATAAAAACTTAATCTACGAATGTAAAGTTATAACTGACACCAATTCCTTCACCTATTTTGGCTCCACTTCCACCTCCTTCAAAACTCGTCTTTATAATCATCATTCGTCTTTTAAATACAAACTTAAAACAACCAACACGGCTCTCTCAGAACTCATATGGTCCTTGAAAGACAAAAATATTAAATATAGCATCTCTTGGAAAAAGGTTTCCTCTGCTTCTCCATGCTTGAACAGTTCTCTATCCAAGACTTGCAATCTCTGTCTAAATGAAAGATTTACCATTATATCTAATTTAGATTCTATAATAAATAGACGCACTGACTTGTTTTCTCTCTGCTTGCATAAATTCCACAAAACATTCCATAAAGTATACAGCTAATATCCTAAACTTTATCAATTCAGAATCCTTTTCTCAAAGGCACGTATATATATATATATATATATACTTCTTTAAAAATATACCCATCTTTCTACCTTATTTCAAATTTTTTTTTATTATACATTATATAATTGTTTCTACTTTAGGCACAAGGCCAGAAATTACCCAGTGCATTACTGGTACTTTATTTTATCGACCCCGTAAGGATGAAAGGCAAAGTCAACCTCGGCGGGATTTGAACTCAGATCGTAAATGGACGTAACTATGCTGGAAAGCATGGCGTCCGACCCTCTACCGATACTGCCAATCCACCGCCACTATACATTATATAATACTTGTTACTCATTCTATATCACTCCTATTTATCACTTCCCTTTCTTCCTTTTCCTTTTCTTTTCTTTTTCTTTTAATTTCTAACCCCTAATCTGTACCTTTTCCCACTGTGCCTAACATAGAAACAATTATTACACAATACAATATATTCTTACTTCATATCACCTTGAAAAAAATCCTTCGTAAACATAAACATTTTTTTTGACGTTAGATTATTCATCCTCTATTCATTATTTTTTCGCACTTTCATCTAACTTATTCATGCTCATCTCACAATATATCCTTACTTACATTACTTTTGTTTTTTTTAATAATACATATCAACATTTTCTTTCCATCGCACATATTATTAAACCCTTAAATATTTTTCTTAATACATATTAACAATTTCTTTTCATCGCACATATTAGTAAACCCTTCAATATACAAACCTTAACTTTACATTATTTTTCCCCGCCGAGGTTGACTTTGCCTTTCATCCTTACGGGGTCGATAAAATAAAGTACCAGTAATGAACTGGGTATTTGCTGGCCTTGTGCCTAAAGTAGAAACAATTATTTTTCTCTTCGTTAATTTTCAAATTCTTTTAATTCATACATTATCTTCCAATGGTTTTTCAACCTCTCTATGTAAAACAATATATTTTTCGCAGTTATAAAAGCTATCTCTCTCTCTCTATCACCCATCTCTCCTCCTATCTCATCCTTCCTCATTATACACCTCCCTCTCCACTTTTTACTCTCATCTCCTCCTCTTGTTCACCCCCCCCCCCCCCCCTCAAAACATTTTTTTCCCCAATATCACACATCAATCTAAAACTACTTTTCATATGTTGATTTAAAACTCCACTATCCACAAGTATTTTTAACCTTCATATCATGTCTTCCTATTTTATCTGATGAAAACACAAATGTTATTGCATAATAAGATTTGTTTTTGAAATGCGCATAATAAAATACATGGAACTCTTTTAACCATCTTTTGATCTTATATATTATGTATACTCCAGTCCTACAAACTGTAGAGTGTTTCTAATCCGATATCTGCATTGCTTTATTGTACTACAATAAAACTCACCTCCTACATATATATATACTCTTTTACCCTTTTACCTGTTTCCGCCATCCGGCTGAGGCCATGCTGGGGCACCGCCCTTATATATATATATATATATATATATATATATATATATATATTGGAAAATATGTGATATCCTTGGTACAGTTAGGTATATTTAAGAAGAGGAAAAGAATGACTTCACTTGTAAATCTAAACAATTTAATTCAATTTTATAATATTATAATTTTACATTTTGGTTTTATTGATCTAGTAAATTCTTTCTAAACTTCGGTGGGGAGATTTTTAAAGATTCCTGGTTAACTTTCCTGGAGAACTTTCTCGCATACATCGGTGGCGATTGGCAAACAGATCTCAGAGATTGACGAATGCGAGAAAGTTCTCCAGGAAATTTAACCAGTAATCACCGAAATTAAAAAAGAACCACCGAAGTTAACAAAGAAATTACTAGATCTACAAAACCAAATTGTGAAATCATAATATTATAAAATTATATTAAATTGTTATGAACTACATGTGAAGTCATTGTTTTCCTTTATATATATATATATATATATATATATATATATATATGTACATATGTATATATATATATATATATATATATATATATATATATATATATAGTGAAATAATATAACAAGGACGATTGGTTACTCCTTCATTGCGTTTATTAGTTGGTGACGTGCGTTTCGCCACTGATCAGCTCAAGGTTCGATCTGTATCGATCTGAGCCGCGGATTACAGAGTCAGGCCAGATCGATACAGATCGATCTTTGAGCTGATCAGTGACGAAACGGGCGTCACCAAATAATAAACGTAATGAAGGAGTAACCAATCTTTCTTGTTATTTTATTTCACTATAATACACTCTGTCTAGCTCTACACCTCGACACTGAAGTGAACCTAAACATCTGGTGCTCACCCAGGTGAACCTACAGTAACTCCAAGTTACACTCCCTGGATATATATATATAGATAGATAACTTTCTTTTTATTTGCCACCAGGGCGTCAAAGAGTGGGACATGTACAATGGGGGAGTTTACATAAAAAGGCGTCCTCAATAAGGAGGAGGCAATAACAAAATATAAAAATATAAAAAATAAAATATAACAAAAATAAATTGAATAACAAAATCCTCAATAGGGAGGAGGCTCCTTGGGGGTCGCACATCCCCGAGAAAGTGTGCAACCCTTCTCCTCAGGAGCACAGAGAGAGCACCTCTCTCTCCATCCTGATCCTTCTTCCGAAATGATATCGGAAGAAACGGACCAGTTGTTGGCCAGAGAGAAAGGTGTCTGACCTCAGTCCTTTCAGACGCGTCCACCATACAACCTCTTTCACCATGGCTATTACGCACAGAAACACCGACTCTCCTTCGTTTTTGAAGAGAGGAGGCGGCTTGATCGTTACAATAGACTCGGTGGTCAACCGGATCGGTCCCGCCCGTGACAGCAGTCGTTCGACATAACCCCACTGATCGGCAATGCCCGAGCAGTGTACCAATGCGTGTGCAACGGTTTGCTCGTCGCACCCGCATCTGGGACAGGTAGATAGATAGTCTGTGGTAGGTACGGGGACCAATTAGGCCATAAAACAGAGAAGTACACGATACATGGTATGAAGAAGCGTGGGTTTATTAGTAAAAGTAGATGATCGACCGCGGGTTCGGTTCTTTCGTCTGGTTGACTCGTTAATTCTAGAAACTGTTAGACTCGAGGTAGACACCCTACTTTCACTAATATATATATATATATATATATATATATATATATGTGTGTGTGTGTGTGTGTGTGTGTGTGTGTGTGTGTGTGTGTGTGTGTGTGTGTGTGTTTGTTTGTTTGTGTGTGTGTGTTGGTGAGGGGTGTTTGTGAGTGTATGAGATATAGAGGAAGAAAAAATAAACAAGGAAAAGGAGAGCATATGTGTGAGTGAGAAATAGAGACAGAGAGAGGGAATTGGTGCAAAGCCTACATGCCTTGGAATATCTAGCAACGTTCCATGCTTCTGAAAGAATTTTAAAAACGTGAAGAGGACTGATAGAATCGGCAATTTATTACACCTTAATAAAAAATGATTGCATTCTGAAACTACATGCATACGTATGTGTGTCTTAGTTTGTCTGTGCATGTTCATGGGCGTGCAAGTTTGTGTGTATGTGCGTAGATAGATCTAAGAACGACCAAAAACCTGAATTGTAGAAGAAAGTGAACATTTTTTACGTGAACTTTATTCATGATTTAATGGTCATGAATAAAATTATATTGTAAGAAGTAGTGATTTAGTCTCTTAAAACGCCTTTTCACACATAAAAATATATAATACGAATCGAACATTGATTCTTACGTATAATATGAGTTAATAAAATAGTAGGTTTCAGAATTTCAATATAAATACATTAATCTCTGACTTTCCTTGCTAATGTTTCACTTAGATCTTTCAATTTCCCAATGCATTTATTTATAATATTGTCCTGGTATTGATTTCCAATTTATTTATTATGACATCTCATTAGTGATTATGTATTGAAGAACTCATATTTAAGGGGAAAGGAAATTACTTGAATAGGAATTCGCCACAAGACTGAAGTTGTTTGAGAACCTTCATAATTTGTATAATCTACTGTTCTAAAGGTGTCGACGGAGGACATATTCTCCTGTTGCAGAGTGAGATAAAATAGCAGCCAGAGTTTCTCTATGGCACATGTTACCATCGTGAAACAAACAAAAGATATACTCTATAATATTTACTTGGATAATTTGTCTGAAAGTGATCTGGAAATTATAACAGCTGAATGGCTTGTAAGGAGCTATGCTACTAAATATAATAATATTTTTTGGCGTGCTAAAAGGGAACGTGTGAGGGTGATACGTATTAAACTTTCTTAGCTTATTACCTTATGTTTGCTTGTGCTTTCTATATTATTAATGTTCATGCACCAGTCACTAAAGTCATTTAAATGTTAATGCCATTCCATGATTATATTCAAAGCATACCACAAAGTATTTAGTTTAGATTTTGCTTTCCTTAAATGTATATTAAATATAAATCTTCAAAACAATTTTTAGCAAAATCACATGTTTCACATCACTTATTTTAATTTTGTTTTGGGTGAATGCTATCAGTGGGAAGACATTACTACAGCCGGGAAAAAAGAAAGTAAACTACGAAATACCTAGAGATGTGGAAAATTTAGCAAATGTATATTGAGAATAGTCGTTATTTATGCATATAGTATTATATGGCAATCAACGCTTTGGGTGTTTAAATACGATGGAAGTAATTCTCTATATATAGAAGAGAAATCGCTTCAAGACAAACTTTTTGATTAGATGAACAAACAACAACAAAAATACGTATTACCAAAATATTGGAGTATTCGTTGATTAATATGACTGAAGTAAATGTGTGGGGTCGTATGGGGAATTAAGGAAAGTTTCTATTTTGATTGATGAGAAGTTCAATTTTAATAATGAAAATGTATATAGAATCATGTTTTCTTTTTAGTTCCCAAAGGAATTGACAAATCAGATTTAAGATTAAAAAAACAAAGTAAACACATACTCACACACACACACACAGACAAACAGACGCACACACACACACATATATATTTATATATACACATATATACATACATATATATATATATACATATATGTATATATATGTGTGTGTGTGTGTATGTGTGTGTGTGGATAGGTGTGTGTGTGAGAAAGCATATGAATATATATGTATATATACATTTCTCCTCTTTTAAAGAATATGGCTAATGAATAATAATAAAAGAGAAATATGTACCAGATCAGTAAAATTGTATAATGTTAATAATAGTTCACCATACCTCCTTTTATAAAACACAATGGTCTAGATATATTCAAGAAAAAAAAATCATATTAATATTGTATGATCGGTATACAAAAGAAGGTAAAGGCCTGACAGAAATGGTTTAAACACCGCACAAAATATGTTGTGTTAATTAAAGCACTTCTGAAAATATCTCAAAATTATTATTAAATAGGAGTATTTGTCTATTTAAACCGAACGGAATACATATGGTTGTTCGTGTGAATGCATGAAACTATAGTTTATTTTACAACCACGCTCTTCAACATCGTTGGAATCTAGCCAATTGCATTCTAATATGAATAAAATTTCCCTCACCGAAATTGTCATTAACAGTTTTATATACACACACACACACACACACACACACACACACACACACACACACACACACACACACACACACAAACACACCCACACACACACACACTCACACACGCACACACACACACACACACACATACACACACCGCGCGCACGCACACACGCGCGCACACACGGCGCGCACGCACACACACACACTCGTGAGAACTTTACATCATGCTTTTCTGCTTCTCATTGTTTGCCTTCCATATGACTAGATCGACATTGCGCTGTAGTAGAGAACGACTGCTCAGTATAAGATTGATCAGAAAAAATCTAAACCGCATAACATTCGAGTCAGTCGCCACTGGAATCTCGTTTATTCTGTGTACCTGTTGCACGTCAAATCACCCATGTATGCATACACATTTAATCTGCTAACGTCGTCCTCGTCTTCGTCTTTTTTTCTCTCCCTATCACTCCCTATCTCTCCATGTATATGTATATGTATATATATATATATATATATATATATATATATATATATATATATAACTTTGATACCTTTGATAGTTTTCTGCCAGTATTGGCCCAGGCTATGTCTAACTTAATAGCATAACCTGGCATATATACATTTCAAATGTAAGTCTTCACAGCAGATTTTTACATTAAGAAAGTCGACGAATTTGGGCATATATATTGCTTAATTGTCGTGTTCATGTTTTACTTAATGAGAAGAATAAAGCTCGTTTAGGGGAGTATATAATAAGGTATTGTTTCGGCGAGGTTTATATCTTCAGACACCGGGAGAATTATAAGGTTTATTCTTACTATGTGCAGAAGTATGCTATGAGAATTATAAGGTTTATTCTTACTATGTGCAGAGGTATGCTATGTAACACTTAATAATAAGTTATTTATCCTGTCTGTTAAGCTAAAAAAAAAAATGCCCTCACCCGAAACCTCTTCATTGTGACAGAAAATATGTTTTAAAATGGCACACGGAGTACGACTGGAAATGTCTTTGATCCTAGATGTCATAAATCAGATGTCTCCTCAGGCTAGGCATAACTTGGGCTAATTATAGACATACATATTTTGGAGATAATTGATTAGTTATCCTTCTAACTCAACAACGCTCCAATAGATGGTTTTAGTTTGCTTTCCATATTAGTTTAATGAGTTTTATGTCTATCACTTCAACAGATAAAACGATTATGAGAAAAGATTAAGACATACAAAGACCTCATGTAATTTTTATCTAAAATACTGAACGCATTCAAAACATGGTATATACAATTTGAACTAAAATAACACAATAACTTTGCGTATATGTATAGACATTAATATACCTGTCATTTGTTTACCGAAATTTATAAGTCACTTACTGAAATCTTAATGAAATGTGGAAATATTATATTTAATCAACCAGCATGCTATCGTCTGTCAACCCGAAAGCTAATCATTGAGTGATACCAGGAAGGATATATTATTTTAGTTTTCGTGTTCTTTTTATAAGAATTGAAACGAATCGATCTTATTCAGTGGAATATATATAATAAGGTATTGTTTCGGCGAGATATCAGCGATTTGTTTTTCCTTCAGTATGTATGCATTTGAATTGGAATCTAACTGGTATATAGAAGTCAAAATCGAAACTAGTTATAAAATTGCTGTGTTAAAACAGAATTCTCAATGAAAGAAATATTGTAAAATGCGACGTATCCTGTAAACAACAAAATGAATTAAAATCACGAAATTCCTTGGAATTTGAAATGTGAAAAAAAAAGGAAATGTAAAGCTAATTAAATTAGTTACAATACTAAAAGCCTATTTATAACATAGCGGCGTTCAATGAATTATTTTTAAAGCATTCATGTATAAGATATGCTTCCATCTCTTGAAGCTAAAACGGCACGTACATACACGTTTTAGATTAATGCGTAAAATTGTCCGACAGACATTTAGTCATCAGTCCATATTTAATAATACGCTGTAACAAAAGGAGATACGAAATGGTTTCATACACGACTATTATATGTTGTTCTTGTCTTTTACTTTATCAATATACAGTATCATTCGTGCTAGAATGATAGTTTTATGACTCCCAAATAACAAAATGTAAATGAATATATATATTCTCTCTCTCTCTCTCTCTCTCTGTATATATATATACAGAGGGAGAGGGAAAGCGGGGATAAAGAAAGAGAACGAACGAGAAAGGGAGAGAAGGGGTGAGAGGTTTACATTGGTAGTTATCGGATATATAACATCTTACCTAAATATACATCAGGTAGTACCCACATTTCTGTTGTTTATCTCCGGTCATCATGCGGAAAACGATTCACATAAACATAGACACACACACTGACATACACACCACCCACCCACATATACACACACTCACTCACACACACACAAACACATATATATATATATATATATATGTGTGTATATATATATATATATATATATATATATATATATATATATATATATATATATTTATTAGAATAACAGATTAAAGTTTAAGCAAAGAATCGCTGCTTTCACCCTTAACGGGATCTTTAATAAATATTTGCTCTACGGTTCTTATATATTCGATATATATTTATACTTATCGAGCCCTCTTTGGATTTTAGTCTTCAAATTTATTATTATTAATATATATATATATATATATATATATATATATATATATATGTGTGTGTATGGGATTTGACCCTCTGATAAACATGTTCATCTTCTGTAATAAAATGTATTTGTTTGTTTGTCTTGTGTTGCTTTTGCCTAGTGAGTGTAATACATTTGTCATAAAGAAGTTAAATTTAAAATTCCTGCATAGTACTGAATTTGTATGTGTTAATTTGAAAGTATGGACAAGTAAATTGATGTAAGTGTAATTACGCATTGTTGGCATTCTGAAGCAGACAGTAATTAAATCACAATGGATATAACACTTTTTTCTTCTTCGGATTCTTAAGTAAAGAGATTACTGCAGAAATAAATATAGGATATCGTAAAAAAGAATTAAGTAACTATACATAGTCCATTTCTTCGAAAGAAACATGTACATATCTAAATGCTTTCCTCTGGAATAATAGCATACGCATAACGAACACTTGTTCATTACCCTTTGTATTATCCTCAGTATAATTGCAATGTACGTGTTGTGATCTCAACGAAACATGGATATCACTAATCTTAAGATCATATTATACAAGATGTATATTTCGTGGGAGCTGCGCGCGCTTCAGTAGAATCTGCTATTATAATGATAGTTGAGCAATATAATAAATAAAAGTGCATACTTAGAGAGGTACAATTATCGACATTGCTCCCTGTGAGGTACTGTACCACCTGGATGCCAGATACCTGCTTTAACTACCACATTATAGAGCTGTTAGTCACTTATTCCGAATATGTAGTGATCGTTAGTCTATAACTAGAAGTTTAAAGAATGTTTGACTTTTACGAAATTTGAAATTTGAGTCACATTTTCTAATCCATTTCTAGTTCCTATATTTGTCTACTGCCTGAGGCATTTTACGTAAGAATTGACCATACATTTTTTTTCTTCCATCTATTTAATGCGTCATTCTGACTACCTTGTTTAAATTCTCAAATTTCCCTTGCTATGTCACTCTTTAGGGTCTTTATCTTTCTTACTCCTCCCAACATTAACTCCTTTGAATCCTTTTCATACAATGCCGGTGAATTGGCAGTATCGGCAGAGGGTCGGACATGCTTTCCTGCATAATTACGTCCCTTCACGATCTGAGTTCAAATCCCTCCGAGGTTAACTATGCCTTTCATCCTTACGGGGTCGATAACATAAAGCACCAGCAATGCACTGGGTAATTGCTGGCCTTGTGCCAAAAGTATAAACAATTATTTCCTTGCGTCTTCACACACATTTCACAGTTAATGAGACCTCATCCTCCTCTCTGTTGTGATTCATACAATGTGTTCACGTCCCTTTGGGGGTGTAGTACCCCTTCTAGTGTAATCACGTTCCTGTATTTTCAATCAAGCTGCTTAAGTTCATCACATCTCCACCCTATCACACCAGCGCTATACCGTAGAACTGCAACAATGTGTTGATAGCCAGTATCTTATTCCTACCACTTAAACTCGTCTTTAATACTAACTTCAGTCTTTATATTCCTCTGATAATAGTTATTTCATTTCCTTCCCTTTCATTTGGTATGTTTCCAGGATGTCTAAGTACTTATACCCGTTGTCGTCAATTTCCTTCTTAACCTATCCATCTTATAATACACTTATTTCTACCTTACCAATTTTACTTTCTTCAGTCGTAGCACACCACACATTGTTATGCCAAATTCCATTTCCGTACTGAATGTATGAAATACCTGTACAAGAGACCCAATATGTTCATAGGTTTCCCCATAAAGTTTTGTGTCTTCCATAAACGCATTCACCCCACACATAATCAGACTATGGCATTCTACACACTAATGAAAATGGAAGAATATAAAATACAAACAGGAAAGGCGATGTCAGCTCAATCGTCCAAACATCCATACTTTTTCACCTGAAACTGTCTAACGTTAGCTTCAATACCAAACATTTTCAAACATTCTACTATCTAACTATGTGGCACCATGTCATAAGCCTTGCGGTCATTAATCCAGGCCATGGCAAGATATATGTTTCTTTTTTACAATCTTTATGGATTGGTTTCTCAATCAGAAATTGGTCCTTGGTACCTTTCCTTCTTCCGTTAAATTGCTTCTCCTCTACAGGTAGTGTCTTCTCCCGGTATACATCCAATGCCTCAGGAGTGGTACCTGTCATAAGTGTCCTCATAAGAAATAGGTCTAATGTTGTCAACAGCCTTTTCGTTGCTGGGGTCCTTCAAACACAAGTTCGTTCTTCCGGAGGTTAGCCATTCTGGCAACCACTGTTCTCCATTCAATATCTCATTCAATTGTTCAGCAATTCTCCCATGAAGGACTCTCGCCTTTTTTTAAACAGAGCCCTTGCACACCGTCTCTACTGTGAGGGGCGTTCTAAACTGGTATTTTTATACACTGGACAGTTACCATACCAGCAGTTATCTCCAATTATCCCTGCTTATTATCCACAAAGTCATTTTGTTTATGTTAGTCAGCCTCTTCACACATTTAATGTGCTCTGTTCCTACACTCCAGATATCACTCCAATTATATTTTTTTTATTTTCATCCTGTCAGGGATTACGTCACCATTCCATACCATGCCATTTACCTCCCAATTGTATCTCGTCTGACATTTTAGCGCTCCTGGTGTGATTTGGCGTTGGCCTATTATATAATCGTTCCAGTTTTGCCATGTAAATTGCATATTGCAATGCAATGGGTCCATTGCATATTGCAGTGTAATTCGGTTCCTCAGTCTAAATTTTATTCCACAATAATAATTCACCATAACACGGTTTTCATTAAGTATATGTATTTAATTTCTGTTACGGTCAGTATGCAATATATTGACAAGGAAATAAGCATTAAAATATCTATTAACTATTATATGCCCTCGCATCTACAGAAACTCACGGCTCATATACCCAAATGTAGAACTTCAAAACACACACACTCAGAATATTTTCAGATTTAATCTCGTTAATAAAGCGAATAACATGCACATTTTTTTATAACAATAATTTGATTTCATGTGATTAAATATATCTCTACCACTATAATTACAAATTTCTTCAGCTGTATTGTTAAAATATTTAGTCCATATGCACCAAAAATGTTAAAATGAATATTTTAATCAGACCTAAGCTCCTTCTCTTGGCGTACTTTAACCAAAGAATTATATAATATGGTATTGAATTCGACTAAATTGTTGGAAAATAGATACTATACGTCTCTTCGAAAAAAAGTAATTTTTTTATATATTTATACGCTTGTGTGAATATATATATATATATTCACACACGAGAGTATGTCAAAATTTATCCATAATTTCGCTCAAACAAATCTTTAGCTTTGTCACACAGTTTGCCTGCTTATATTTGATACAATTATCGTCACGTGATCGAAGGTTAAGCTTGATCACAACATTTATTTTGTTGCTGTTACAATGTAAACATGGCCACTCCGCTGGCAGTGTGCACCAAGTAGGAACAAAGAGTAATGATCCAATTCTATCGGTAGGAAGGAGTGTCAGAGGCTGAAATTCAACGGCGGCTTGTAACACAATACGGCAACGGTGCCCTACCGCGTAGGAGTGTGTATAAATCAATCAATATGTTTAAATGTGGCCGGACTAGTGTGACGCACAAAAGTGGAGCTGGACGCCCGTCAACCTCCACCGCTGACGATGAGATTCAGCAAGCTCTAGCAGTGGTAATGGCGAACCGGGGGTTTATCATCTGTGAAGTCGCTTGTTTTCTGCAGATTAGTCATGGTTCTGCCGATCAAATCATCAACGCCGAGCTCGGCTTCAATAACGTTTGTGCAGGATGGGTACGAAAATAACTTCCTGTTGAGCACAAGCGCAAACGTGTTATGATCTGTGAACGTTTACTTGGACACTACAACAGAACAGGAGATGAAACATGGGTCCATCACTATGAACCAGAATCTAAAAGACAGTGGATGGATTGGAAATATCCTGTCAGCGGCGTGGCCATGTTTACACTGTAAATGCACCAAGAAAACCGGCACGATCAAGCTCAAGCCTCGATCTCGTGGTGTCCATAATAGTACCAACTATAAGCAAATATTATCAGAAGACAGTATGATAAGCACAAATGTATGTTATAGCGAAAGTGCGTATACATATATATACACACACATATATATATATATATATATATATATATATATATATATATTTGTGTGTGTGTGTGTGTGTGTGTGTGTGTGTGTGTGTGTGTGTGTGTGTGTGTGTGTGTGTGTGTGTGTGTCAGTGTGTCTGGCTGTCTGTTTGTGTATGTGTATATAGCAACGAAACTGCATTCTTGTTTCCCTGTGTAAATTGTGTTATTTCATCCAATCAGAAACCAGTAGTCCATAAGCCATCAAGGTCCAATGTGTAATTACTTTTCAAATAGGTGAAGTCCCATTTGTCAAGAAATAAAATATTTCGCTTGATCTTTAACCTTATTTATTGTCTCCAGGATACCAAACAGAGTAGCTCAAATTGGTGTTTCAAAAATCGCTTAATTGATTCTCAACACATTGATTATAGCACCCCAACCACGCTAATCTAAAGAACTGATTTGAATTATCCAACTGTCAGGTCACAGTTAGGTTAGGCATAATGACGTTGAAATCAATATAAAGAAAATGTTGATTTCAAGACAAATGAAATAATAAAAATGTGAATGAAAATAATTCGAAATAAGAGGTATATTATACCCGTGGGCGATACACACTGTTCTTTCAGGCATATATGATCTGTTCTTAATGAGACATATTCTTCTACATTTCTAGATATGTTGTTCCTCACACCTTACGGGACTTTAATTTATACCTGTATATTTTCTTCCCAGTTAATTTGAATAACGTTTGTTCAATAAATTCTTAAAAGAGCAGGGATCAATTTACAGAATATAATGAATCATTAAAAGAAAAAAGAATCAGTTGGACATATACATCACGTTGAGTAACTAAAGCAATAGCAGTCAGCAAGCACATAAATAATGTGATACTTCCTGGTGCTGGAATTGATGCTGATCTTCTATAGTTCCAACCCAATCATATGATATATATATGTAAGTATATATATATATATATATATATATATATATATATATATATATATATATATATATATATATATATACTCGCAATCAACATTATTTGTTTCAAACGCTTTCAAAGATTAGTAAAACATTTTGTCCAACTTTCCGAATTTAGATTATAGGATTATTTAAGCTGATGTATAGTTATAAATTTCGCTGTTATATTCACAATGATCCGATCGTATCCCGCCTTTCATCTTTACAGAATCGATAGAATAAAGCACCAGTAATGCGCTGGGATAATAGCTGTTCTTGTGCCCAAAGTAGAAACAAT
>OZ024740.1:332619366-332654366 GCA_964016885.1 Eledone cirrhosa | reverse complement strand
GGATCTTCCGCATCCTAGTTCGCGCGGGACGCCCCTCAACGTCTCCAGTTTGTGCAGTAATGGCTCAAGAGTCAATACTCACAAGAGGGACGAGAGGGGACATCATTGGCGGACCGAGCGCATGATGTTGAACGGTTCCGAAAGGTGATAGTTCACTCTCACCACAGAGCAGATGTATCTGTGCATGGCAGCGATCCAGCCTCTGAAGACGGGCCCAAAGCCAGCAGCCCTCAGGACTGCCGCTACGTAACGATGGTCGACCCTAGCGAACGCTTTCGACTGATCTAAATTGGTCAAGGACCCACCCATGGCAGGTTCCCTAGCTACCCTCTCTACGATGTATCGCATGAGGTGAAGGTTGTCGTCGATGGATCTGTCGGGAATGGCGCATGTCTGCGCCTTTCCCACCAGACCACCAACGACAAGCGCCAACCTCTTTGCTAGCACCTTGGCCAAAATCTTGAACTCTGTGTTTAGCAGAGTTATGGGCCTGAAATTATCTATGTTATCCCCCTTGTTCGGATCCTTTCTCAGCAGCGCCACCGCTCCTCGGCTCACAGAGCTGGGAATTCTTCCGTTTTGTTGCCAGTTGCAGTAGACGTCCGCCAAGAGGCCTCCGAACAAGTCTGGCATCTGTACGTAAAGTTCATAGGGCAGACCATCCAAACAAGGCGACTTACCCCTTGTGCAGCCAGTCATTGCCTCCCGTACTTCAGCGACTGTTATCGGGTTTTCGCAACACTCCGCCACAGTGGCCGAGAGCCGCGGCAGTTCTTCGAGGTAGACACTAAAGTCCATCCCTCGACCCGGCCCACCGCTGCCCCCCGAACAGCTGAGCGAAGTGTCGCTGAAAAGCTTCACACATTTGCCCGGGATCGAGTAGCATGCGCCCGTCGTGGTCCACCAAAGACCTGATCGTGGCTTTGTTGCCACGACGCGCCTCCGCCACTCAGGCCCATTGAACGGCTTTCGTCCCCTCGTGTCTGAGAGCACGCACCCTAGTTCTGACAACGCAGCCTTCGTGCTTTGCATTGAAGAATTGGTCAAGGGCCAATTTTGCCGCATGCACGTCGGTCGCGATGCCTTTGCTAAGCGCCTCGTCTAATTTTCTAACTAGTTCTCCCTCTGCTCTATTTTCCTCTTTTACTAAATCCTTACTAAACCTAATGGATTCTATTCTAATCGCTCTTTTCAGAGCAAACCACCACTTGTTGTTGACGATGGCACCGTCAACGCCCGCTTAACTAGTTCGCTAATCCGGTCTCTGTAGGCCTTGCGCGCTGGTAAGGACACGTTTAGCTTCCAGTAGCCGGTCCTCGTCTATGAAGCCTATCTAAGTCAAGCACACAGATCGCGAATTCGTTGTCCGTGTAGCTGACTATCTTGAATTGTGGACAGCCTATGCTAGACCTATCTATTTCGCTACACAATACTCTATCTAGATATGATCTGGATGACCCTATGCGATTTGTCCAAGTCCACATTGGCACATTCGGAAAATCCAATCAGTACCTGTCATACAGTTTAAAACGCCTGAGCAGGTTCGGGAGGCTCTTGCACCCTCCACCCCTATCCGCTAATCCCACAAAGTCCCAGCGTGCATCTAAGATCCCCGTTCCAGTCGCCCACTAACACTAAAGAGCGGGACGTTCCAAAAAGGTCTCCAGACGCCGGAAGAAATCAGGCCGCCCTGATACTGTCGGGGCATAGACGGCCACTAGCCTGAAAGCTTGCCCGTCTCCGCTGGTCACGTCCAGCACCACCAACTTACCCTCTGGTTCCAGGAAGATGGCCCGTATGGCGATAGCCAAACCTCTCCGAAAAAGCACAGCAACTCCACCCCCCGATCCAGGACGGCTGGGAGATGCGTACACATCGTAGCCGCCGAAGATCGGTGCGAAGGCCCGTGCTTCGGAGATCTGGTCTCGCTGATGGCCACTAAATCTATGTTTAGTGACCTGAGGTCGTTGAGCAGGTGACCCTACTTCCATGACGACCCCAAGCCACGCGCATTTATGCTGCCTATTCTGAGTGAGGTCATCTTTAAAATAAAGTGGAAGAGATGGGAAAGACCACTTACCGTACTTTTCGTAAAGGAAGGATGATTTCTCCATCCCTTTTCACTTGATTGTCTGGTGAAGGGACCGTTGAATCATCCCTTCGGCTGGTCGTCGGCTCTTCTATGAGTATGTCCGAATATACTCACCGGTTGAGAGTCCCTCCTAGGTCTCTGAAATCACCAACTGCGTTGGGGAATTCCTTTTAATGTTTGTGTATTGTTTCTGTGATATTTTTACCAGTCTTATGTTCGTTGGCGTTTTGATTGGTGCTGGTATTATGTAGTCGTGCTGTGAAATGTCTGTGTGTTCAATTTTGTAAGTCATTAGTTTCTTGTTGTGTGTATTTATTGCCGTGCATTTGTTTTTCTGGGGGTAGGGTGTGGTTCTGCAATTTTCTTGTCGTTGTTGCTGGATGTGTGTGTTTTGTTGTTGTGTTTGCGATGTTGGTGCTTGTGGTAGTGGTGTTGAAGGTGTTGTTGTTGTTGGCGGTGGGGTTGTCGCCGGTGGTGATGGTGGTGTTAGTGTGGGTAGTGATGGTGTTGGTGGTGTTGCTGCTGTGAGTCTCTTCGCAGTAGCCTTTACCATTTTTTCATTTCTTTCCTCCCTTTTCGAAGGCGACGATGCGCTGCTTCTGCGTTTGTGCCTTCTTACGACCTTTTGCCATCCCTCTCCCACCTCACACTCCATGTCTGATTATGTGAGGTCGGGGAGGGGGTACCAGCTCAACTCTTTCACTTGTTATTGGTGATGTTTGCAGTGGAGTCTCTGTTACAGCTGCATTTGGTATTGCTGTTGTTGTTGTTAATACTTCCACTGCTGCTGCTATTCTTGATTTCCGTGGCGTGGGTATGGGTGCCACGGACCTATCGTTCCTAGTTACCGCTTGTCCTGTTGCTGGTAGCCGTGGAGCCGGTTTCGGAAGGAGGGTTTTTTTCCCTTTCTCAGGGTCTTCTCGTTGCAGAAGGCCCTGAGGTGAGTCTTCGATCCACAGCGAAAGCATTTAGAGCGTTTGCCCTCAACACTTATGGGCAGTTGAGTGCCGTTATCGAAGTCTATCACATCCAGGATAGCTTCGATGCACTCCTGGTTGGTTTGGATTAACATCTCAATGGAGGTGCCGACCCAATCTCTCTTACTTTTTTCTGTACTTGCAGTACAGTTGTTTTGTCCTCAATTCCGACGAGGACAGACGCGGCCAGCCAAGAAGAGGCCATCCCAGGGGGAACGTGGGTCAGTTTGACCCTCACAATTTTTTCCCGCAGTAGGAGGGCACCAACACCATTTCCTCGCTCCTTAGGGTCACTAGGGATTGAGCATTTTCCTCCTGGGGTGTGGAAAAAAGCACGTCTACGGTGGCATATTTCTTGCCTCGGGTGATATCCGTTTTCCGCTGCCACACAGACCCTAAGGCTTTTTGTATTTGAGCCTCTGTGGCTCTTTTAACCCTACGGGATTTTGTGCTTACTGTACGGTACGTGACCGTACAGTGCTGTTGGGTCTCTACAAATTTTTCGGCTGCCTTGCAGATTGCTCGGTGTCCGGTTTTTGTCACCATCTTCTTCTCTTCCTCTAATTCCTCATTTGTTATGAGGATGGTTTCCAGATTCTTTGCGATACCTGCAAACGAGATTGGTTTTGTTTGCTGCTGCTCTTGTTGTTGTTGTTGTTGTTATCGTCAGAGCAACTGTTACTTTTGTTGTTGCTGCAGGTACTACGACTACTGCCGATGCCGCTGTTGCTGTGGTTGTTGTTGTTGCTGCTGCTGCTGTTGTTGTTGTTGTTCCTGCTAATGCTGTTGTTGTTTATGCTGCTGCTGATGGTTGTTGCGGCTGCTACTGTTGTTTTCCTTGTCACTGTTGCTTCTGCTGCTGTTATTACGGCTGCTACTGCTATTATTCCTGACGTCAGACGAATGAAATGGGTTTTCGTATTTCCCGCACACCTTTTTCGTCGTTGTCGTCGTCGTCGTGGAGAAATCTTGCACGCTTTGCACGTGATCTTTCTTTTCTGGTGTCGCTTGCGAAAGAGAAGGGAAGGAGAGAGACACATTTAGAGAAGGGAGGGAGAGAGACAATCTTCTCTCTGCTGTAGTGACAATTGAGGAAGAAGAAGACGGAATGAGTTGGAGTGACCTATGAAAATTCTTTTTCGTGGCCATGTTGTTTTTTTGTTTAAATTAAATATTGGGCACAAAACCCCAATAAGCGGTTATTTTACCCCGAAGGGCCAAATAACGGGCAGAAAGACCACTCTCACGAGAAGGAGGGTGTTTTTGTCTACAATTTGGTTAAAGTTTTAAACAATTTACAATTGTTATAGTGGTCAAAATTTACAATAACTTACAGAGCCGAGCCTCCGTCTACCATAGCATTCAATAATAATAATAATAATAATAATAATAATAATGCTTTCTTTATTAACCACAAGGGTTTACATAAAGTAGACATTAAGGACAGTACAGGACAATACAGGACGATACAAATGGGCGTTTCTGCGTGTAAAAAAAAAAAGAGGCTGTAATAAAAAAATAACAATGAAAAATTCCCCAATAGGGGGGAGACTTCGGAGGGACATTTGTGGAGAAAGCCCATTAACAGGCCACAGTGACCCTGACCACCAGGGCAAGTGCCCTCTCCCAGTTTTCCACCTTTAATTTACAGACACATACTCAGAGTACGCCCATTCACTCGGGCCATACTTGCTTCTCTCACCCATCTTTCAACAAAATGTTGGGAAGAGAGCACTTCCCTCTCTACTCTGATTTTCCTTTTCAAATGAAATTTGAAAAAGTTAATCAGGGCATCACCGAAGAGGTAAGTGCTCGTCTGCAGCACTTTAAAACGTGTCCACCATACTATCTCTTTCGCCATGGCCACCAGACAGATAAAAACTGCCTGCCCTTCCCGGCTAAAGGAAAAGGGCGGGGAAATCCTCACGAAGGACTCAGCTGATACCTGGATCCGTCCTACACGTGACAGCAGGTGTTCGACATAAACCCACAAGTCAGCAATTTTCGGACACTGGACGAGTGCGTGCAGGACGGTTTCGTCACCCTGCGCGCATCTCGGACATGCCCGGCTGACGGCACCTCCATGCCTGTAGAGTTTATCCCGAACAGGCAAAGCTCCTCGGTAGCACTGCCAGGCCAAGGATTTCTGGAAGTTGTCCATAGGCCCCGGCCCGAAAGTTTTTCCGAAGAGATTGGCTAGTTGATTTTCGTCGACGCCGAGAATTTCTCCAAGTACGTCGTCGCTCTTCCCCTCCACTAATCCTCTATAGAACGCCAAGGTGGAGTTTCCACAGATCACATTGCCCGATTGGTCGAGGGCTGTGAGCGCCTGAAGACATTCTAATCTCCAAGCGCTACCTCTCGGTCTTCGCTTGACCCAGGACTGCAGCTCCGTCAAGGAGACGAGCTGGGGAAATACGCGTCTAGCAAACAGTGACCACACCTGATCACCGTCGAGGAAGAGGTGGAGATGCGTAGCCTTAGCCTGTGTCTGCGCATCATCAGCCACGGCATTCCCAGCCCTCCACGTAGCGGGGGTTGACAGCAGATAGAGCGCCTGACCATCGGTGCGCGTCGCTTCCACATAAAGCGAAAGAGCAAACGCTCCAGTGGAGTCAGGCGGGGCTTAAGACAAGGTACGACGGTCAGGCGGTAGTAGATGACGGACGCGATGTACGCGTTAGCCACCTCCGCTCGACCTTTCAGGGATAGCTTTCTCTCCGCCCATTTCTGGGTGAGACAAGCCACGCTGCTCGTCACCTCGTCCCGGTTTTTGTCCGTCTGGAGGTCCGGACCGAACAAGACCCCTATCAATTTAACAGGTCCGTCCTCCCAACGCCCGACGACGCTGTTGGACGGCATGGACCTGCCTCTCCAGGTGCCGAGCTGCAGGCCCAGTGACTTTTCCTGGTTGATCATTGCTCCTGTCACCGCCTCGTATTCTCTTAGTGTAGTGCCGATCGCCTCGATGTGTTTGGCGTTCGACACCAGTACAGTGACATCGTCCGCATATGCTGACACGGATCTTCCGCATCCTAGTTCGCGCGGTATCCCCCTCAACTTCTCCAGTTTGTGCAGTAATAGCTCGAGAGTCAATACGTACAAGAGGGACGAGAAGGGACATCCTTGCCGGACCGAGCGCATGATGTTGAACGGTTTCGAAAGGTGACATTTCACTCTCAGCACAGAGCAGATATCGCTGTGCATGAAGTCGGACCCAAAGCCACCCATCCCCAGGACAGCTGCTATGTAAGGATGGTCGACCCTATCGAAAGCTTTCGACTGATCTAAATTGATCAAGGACCCACCTGTGCCAGGTTCCCTAGCTACCCTCTCAACGATGTATCGCATGAGGTGGAGGTTGTCGTGTATAGATCTCTTCAGGAATGGCGCATGTCTGCGCCTCTCCCACCAGACCACCAACGACAAGCGCCAACCTCTTTGTTAGCACCCTGGCCAAAATCTTGAACTCTGTGTTTAGCAGAGTTATGGGCCTGAAATTATCCATGTTATCCCCCTTGTTCGGATCCTTTCTCAGTAGCGCCACCGCTCCTCGGCTCACAGAGCTGGGAATTCTCCCGTTCTGTTGCCAGTTGGAGTAGACGTCCGCCAAGAGGCCTCCGATCAAGTCTGGCATCTGTACGTAAAGTTCATAGAGCAGACCATCCAAACCAGGCGATGTCCTCTTTTGCACCAGTAATTGCCTCCCGTATTTCAGCGGCTGTTATCGGGTTTTCGCAACACTCCGCCTCAGTGGTCGAGAGCCGCGGCAGTACGTCGAGGTAGACACTAAAGTCCATCCCTCGAACCGGCTCGCCGCTGCCCCCGAACAGCTGTGCGAAGTGTCGCTGAAAAGTTTCACACATTTGCCCGGGATCCAGTAGAATGCGCCCATCGTGTTCCACCAAAGACCTGATCGTGGCTTTGTTGCCACGACGCGCCTCCGCCACTCAGGCCCATTGAACGGCTTTCGTCCCCTCGTGTCTGAGAGCACGCACCCTAGCTCTGACAACGCAGCCTTCGTGCTTTGCATTGAAGAATTGGTCAAGGGCCAATTTTGCCGCAAGCACGTCGGTCGCGATGCCTTTGCTAAGCGCCTCGTCTAATTTTCTAACTAGTTCTCCCTCTGCTCTATTTTTCTCTTTTGCTAAAGCCTTACTAAACCTAATGGATTCTATTCTAATCGCTCTTTTCAGAGCAAACCACCACTTGTTGTTGACGATGGCACCGTCAACGCCCGCTTAACTAGTTCACTAATCCGATCTCTGTAGGCCTTGCGCGCTGGTAAGGACGCGTTTAGCTTTCAGTAGCCGGTCCTCGTCTATGAAGCCTATCTAAGTCAAGCACACAGATCACTAATTTGTGGTCCATGTAGCTGACTATCTTGAATTGTGGACAGCCTATGCTAGACCTATCTATTTCGCTACACAATACTCTATCTAGATATGATCTGGATGACCCTATGCGATTTGACCAAGTCCACATTGGCACATTCGGGAAATCCAATCGATACCTGTCATACAGTTCAAAACGCCTGAGCAGGTTCGTGAGGCTCTTGCACCCTCCTCCCCTGTCCGCTAATCCCACACAGTCCCAGCGTGCATCTAAGATCCCGTTCCAGTCGCCCACTAACACTGAAGAGCGGGACGTCCTAAGAAAGGTCCCCAGACGCTGGATGAAATCAGGCCGTCCTGCTCCTGTCGGGGCATAGACGGCCACTAGCCTGAAAGATTGCCCGTCTCCGCTGGTCACGTCCAGCACCACCAACTTAGCATATCGGTCCAGGAACATGGCCCGTATGGCGAGATCCAAACCTCTCCGAAAAAGCACTGCAACTCCTCACCCGATCCAGGACGGCTGGGAGATGCGTACACATCGTAGCCGCCGAAGATCGGTGCGAAGGCCCGTGCTTCAGAGATTCTGGTCTCGCTGATGGCCACTACATCTACGTTTAGTGACCTGAGGTCGTTGAGCAGGTGGCCCTGCTTCTATGACGACCCCAAGTCACGCGCATTTATGCTGCCTATTCTGAGTGAAGTCATGTTGAAATGGAGTGGAAAAGATGGGAAAGACCACTTATCGTACTTCTTGCAAAGGAAGAATGGTTTCTCCATCCTTTTCACTGCTTGTGGCCTCCTCCGGAAGGATGTCCTAATAAATCCTCCTGGAGATTGTTTGTCGGAAGTCTCCGATGTCTTTGGGGAATTTTTGTTTTAGTGTCGTGTACGTTTTCTGTGTGATGCGAGTGATTTGTATGTGTGGAGGTGGTGTGAACTTTTGGGTTGTCGTGTAGTCTTTTTCTGTGATGCTGGTGTTGTGTTGGATGTAGTGTAATAATTGGTTGTTGTTCAAATTTAATGCTGTGTAGTGTGTATCGTTTTGTTTGTCTTGTTTTGTTTGCGTTTGATGTGGCTTTGTTTCTGTTTCGCATTTTGGTGACTTTTGTGGTGTTGGTGATGGTGGTGTTGGGGTTAATGATGGTGATGGTTTTGGTGTTTGTGGTGATGGGGTTGGTGTTGCTGGTGTGCATGGTGGCATAGCTCTCCTAACTTTTTTGTTTGATAGTTTATTTGTTTTCCTCTGTATTTTGTTTTTGGAGTGGGAGAGAAGAGGACTTTTTCTTTTTTGGTTTCACAAAAAATAATATATATATTATAATTAACCAACGGAAACACCACTTTGAAGAATGTACTATTGTTTTCGATACACACACAGGCGCACAGTTTATAGTTTAGAGAAACAGTGAGAAATGTACCCAACACTTCAATCGCCTTTGTTTTCGTATTTCTGTGATCATATTCGCTGCTACTAAACCTGATGGGAAAAGTTGTGAAATGAATGATTGACCACCGATGTACTACTCCTTGAATTATTGAATCCTTTATTGTCTACAAGAATCTTTAACCTAACACACATATGAATATTTTTCATTTTATAAGCCATCATTCTCTGTACACGCACACACACACACACGCAATATATATATTATAAAGAAAACGAAAAATCAGTGATGCATCTGGACTTAGTTTATTTTGTGTTACAAATGTTTCGCCGGCATGTAGATCGAGACATGGTCCTTGTATGGATCTGGCTGATTATACTTCTACCGGTTCTTCCAGACACGGGTGTTTCGTCCGGAGCAAATTTTATCACTGTGATAAAATTTGCTCCGGACGAAACTCCAGATGCATCACTGATTTTTCGTTTTCTTTATAATATCTACACTCTACTCTGATGAATATCGAGTGCTAATTTTGGCATAGCGCCTATGAAGGATAATAGCTACCATTATACTACAACTATATATATATATATATATATATATATATATATATATATATATATATATATCTTGTTATACTTGGGAGGGAGGGTCATATTTGTGTAATATTGCCAGAATTAATAACAGAACACACTCACTGTTTGGTTGGTTTTCGCTTTTCGTTTCTGTGTCTTTTATATCGGTAATCTAATTTATTCGGTCCTCAATGTTGCTATTGACTGACCGACGGTCAAAAATAATACAGATACAATATAGACACAAACACATATATATAGTTTATCAAAGATCTTTCGTTGCACATCTGCAACGACGTCAGTGGTGCTATTGTTTCCTCCCGTTACATTGTATGTCTACGCCATTTTTATTTAGTCTGTCTATATATTTATTTATTTATTTGTTTGTTTGTTTATTTTATTTTGTCTTCTTTGCGCATGCGTCTGCGTGTGTGTATAGTGTTTTGTTTGATGTGTGTTCGTGATTGGGTGACTGTGTATCGGTTAATGTATTCTATCTTTACTAGTGTGTGTTTATATGTGTTTGTTGTTATTGTGCTTGTGTATGTATTTATTTATTTATTTATCTATTTATTTATTTATTTATACTTCTCTTAGTTCAGTGTTGTTTGTTTGGGTGTTGTTGTTATTCCATTCATTCTTTCTGTTTAGTCTTGGCCTTCTAAGTTCTATTTCACTGGCCTCTCTGATTTGCCTATCAGCTGGGTCATTTCTATGTTTAGATATTATTCTAATTTCTATGTTATCTATGTTACCGTCGTGTTGTTGTCTGGCATGTTCGTATAGTACTGATCCGTCTTTTCGTCCTTTTAGTTCCCCCCAGTGTTGGTCTATCCTTTCACCTATGCTACGAGCTATCTCGCCTATGTATGTTGTTGTCATGTTTCTGCAAGTACCCTCTGTACATCTTATGCTATAGACTACGTTTCTAGTTTTACAGTTTATCCGGGGGTTTACCTTACATATGATACATTTCCTATTAGTACAGTACATTTTCTTAAAAGGGTAGGTTTTGCTGATCAGGGATTTTATGGTGGTTCCTGGCTTTTCTACCACCTTAATCTTTAAGTGGGTCTTTCTCAGGGCCTTTCTACACTGGTTAGCTAATTTCCCTCCAGGGGTAGCGTCCACAAACATGACACTCTGGTATCTCTGGTTGTCGTACCATCAGGTGGCTTTCCATATCTTATGTCTAGCCCTATCTAATCTATTCCATGATTTGCTCCTGTATAATGGGCAAATTCCTTTCATGTCCAGTTCTATGAGGGTCTTATACTTCTCCATGGCTCCTTCGTATACTCTGACTCTGAAACTTTGGTTGTAGCCAGAGAACTGCATGCGGTTGATGAAGTGTTGGATGTGTCTTTCCATATATATATATCAATAATATTAATTGTTTCTACGTTTGGCACAAGGCCAGCAAATACCCAGTGCATTACTGGTACTTTATTTTATCGACCCCGTAAGGCAAAGTTAACCTCGGCTGGACTTGAACTCAGATTGGAAAAGGCCTTAACTCTATGAATCAAAGCATGGCGTCCGACCCTCTACCGATACTGCCAATTCACCGCCCTATATCAATAATATTAATAAATGGCAACTATCTTTATAAAACCATATTTATTTTATTAAATAACTCTTTGCTTATATATATATGTATATATATATATATATAACTCTACTCCTGTAGTAGCTGTTTTCATATTAATTCTTATATATATATATGCTTCTTTTCCCACTGGGTGGATCGTGGAAGCAGACAATTCAAACACTCCTTCCACCAGGTCATTTCAGAAGTAATCTACCCTAGTCCGTGCAGCGATACATTCCTGCAACATTCTTACCATATGGCCGGAGTATCGGAGCTTTGATGTTTCAATTAGATTGAGTGGCAAGTTATCATGAAGAGGCACTACTTAGATCTCGCGGCTACGCAGACTATTGAGTAATGTTATTCGAAAGGTCTGTTGGGGGAATCGGATTTCGCACGCTTGTATTTGAGATCGTATTAATTCGGTCATTAACCAAGATTCATGACCACTTGTAATGAATGGCTGGCACGAAAACCGAATTGAAGATAGCGAATTTGGATTTTACACTTAGCTGCCTATTGCTGACGACCGCAGATTTCCTTGGGAGGGCGAGTGTCTCAGTTTTCACAGCACAGATTTTTATTCCTGGCGTAGAGTATTCTACATCAAACCGCTCAAGGGCATGTCGCAGATTCTCTTCAGACGAGTTATGTGATACTATTTCGTCTGCAAGTTCCAGTCGACTAATCTTACACTAACCAATAATGATATCACTTTCAGCCCTACTGCGCATGTAAATCCAATTCTATTTCATCTTTAATGTTTCATTCTACATTCAGATAAACGACTAGTGCCTCAAACGTAAAGACACATTTCAAGCGTGAAACTAATACATTCCTTCATTGTACTTTATTGTTTGCTATGGTCTTTCCTTTTACACTTGGCATACATTCATATGTCTTTATCTCAGCTTCGAAATTGCCATGCATTCTTTTTGCTATACATGGTTCTCACATACATGGCTTTCTAAACTTTCCAAAGTTCCACATTCATTTCTGTATACGTTGTTCGAAAGAAAATAATTCCATGCACAAGGCACATAAGTGAAATTATTTTATGCCTGTGAAGCCTGAACCTGCAGCTTTTTTAAGTGAAGGCCCTGCACTGGAACTATCCGAAACTCTGAACAAGGATGATTGGTATCCAAAACTTCCAGGTCAACACAATTGGCTGCAATGAGGTCGCAGGTTTTACATCAGATGTTTCTCTCCTTGAATTATGCCCTAACAAATAATATGGGCCTATCTCTCTCTGTCGGCTAAAAGCGTGCTCGGGCACAGAGGCAGACCACACACATGCACACACACACACTTATATACATACACACATACACACACGCACACACGCACACACACACACATACACACACACATACACACACACACACGCACACACACACACACACACACACACACACACACCCACACACACACACACACACACACACACACACACACACACACACACACACACACACATATATATATATATATATTTATATAATATGAATGTGTGCTTATTTTTTAGATTAGTGTTCAGAGCGTATTTTCGTCGTAACGTGGATGTTTGAAATTCTCTAAAATTATAGTATCGCCTTAGGTTTCAATATCCTAACATTTTGTTTTGCGTCGAAGCATCCTGATTCACGTATACTCAATCAGTAAGAGCAATTAAATGCTAAAAGCTAAATGGAAAGAGAAAATGCCCATGTTTACGGTTTAAAAAAATTGATTAAAATGGAAAATGCTTGTAAAATCAACGAATACTTTAAATCGATTAACCTCCATGCAGTTTGAGTAGAAAAAGAAATTAACTTTGGAAATAAAGTGAAATGCAGAAAAATGCAGGTGCACCGAATCAATAAATGATAAACGCGGAGAATATGTGAATTCTATTCATGTTGGATAGCATGTGCGTTTCATATTAGACAATTTCCAAAGCAAATGGAACTGTAAAATATCTCATATATTAAAGTGCAAAATATTAAAATCAGTTTTAAAAGTCTATCCAAAATCTTCCTTCTGCTGCATTAGGCTGTCGTGTGTTTACAGAGATCGTTTCTTAACAACTCTAATCAACATTGTTAACTATTTCCTATTAAGACAAGTAATATTTACACTATGCTTATAATCTATATATCACACACTCAACAAGTTACTGTATGAAGTAGGCGAATTACAAATTAAATTATGTTTACATTCCAGTAAGATCAGGTCCGAACTTGGGTATAAATAACACCATCAAACATTCTCTAAAATCTTGACGATTGCAAACAAGAGAACAACATTTAGTACCCTTCATGTGTTGCGAACATCATATAATAATTATCCTAAATTCAAATTAAAATAGTGACAGACCTGACGGTGAAATTAAAGATGTCGCTTCACAACCAGGTGAGGAGCGATTTTAAACTAAATAGCACAGTTTAAGCGTTCTAACTGAAATCACAAATAATTGTTTCTACTTTAGGCACAAGGCCAGCAATTACCTAGTGCATTACTGGTACTTTTATTTTATCGACCCCGTAAGGATGAAAGTCAAAGTCAACCTCGGCGGGATTTGAACTCAAATCGTAAAGGGACGTAAATATGCTGGAAAGCATGGCGTCTGACCCTCTACCGATACTGCCAATCCAATAATAATTGTGTGCGTGTGTATGTGTCTACGCGTCTGTTTGTGAATGTATGTATGTCTGTATGTTAATATATATAAAGTGAAATCACACAGGGTCCAATCCAAGGTGACAACTGACGTGCGAAGCTGTCTTTCGTATTTTCCGCGCTCACGGTTTTTCGTGCAACATTTTTGCCAATGTTTATTTACGATAACGGACACGGTATTGTTCTAGCTAGTAACATGGCATTTTCACTGTGGCAATGATCTCCTCCTTTTCTCATTCTCACTCACTTTTCTCTAAGTCTCTCACCCATTTTCTTTTTTCTCTGTATTTATCTCTTTCCGTTTCCATACTCTTTACACATTACAGCTAATCCATAATTCTCCTTTCGTTACTTCACATAATACATTTATTCTGTCTCCTCAGCTTACAACACCTCCCGTTCTTTTCTTCCCTTTTTGTAGTCATTTTCAAGTCTTTAAGTTCTCCTTACTAGCGTTACTATTATGCACGCGTTGTACCTGTTCCCCCCTCGCCCTTAATATAATTCCAAACGTTCTTACCTCGCTGGGATTTGAAATCAGAGTCAAAATAAATACTACAAAGCATTCTATATAACGACTGCTCCCATTTGAGTGATATACATACATATATATATAAATATATATGTATATATCTGCAAGCGTTCCAGTTAGTTGTGTATAGCATGGACGTATAATTATATATATATAAGGAAGCGTTCAAGGCAGTTGTATATAGTTACATATGTACGTATACTTATACATCATATATATTGATATGTATTGCTATGAATCGTATTTCGACTGTCAATTTGAATCATGTTATTGATTTGGTATCATATCTGTTTATACATGCGTTGAATTTAAATATCAACTTTCTTATTTTGCTTTGCTAAAAATCATTTAAAGTAAGACATATTGCATGTGAGCAAAATCATTTTTAACATACGCACACTGAAATACATATAAACATATAAACATACATATACATATGTGTGTATACGTATATATATATATATATATATGTATATATATATATATATATATATATATATATATATATATATATATATATATATATATATATAGCTTATAAAAAATTACGCATGTATATTGCTATTTAAAATTCGATATACGTATTCCCGTTTTTATTTACATGTGACCTGTTTGGTTTCTTTATTCTCTTGGCAATAAAGAACCCATGATTGATGCTAGAGAGATTTGATTTTCTCTCTGAAAATCCATGTAGGGATGACGAAAAAATATATCCTACATTGATTATCTAAAGTAGGTTTCATTCGACTAATATTGCAGATAGTGATGTAATGGTTTAGTAGGGTATGTATCCACTGAGCAATATTAGCATGAAAATGAAAAATAACATTATATGAGGGAATGTTTTATACCGTCTAGTTGTTGCACTGAGTTTTACTTCCATTACCATAATTAAATAGCTTTGCAAGAACATGTACAAGCAAAATTTAAACCATTAACATGTTGTTAGGGTATAGCAAGAAAAGTATAAGAAGACTACAAATAGCTAAATCTGTCAAGTTATCAAAGTTCATCTTTTATGCAGGATAAAATAATAAAACTTTCGATATATTTTTCGCTGTCACTGATTTGTTTTCGTCACACAATGCTTTTAATGTTTACTATCCCTTTTCTGTGTGAGCTAATATGGTGATGAAATATCAGGATATAAAATCTAAATAATATTTGGCAGGAAGGGTTGAATAAAGATGTATATAATTTAATTTTTACATGCGGATATCTAAAAGAGATAAATATTCTAAACATGAACACAGGCTAGTATGCACACGCACAAACACACAAACAGATGTGTGTATATATATATATATATATATATATATATATATATATATATATATAACATATATATACATCATTAATTTCGCGATTGTAAGAGAAAATGAAAGCTGGAAGAGAAAAAGAAAGATGGTTAAAGACGAAAGAACGTAGGTGTTTATCATGCTGGCTGACGTGAGAAGTTTTGTAGCGTGTATATCGTTAGGCCTTTTATGTTTCTAGTCGTTTGGAAGCATCAATATCTAGTGTATGCTGATATCGATGTGTTGATTTTACACTGCTTCATCTTGGGATATGTGAAGAAGTGGAAACGTCATGATTCAAGATGGAAAAAGGAATATATATGCATATATATATATATATATATATATATTACGTGTTCCAGATGTATGTGTATATAGGAGTATGAATATCGAATATTGTATTTCTCAATCAAGTTAGCAAAATGTATGGCAGAGACATCCTTACACCTTGTAGTGATTCATAGAATATATTTTGTGAATTAATTTTTATCCAATTTGCTTTAATTTACATTGAAATTCATACCTCGTGGCGTTAATTCATTCATATTTTTTAACGTTTTTGTTTCTTACGTAAATAAGAGGTGCCATATGTAATGCAAAATTTCGATGTTGACCATATGTGGACATATGTATCTTTCATAAAATATTAAAACAATAAAGAAAATGAAGTACATCATATCTGCAAACATTAATATCTAATGTGATCTAGACAGAAATAAAATATGACTTTTATGTAGCATATAATTTTAAAATGATGATGATGATATCCGTTTAATTTATTTGCCAAAATCGCATCGGATGAAGGGATATTGTAAAATAATGTGTATGAAGGTTTACACAGGTAGCGATGTACATCAAAGACCGAGAAATATAAAATTATGCATAGTCCTCATTTAGGTTATATATAGAAGATAATACTATTCATAATAATGTGTTGAAAAGCAAAATTCTAGATATTTTTGGCGAGGCGTTTACTCTATTACATCGATTATATCATGTCAATTGACCACGGGTAGTTTGAACGTCATACGTGAATGTGTTATTACACAACCAAGACGGAATACTTACTCTAAGTATGTAAGGCCGTCAGGTTCTCAAACATGATCATAAATGGGGTTGATGACAATAGTAATATTGCCACCAGTAATTCAAAGCCAGCACACATGATTTGGTGAGTGCCAGCAATGGGTTTGTGGCAATTGAAGATTCCAAAGTGGTCCCATCACACAAGCTGAGACAACTAGGAAAAGAACATATGCGCAGCAGTTAATGCAAAGTTTTTCCTCTTGGTTAAATAGCCTATACCCCGGAGAGATGTGCAGAGGTACCTTCTTGCAGGGTTGTCTTGGGGAAATTAAACATCGTTGACCCAATCCTTTTCCTGATCGGAAGACATCCAATTTATCCTAGAGGAAGTACTGAATTAGTACTTTATTAATGGACAAGGAAAGGCTGAAAGACAAAGTTGCTTTCAGTAGGATTTGAACTACCATCGCAATGTGCAGGAACGCTGATGCAATTTTAATCCAATGCCCTGGTGACTCCGACAAGCTGCCGAAATGACGCATAGTACTAGAAAATTAAAGAAAAAAATGAATGTTTCTGGGGGTTTACTTTTCACAAATTTCATCAGTGGCATCTTACTTTGCAGTTTCGATTGTACCCAGATATTTTGTCTTGGACTAAGAATATAATGATTGAAAGAATTCCAAATCCACTGCAATGTCTTTGTTTTAAGCTGATGATAAAATTATGGGAAAGGAGGAGTAATACCACACTGTGTGAGGTAAACTTGAAAGCTATAATGACAATCTCATAAGGATAAAAATACTAAATATGCGACAGGAAAAGACCAAAATGTTTGTATGCCGATTAGACTTAGGGAGAAGCAGAATAAATGTTTCTTACAATTGTCCCTCGTTGATCCTTGCTTGGTCTCGTGAAGATCTTCAATATTCGTATTCAAGATCGCTTGGATCACTCAATCCTACAATGAGTGTTTAAGCGATGCTACACAATTGTTTGTATTATTATTTTTACTATTGTTATGAATATTATACTCAGGAAAATGGGAACACTCGACGTATGGAAGCTGTTAGAAGAGCAAAACGCTGTCGAAGAGGTGTTGGGTAAAATATTAGCTCGAAGGATAGAGATCAGCGGCTCTGTGTGAATTGTTTCGAAGGTGTGATTGTCTCATTATCTTGTCGAAACTGCAAGAGGTTGAGATCTGAAGAGCATATTTTAATGTTTGTGACCTATTCGATTTTATCGATTCTTTCTCCTTCTTCCTATCTTCTCTTCCTTTATTTAAGTCAACTCACTCCGAGCCACTGATCTCTGTCCTTCAAGGTAATATTTAACCCAACGCCACTTCGACGGCATTTTGTTATTCTAACAGTTTCCATACGCCGAGTTTTCCCATTTTTCTGAGAATCCTTATACACTCACGTCTCAAAACTCTATTTTCTAATTAAACAATATTATTATTATTGCGTTGTTCTTGTTCATTTTGCTGTTGTGTTGTGTAATCTGCAAATCTGATCGGATTAATATTCCACACATTAGATATCTATAAGTTCGTATAGAAAAGTAACGCAATAAAGAATCGTATTCGACCATATGTTAGTGCAAAATTGTTTACGAGTTATCGAAGGCTTAGAAATCTTATTATAAAGTCATATAAAATAATTTAAAAATATAATTTCTAAAATATAATTATTGATTAATTCTAAGCAAATGGCATATATCAAAATATTGTGGAGATACATATACAAAAACTCATATAGTAAAATAATCAGATAATTTACAATCTAATTTTCTAAGGTAAACATTATCGATTTTACTTTATCTATTACTAGAAAATCATAAATTATATGAAGGGAGTTGTAGTGAAGTGATTCCGAATGTATATATTAGTGTTACGTATTTAATGGAACACGGTGAAATAAATGACACATTCATCACTCTCGGGAGAAGAATTTTGATTCTAACTACAATTGAATATCACAAGACATTTTAAATGTATTGCACATATGTACAAACAGAAATCAACACACACACACACGCACGCACACACACGCACACGCACACACACACGCACGCACACACACGCACACGCACACACACACACACACACACACACACACACACACACACACACACACACACACACACACACACACACACACACACACACACACACACACACACACACACACACACACATATATATATATATATATAACGGAGGAGTTGTTGTAAGGAACCAAGTGGACCATAACGTACCAGACTACTCAATATATGTATATATGTTGACTATAGCCCATGTGATTCAAATATCATTCTTACTTTACTATTTCTTCATTCATCTCATATTTTATCTTTCAAAACATTAAAACAATTTTCTTACTGTATCAATAGTTTAAATTGTATATATTTTCATCGTACTGTATTGATTCCCGATGTAATATATATTTCACACAAACACAGAGACACACAGGACACACAAACACACACCCAGACACCCAGACACACACACACACACAAGCACACACACACACACACGTATATATTATATATATATATATATATATATATATATATATATATATATATATATATATATGTATATATATGTATATATATATATATATGTATATATATGTATATATATATATATGTATTAGAGAGTGAGGTTTTTTACAAAATAAAAAAAAAACAGGTGTCCTACACGAGTGAAAGTATAAGGAAAAAAGATGAAATCGAAAATGTAACTGGAGTTTTTTGTTTTAAAATATATATTTATTTGGTTCCTTTACCGGTTTCGCAGTTCTGCTTCTCAAAAGTAGTATTGAGATGGAAGGTTTGTGGTTTTTCTCACATCAAGTATATATATATATATATATATATATATATATATATATATATATATATATATATATATATATATATATATTTACACATACATACATATAATTACATAATAAACAACACAATACAATTTATTCATTACCAAACATTTCAAGAAACGGCTAGCAAATTCGAAAATTAACAGACTAAATCTATGTATTCAAATAAGGTGTAAGCATATGTTACTACCTAACTTCAAATTCGCTAGCCGTTTGTAGACACACACACACACACACACACACACACACACACACACACACACACACACATATACATATATATATATATATATATATATATATATATATATATATATATATATATATATATATATATATATATATATATATATATACCTGCTATTATTACATGGCTTCTAATTGAATGGAAGGATGCATTGGTGGTATGTTGGTGTGATGGTAACACATTCCTCCGACAAACCAAAGATGTTGGTTTGCGTCCAATGTACATCAATACTCATCATTGTTTCGATGTAGTCAAATACGGCGTAAGCACATGTTACTACCTAATTTTCAAATTCACTAGCTGTTTGTAAACAAAGCCTGCTTTGTGTTTCCCTATATATATATATATATGTTTCGTAGTAATTTTGAGGAAATAATTATGACATTGTTGTAATAATGTTTATTTTTTCATCTTTTACAGGTAAGTGAATTTACGTGAAGTTACGAAAACATAGCTTTATGGTAATGTGCATAATTTTGTTCTTACTGCGTTTATGATTCATGTCTAAGACAGTGGAAGGAAGGTTGTCTGATTCACCTTCTTTTGTCCTTCCGAACATGTTGGTAGTATGTGTAGAAATTGACTCGTATGTAATGAATTTGATGGATTGCTGCTACCACTGTGGACTCTGTTACAGGAACAGACAGGTTCAGTGTTGCATCCCAAGTTGACCACGAAACAAGTCTATATGTTAAAACCAGATTATTAATATATAATTATCTTAACTTCAATAAACAATGTCGTAATTGTCATTCCTAAAGTTCATGTGATACGGCGAAAAAGATTACTGAATACATTACATATTCGAGCTTACACGCGTTTAATGTAATCTCTTTCCGTATACGATGTGCGATTATTACATGTAACGTTTCTGAATATTTTTTTGTTTACTTGCAATATCTGCCTGATACATGCTGAAATGTAATGTACAATTGTTCATATAAGAACTAATTTGACATAAATTATATGAAGGGGGTGAATCAATGCTTCTATTATACATCTGGTGTATTTAGGCATATAATTGTGAATTATCTCGCCCGACCTACATCAATTTGTGATAACAGAAAGCCCCTAATTATTTTCCAGCTTCAATATCACTATTAACTTAGTAATAGAATTCATTTAAAATGTCATTGAATGTTACCGTCCACAGTTTAATGGCTTTTAAATTCTTCTTTCCGATCATTGACAAAGCTGAAAACAAGCCTATGTATGGTATTGTATGTGCGTATACATATATGCAGGTTTATATAATATATGAATATACGTGTGTGTGCGTGCGTGTGAGTGAGTGATTGAGTATGTGTGTGGTGTGTTTGTGTTTATAATACATTCTCCCACCTTTATTTACATGTCTATGAGGTTTGTTTGCTGCCTACTTTCTCAATTACAAAATCGCCTCAAGTTCTTTTCTTCTGATGAAGCCAGTCATCATTATTTCTATACAAAATATTTATATCCCAAAGTGCATTTATCCACTTATCTTCTACTAGAAATCTATTTTAATATTTATTTGTCTACCTATCTAACTAGCAAGCTATTAAGTTGCTTTGCACAAAGGAGAAATGGCTTTCGTATTTACTGAACCACAACGATAGTCGAGAATATAAATTTGATAAAACGACTATTTAAAGCTCTTACAAAAGGTAGGATCGATAATTCGGATGGCTGTAGGCATTTCTGGAGTCTGTGTAAGGTTTCCAACTCAAACAATAGTCTACAGACTGATAAGCAAGTAGCGACACTATTAGGGTGAACTGAAGTATAAAACTCTAATCGATATGGTGATCGATATATTAGGAGGAGACTGCATCGCTATGGATGGAAAACGTTTTTTTTTTTTTATGTAATCGTTTAGCTCTACTGTAATGACGGAATTGAAAAATTATGGATTGCACTATAGCATTGAACTGATCTCCGACTGTCGTGTCTGTGTTAGAGCTAACAGAACGGATTCAAAAATCTATTAAGGACGTAAATATTTGAAGCTGCAATAAAATCTGTTCATAGCACTTGATATTGGAACTCAAAAGCTGTACATTACGATCGATCGTTATTTTCTTTTTCTATTTAATGATTGCTGTAATGTATATTTTACAATGTTTATATGCTTTTCTCTTCATTTATGTATGTATATATGTAACAATTTAACTTATCTATCTATATATTTGTTTGTCTGTCAAATTGAATATTTATATTTCCTGACAGTCTGACAGTTATTTTGTTTGTCTATATCTCTGTAAATAGTAATACAGCAAATATGACCATTCAAATCGAACAGGAAAACGTAGAGAGAAGCAGCAAAACCTTTAAAATAACTAAAGCTTTATCTCTATTTCACTTCTCTGTATGCATGTATGTATATGTTTGTGTATGTGCGTGTGTGTGTGTGAGAGAGAGAGAGAGAGAGAGAGAGAGAGAGAGAGAGAGAGAGAGAGAGAGAGAGAGAGAGAGAGAGAGAGAGAGAGAGAGAGAGAGAGAGAGAGAGAGTGATGGAGAGAGAGAGATATAGAAGGAGAGGTAAAGAGAAAGAGATAGAGAGTGGAAGTGAGAAATAATGCCTCGGATATCCAACATGTGGATTTTTCATGCAATGTATTATTTTCGAAATTACTTATACGTTTGTCACTTAACTTGCCGGATATTCGGTCAAAATAATACTGCTTGAATATACAAGTATGAATTATAATATAGACTAATAAGGATTCATGAAAGCATGTTTAGTTGTTTAGAATCATAACTGTCTCCATTTTAATAACTGTCCCCATTTTAATCATTGTTAGATCTCATTTCACACATACGTATGAAGATGTCATTTTGAGTCATTGACATTTCATGTAATTTTGCACTATTGAATACATGAACATATGAAATATGGCTTCACAAGGTCACGAATAGTTTTTGTCTTTGCTTACTTTTATTAGAAACTAGCACTGGTACCCGGCGATGCACAGGATAAGGTATTGTGAAATATATAACCGCCTTAGTAAGTTTAGTATTGCCACAACCACGGCTGGCAAATATGTAAGGGTCTGGTGGTACGTAAGTAAGCAACACTGTAGCTTAAAACGTGAGGAAGAAGTTTTGTGCACTTACCAACTGTTTGGGGAATGAGTGTGAGATTTGTTTTGAGCAAGGGTGGCAGAATAACCGGAGGCAGCAGACAGAATTGTAGGAAGTGACGTATTGCAGACAGCCAGACATATAGACAGATATTATAAGAGCACGACGTTATATGTATGTATCTATCTAAAAAGAGAAAGACTAAGAATTATAGAGAGAGATCGCTAAATCGCCTAATGCGGTCCCTAGGGCATTGAAAATTTGAAATTCTTTTGCTCAGAACACTCCCTGAAACATAAGTATTACATGTGTAAAGTTTGAAAACAGCTGGTTGGGTGGTTCTCTTGTTTTAGGGATACAAACTCACACACACACAGACAGACATCCTCAGTTTCGTATATATAGATATGTTATGCACAATATGTTGCGGAAGAATTTTCTCTGCTTACATCCATTATGTTCTTCTCAGTAACTGCATTGAATTGAGTTTATCAGCCAGTGCATTCAAAGAATCCTCAACATGTAAACTGATAGTCTCATATAGGTCACCAATTCATTATCATTACATCGAAATATAATATATATTGAAAATATATATAACTGGAAGCAACGGTTGTATTACTTGAATAACCATTGTAAATTGCAATACAATGTTTATATTATCTGCACACTAGGGGTCTTTTCTTCTAAATAATATTAGTTTTCTGTATTTTTTAGCAGTGCGAAAATATCCCGTGACCTTGATTCTACGTTGAGCTCCCCCACACCCTCTCTCTCTCTCTCTCTCTCTCTCTCTCTCTCTCTCTCTCTCTCTCTCTCTCTCTCTCTCTCTCTCTCTCTCTCTCTATCCCCCTCTCTCGCTCTCTTCTTATCTCCCTTTCTTTCAATATATTCAAATGCTGGACTATAAACTACTCCTTGTTTGCAAATGACAACCATTGAATTAAATCTGCCTGCAAAATATGTACCACGTTAATATCTATGTGTGTGTCTTAAATATTAATTTACATGATGCTTGATATTTGTTCCAGATTTTTCCATTCCTATAACATTCATTGCTAAACAATTTTTCCTTACTCCACTATTGTTGTCAAAATCATGATATTGCGCCAGTACAATATTCTAATAATTGTTAATAATAAACAGTCAACTAATCTAGAATTGAATTAAAATGTCTGAAACAGATGCGCACTACATAGATTTTAAGAGACCTGAAGTTCATGCTTAATAAAAGGACTCTAGATCACATTAAAATCGCCTAGATTTAGTTTGTTTTCTTAAGAATCTTTAAAACGAGAATTACTGACATCATTCAATACATTTCAATCCGAATTAACACGATAGTAAAGTGCCGCTGAATTCCATTCTGCGCTTATATTAAAATTTATCGATTTTCAATTAGCCATGTAGATTGGTAAAAATTCCATTATATATCATTCTAAATTACTTATGAGATAAAATAACCCAATAGTGTAGAGCATGTGAATGTATGATTCCAGTAAGTCATACATGTTGTAGATAGTATACAATTATCAATATAATTAGTGTCAGTGAGTACTACAAAACAGATATAAGATTCTGGAAATTGATTCCCGACACACTTCCGAATCCGCATTGATTATTCCTCTCATTCAGGCCGTTGCCTATATTTTTACCAAACAATGTCTAATTATTGTCTCCGGAATTTTACCTTATATATGGCAAAAAATATATTACATTTAAGTATAATGTATTTGATGATTAAAATTAATTCGTAATCATTATATAATGTATAGTGTTAAGAGAAAATGCATTTGAAAAAAATATTTATTGTTGAGTTGGGTGAAAACATTGTTATAATCTTCTACTTTGTGGTCGTATGTTTCTCAACTCCAATTTGCACACCTGACTTCTGTTTCAGAACACCCATACAAAACGGAATGCTTCATTAATTTCACGTCAAGAATATTTAGTTAACTTACAGACAGCTCATCATATATTAAATCTAATGGGGTGAATCAAATTATCAAAGATAAATTACATAACATTCTACAAATAGTCTGATGTCAATGCGTGTTATTTCGTTTCAATTGGCAGAGATTAACAGATAAAATATATCTAAATATTCACCCTTAATATATTCGGGTTATTGCCGGAACGCGTTTTCCTCTCTATCGTCAAAAAGCACACGTCTGCAGCTATATTTGTTTGTTGAAGTTAACATCTTCCAATGTGTCTATTGCCATAAAACAAAGTTACTGGAATATTCGGATGCGATCATCTATTTATAAACATTTGGTTATTGACCCTTCCACTTATTATACATCTAACAAATTTTGCAAATTATTTTATATTTATCACATTGAATTGATGTTACGGGCCAATAAGTCGAATATCGAATTGATATTTAGTGACAAAATCTATCTATATTCACGTCTTTAATCTGTGTAGTGAAAATGGGCCAAATACGCAATGTGTTTAATATGTACGAAAAATAAAGCATTTATATGTCAGTAAAATTGTTAAAATTGTTGAAAAGTTGTGGTAGCAGGGAAAATATATTTCTGAAATGTGTTGATTAAAATGGAATATATACATGGGTCGGCTGAAACATTCATGTTTTTAGCTGTATGAATTTTTAGCAGATTCTCGTACGTAATAAGTGATATTACAAGTGTGTAGAATAGTGATAACGAGTTGGGTAAAGGGCATGATGAATGTTAGTGACTTCTTTTTTAAATAGTGATTAAATAAATAAATATACCTGTATATACCTACAATAAACAGATTACCACATATATATGTCATCTATAATTGTTTAAGCCGAGTCAATGAATAATTTTGTACATTCACAATCGGCGGCCTAGGATTAAGAAGCAAAACCTCTCTAAATGAAACTCTTCTCTCACAAAAAATAAAGCAATCCCTAGCAAATAGTCACCGTCATACCGAATATACTGTATGGTCACAGCTTCAGGCTTTCGAACAAAGGTTTCTCCAATAATGGCTGACCTGTGTCTCAGGACTAAGATGAAAATAAAATAAATATTTCCCTTACATTCCATAATTGAAATGAGTAAAATGTATAGACATGTCTGTGAAAGGAAAGAAACTTTGCTAGAATTTGCGAGCATCGATAAAGATTATTTATACAATATATCATTGACTTATTTTTGTAGGAATAAGAAATAGCATTTTGCGGAATTGACGGCAAATCACAGAAAATACTATCTGACTTAAGGCGGATAAAGATTAACAGTTCTGCAAATACTATTAAATATCTGAGTCGTACACAAGATTAGAAACAAAGTAAAGTATATCGATATACAAACATGAATATATATTTGTACGATATAGATGTATGTATATACATATGTGCGTATATAAACATGCATTGAGTATTATGTGTGTGTGTGATGTGTGATATGTGGATAGGTTATGCATATTTATATTATAGTATAAGTATATGAGTGTATGTGTGTATGTGTGTATATGTGTATAGAGAGATTAAGAGAAAGAAATGGGAAAAGTGGGAAAGAGAGGTAGAATAAGAATGAGAAATAAAATATTGATAGTTGATAGTTAGATGTTATTATGTATCTCTATGTTCATGTGTTTGATTTAAAATTGATTCGCGATGACTTGATTTTCTCGGGAATTTTATATTTGAATGATCACATATATTTAGGTATTATTATATTCGTTTCTGTTTTTATACTCATGTAGCATGTATAGATAAGCATAGCAACATATATGTAAGCATTTATATATCACAGTTTGTTTGCAATATATATCCGAAAGTACGACTGCTCGGTTGTGTCTATAGATGCGAATACTTAACCAAACATATCGAAAAAAATAAAAACAATTGTCATATACAAACACGTAAATCGGATTGGTATGTGCTTTCTGCGTCAATGTCAGATGAGGATTTGTAACAGTGGCAATGTGAAAGTGTGTCTACAAAGTGTGTACTACTTAGATTCTTTGTATTATTGACTTATCTGAGAATATATCAAATATATCATAGAAATTGTTGCTGTGTACATCAGTTATTGCGATATGGTATTTGTGTGTGGCAAAGTATATGACATGCCACTGCTGGTAATAAGGAGAACATTTCAAACAAAATAACCTCATTGATGCAGTGTAGAGAGTGTTGTAATTAAAGTAAACACACACACACACACACACACACACACATACATATATATATATATATATATATATATATATATATAAGTAAAAAAAAAATATATATATATATATATACATATACTTATATATATATATATATATATATATATATATATATATATATATATATATATATATATATATATACATACTTATATATATATACTTATATATATATATATATATATATATATATATATATATATATATATATATGTGTGTGTGTGTGTGTGTGTGTGTGTGTGTATGTATATATATATGTGTGTGTGTGTGTGTGTGTGTATGTATATATATATATATATATGTGTGTGTGTATATATATATATATATATATATATATATACACACACTCTGCACTTGTCACATGGTACCATGGGCCCAGCACTATGTGTCAATAATTGTCACAAGTGTAGTGTTTGTACCAAAGTTTTCAAGTCGCTGGCTGGACTAAAAAGTCACACTCGTTAAAGCGCATCGGTAGGGGTTCTCCTACATGGATATAAAGTAGTGGCCGTACTCGAAAACGAGTTGGCAGCCACCATATATATATATATATATATATACAATATATAGAGGGGGAAAAAACACAAAACAAAATGAATTACAATTTTACATCATATAAACACTAATTTTGACATATTACAGTATCGGTAGAGGGTCGGACGCCATGCTTTGAGCAAAGCCCTTTATGGTCTAAGATCAAATCCCGCCCCGGTTAACTCCAGAGAAGAGACACAAAAAATATCACACCTCCTGGCATCACACCAGTACTCCAGGAAAAATTGGATAAACTTGATAGATTTGACAATCATTTCAACAGCTTGTATATTATCCAATGTGTCGTGGACTATCAGTCCTCGAGAAAGTTACACAACTTCCAACCATCTGATTTTTAGAATGAGAACTTGTTTTCAAGGAATTCATTGATACAATCGAACAAATTAAAAAGGTAAACACTTGGCATTTTTGACAAACCCGCTGAAATGAGGAAGCATGAATGTGTGAAGCTTACTGTGAGCCTGTGTAGTCTTGTGCTCTAGATCTGGGAAGACGCACGCATTGTTCCTATATTTATAAATAGCTGCATAATGGACTATGGAAACTAGCGAGGAATAGCACTTCTATCTATAGCTGGGGGATCTTGGCTCTTATTATATTAAACAGACTGAATGAGAATAGTTATCCAAATATCTTACCTGAAACTGAGTGAGGCTTCCGTGGCTGTAGGAGCATTGTGATCATGATTTTCTCTCTTTGACAACCTGGGAAATAAGCGTCCAGCAGAACATCTATGCAGTGATCATAGGCTTTCAAAAGATTTTGACACAGAATCCCGGGTTTAAGAAAATTTGATGTCCTCGAAGGTTCATCAAGTTAGTAAATAATTTACACGAAGTAATGCTGGCATTTATAGCACAACATAGCAACATCTCAAATGTTTGAAGTAGCAAATGGCGTTAAACAGGTGTCTGTAGTTGCTCCAGCAATGATTTCTTTTCTCTATACGGGACAGAATGTAAGTTATACTAGGTTAAAGTGTATGGAGCTGAAACCTGGTCAGTCTATAAAGCTCAAACGAACAAAGTCCATGATGAGTGAGATGTGACTAATCATGAATATTACTCTGTTTGAAAAGATCAAGATTGAAAAGAGCCTGCAGCATGCTGCTTTTCTTAATGTTATGTAAATCTTGTTTGATACAAATGTTATGATGATTGTGATACGTTCACTGGATGGACAACTGCAAACTTCCCAGACAACACCTTTCTCCCAACAATGTACGGGAAAAACACAAGGACGACATAGCCTGAAATTCAAAGATACTGCAAAAAGGAACATGAAGTAAAAAGGAATCAAAACAAGTAGAAAACCCAAACGAAAAACCGACCATAACTTAAACAAATTCTTCAGCGATCCAATGCTATCCCGTGACAGAATAACAGCCAATCCCACAGAAGTACTTTATATCAGCAGCCCGGCAACAGGGAACTCAATCCCCACGTTATCAAGGTATGACATACAAATACGTAACTAAGGTCATCAATTTCTCTTAACTTGAAACTAAATATGTCTACCCACAGATGACCAAAGTAGTACTGTACACAGAAAAGTAAAATTCACACATTTTCTTCAGAAATGGCTTGGCTCATAGATATACAAACCTGAATAGCTTTCGTCTATATAACGTCAATAAGAACAAACTGTTTTTACTAAACATGTTATAAATTACGTAGGTATGTTTATATGTATAGTGTTATCAACGACTTTAGGAAGCAGGCCTATCCAATAGCTATGTCTGTTTATGTGTGTACGTGTGCTTGTTGAATTGTTGAATAGCTAATACCATGTACAGCGAAAAATTATTCCTTATTTATATCACACTAATAGTCATTTTACTGTGGAATTACCTTTATCTTGCAATAAAATTTTCCATATGTTAATACGAATTATAACATGAATACTAGGTGTTTCTTCTTTACAATTAAACTGTTTTATGAGCCTGTAATGTGGAAATAATTGGCACCAGCTGCTTCTTTGCTCAGGTGAGTGAACTGCGAAATGATTAGTTGTCTGGTTGCCTAGCTGAGAGAAGGAACTTTATTATTTGCCTGAACACGTTATTGAGGATATTGGAAAGAGATGGCGATTGATTAATTCCAGAGGAAATATTGCTGTAGAAGCATAGATTAATTAACTCCTTACCTATTTTACTTCATTGAATAGGTATGGAAAGAGGAAGGGTTAATTAATTTTCTGGCTTCACAGATGAGTGAAGAATAAATTAAGTAGCTTGTTTGTGTATTTATATATTTATTTTTGTAATTTCGAGGAAAAATGCTGTCAGAAAAGCAATGCTAGACACATACTTTCTTAACATTTAAATGGCGATAAAAACAGATACTTTATATATGTAATCTACTTCGTTTTCTCTTTCTATCTCTCTCTCTCTCTCTCTCTCTCTCTATATATATATATATATATATATATATATATATATATATATATATATCTTTAATCGATTGACTTTCGTCAAATCGGACCGAGGAAACAATGTTTCGTTGGTCTTTCCAGTTGCTAATACTATCTATCGGTCGCAACTCCAGGTAGAAGGAGCAACGTGAAATAAAGTGTCTTGCTCAAGGACATAACGCATCGCCTGGTCCAGGAATCGAACTCACAATCTCAAGATTGTGAATCCAATTCTCTAACCACTCAGCCACATATATATATATCAATCTACCTCTCTTTCTCTCGTTTTCCTTCTCGCACGCATATATTACTAAAAATACCAACAGTTAGACTGATATAACATAATTATATTGAGTTTTTCTCGTGTTTAGTTTTGTCTGTTAACTTTCAGCGCACACACGCATACACGCACACTAACACACACACACACACACGCACACGCACGCACACAAATACACATATACACATACACGCGCACATATATATGTATATATATATATATATATATATATATATATATATATATATATATATATATATATATATATATATATATATATATATATATATATATAAATATATATATTATAACATGTAATAGTTGGCATGCACACTAAATTGGTCAAACAGGCCTTCTTATGGGTTGTAAATTCTTTCGTCATAAGCGACAACAGAAACACAAGGAATGTCGTTCCTTGGTTTAGAAAAAATACGTAACAGCTATAACACAATATATCGAGGATATGAATCAATACACCATATAGAAACGTGTGAGAAAATCATATCCACCCTACCCATATCAAAATGAAAAGCTTACCTGAGTAAAACGGTTTCGAACAAAAAATGTTTAAGTAATCCTGGTTATTTCTGAAAATCTACTTTTATTTCAAACATATTAATGTACTATATTTCATATGACCGTCTAATGAGAGCATGGTAATCGTCATATATATTAAATAAATAGGTATGTCTACATTTATTTTTCACCCTACACATATATCACTCTCACTTTGTTGACCCCTTTCTCTTTCTCTCTCTCTCTCTCTCTCTCTCTCTCTCTCTCTCTCTCTCTATATATATATATATATATATATATATATATATATATATATATATATATACATATTTAAAAGAATAGAGTTGTAACATATTGGTAAAAGGAAAAGAAAATGCTAACAAATTGTTCCCAGTGAAAAATAGTTTAATTAGGAATAAGTAAAAATTAGTAATAAGTATTCAGTTTTAACTTTAAGTTTTTACCGGTTGCGCATTTCTAATGCTTTTCAAAAATAATGTTGAGATAGAGCGCCCGTGATGTTTGCTCTAATCTCTCTCTCTCTCTCTCTCTATATATATATATATATATATATATAGAGAGAGAGAGAGAGAGAGATAGAGTGAGAGAGAGAAAGGCGGCGACATATGTATTAAGTCCAGAAATAGCCGTCGAAACGGCTTGAGCTCTGCCATCGCGGTCTTGAACATTTTCATATATATATATATATATGTGTGTGTGTGTGTAAACATAAATACATAATTAAACTTATCCAAATGTAAATACCCACATTGAAATATATATAACTAGCATTAAAACCTCAACCTAGAATTTTGCATCCACTAATAACCTCAAAATAATTTTCGCTAACTTTCCGCCCAATTCTACCCTACTACCTTGAAATAAAAAATAAGAGCACACTCTCTAATGTAATCAAACACGTAATATGGCTTGTGAAAAAATGGATGCTCAAAGCATGATCACATTTTACTATAGGGTTCTTCAAACAGGATTGAGTGGAAGAATGACGGCAATCAATATAATGAAAGAGCTACTAAAGATGAGAAATTTAGAAAAAATAAATCATTTAGATGAATGTAGGGTAAAGATGAAAAAAGATCAGAATAGCATTCAAGGTACTTAAAATGGAATTCAAGGAATTATAATTTGATTTCTCTTTTCTGCAGTGAGGAGTAATAATCATTGACTCGTGCATGTTTGAATAGTTTGATTATCTAATAATGCACATATATTTGAAACATATTTGTGTCTCGCCAGTTACATTTATGTCTTCCTTTGGTTAATGTATTTCCAATTATTAAGCAATAAAATTCATAGGAAATACTCTATTAAATATCCGTAAAAGATAATCATGCGAATAATTGTAAATTTGATATATATTCACGTTATTTTTTTATCATTAGAAAGAACAATTAATTTTATATAATTATCTTCAGATGAACAAGGTAACACAGAATACATTATTGCACAGCCAAATGTTGTTCATCGAGAAACATTTCTCCTGTTTATTTGTCTCTTCGAACTCAATTGTTCAGGAACGGATCTTTGGGGAAATGTTAACTTTGATAAGATTTCCTGTAACGTAAGTATTACTGAGTAAGATGAATTAGTAAATATATAACATTTAAATGATGAAATATATTTATAAAACATGGCAGATTGATCATTGTCGTCGTAGTTGTTGTTCATCTTCTTTTATTATGTTTATTCTCCTTCTTCTGTTGATGTAGCCGCTTACAGATCATATTACACCACTTAATACGTCTAGGTCTTCAAATTATTCGTAATTTAGATAATCGACTAAAAGCCAGAGATTAACTATAGTGTGTGGAAGGATCCGTAAATGTATCCACAGTCTGGATAAACAGGATAGGCTCAAAGAGTTATTTCCCACCAGATAGTTAGTTAAGCAAACGGGATGGGGTTTTTTCAATATCTGGTTGCACTTTCTATGTGGATAAAACAGGCTATTGGATGGAATTATGGTCACGTCTTGGAAATTCACCACAGATGTGTGTGCATGTATTACTATCAAATCGTAGAAGCCTTTACAAATGCAATCAATTCCTTCCTGAAACAGGGCCAATGCCCGCACATGGTCACGGTCAAACGACAGCCATGTAGACTGACGTCTACATTGGATAATTCTCCTTTAATAGAAAAGACTATAGAAAACCCAATAACGACTATGGCTCAATTCTCACATCAAAGCCGGTATATTAGATTGTTTCATCTAAATATAATTATCGAAATTTATCACAATCTTTCGAGCATTGATTATAATATCAATATCGAAGTAATCCTTAATCTCTTTTATACTCTTGCTAAAATGTATAGCCCTAAGTAATAATTGTTTCTACTTTTGGCACAAGGCCAGCAATCACCCCAGTACCTAACTGGTGCTTTATTTTACCGATTCCGCAAAGATGAAAGTCAAATTTGAACTCAGATGATAAAGGGCCATAATTCCATGCTGCAAAGCATGGCATTCGACCCTCTACCGATACTGCCAATACTTCACCTCCCTAAGTATTAATTGTAAAGGGATGGACGATTAATATCTAATTTGATAAAACGGCCATGTTCCTTACTATGGATATCACAAACAATCTATCACACTGAAGGTATTATTCCACAAGGGACAACATTCTTATTTTTAGGGATAATTCTCTCTCTTTTTTCTTTTTTCTTTTTTCTTCTTTTAGTAAGCCAACTTATAACGTATTTGATATGGTTACCTAATGAATGGATTGTTGTTGAAATCAGGATCTTCAGACTAAAATAAAGATAAAGCGTGATTCTCTAATTCCGACTATTTCAGAATATTTAGTTATGAACTGATCTGATTTAGTGATAACATTTATCCCATTCCCACTAATTTTCTGTCAGTGGCTAGTACTGTCATTAGATAAAAATCCTTGGTAAGTACACCTCTTAACCTGTAAAAAGTTTAGCAATTTTATTAAAGTGGTCTGGTTCAGCATTAGAACCATTTTATCTTTCTAATGCTTTTATATAAATCCTGTCGAAAGGGATTGCTTCTCATCTGAACTTGTGTTCAAATACCACCTTCACGAACGGCATAATATTTAGCTGGATTAGACTCTAAGCATTAGAGGACAATTATCAGTTCTGAATGCCAATTTGTTTTTCCTGGTGGTCATCAGCTTTTTCTTGATGGTCAATTTAGATGGCTAGACATTATATGCATATGATAAAAGAATTAGTGTCTTTGGTGAGAGTTTTAAAATATCTTCTCATACGGAACAGTTAATAGTAGTCTTAGTAGTTTTAGTAGCAACAACACTATTAGTAGCAACAGCAGCAACAACAACAGCAGCACCAGTAGTATTAGCAGCAGAAGCGGCAGCAGCTGCAGCAGTAGTAGCAGCAGCAGCTGTGGTAGTAGTAGTAGTAGTAGTATTGTAATGATTAGCAAAGTGTTACGGCCCTTTATGATCTGAGTTCAAATCCCGCCGAGGTTAACTTTGCCTTTTATCCTTACGGGGTCGATAAAATAAAGTATCAGTAATACACTGCAATAATTGCTGCCAAAAGAAGAAACAATTATTCATTTATTCGTTTATTGGGCTTGTTAATAAGCTATATACAATGGTTGAAAGTAGCAAGGTTCTGGTGTCATAGTAGAAATTTGGGATTTGATTGATAGGGATCGTGTATTTGTAGGCATTGGTTATATATTTATGTATTGTTTGCTCTTTCATTCCAATTGATAGACAGATATAACGGTATATCTATTTACATGTGTATGAATTTTAATATGATTTATTTGAAGTGGTTGAATAGATTTGTTATGTTTAATACTTAATTTCTTTACTGAATTTTGTGAATAGTATATACAAGTCTTAATATGAACAATATTTTTATTCTTTTGGAATTGGTATATTCTTTATGCTCAGAGGTTTGGATGGCACTAGTAGAAATGGAATCGAGTTGAAGTAGGGGAATAGGAATTTATGCAGCAGTTTGTAGAATTGTGATCTATTTATTATTTTCCGTAATGTAACAATCCACGTTTGCTATATAACGCAATGTATTTTTTGTTGCATATGGTTGTTAATTTGTTTTACTAAAGGCTGTTTAAATTAAAATTTTTTAATTTCCTTTTTATTACTGTTTTATGGATTTAATAGGTAGTGTTAAGGCATCTTGGCTTCTAATATTATTTTTCAGTTTATTATTGTGTAGATTGTATAACGAAAATATAATATAAATGTTAACGTGTATTTTAAAATAAGATTCCTTGTTAGATACTTAGTACGATATTTATTTATTGAATTGGAGTCGCTATTATATATTAACCTCAACATTTCTCTATGTTTTGGGGCTATTTGGTATAGTTGGGGGTTCTAGTCAGTTCTTCAGTTC
>OZ024740.1:332529366-332614366 GCA_964016885.1 Eledone cirrhosa | reverse complement strand
TCCACCGCCGATTGAAGGAAACATTTCGGTGAGTTTAAATAGTAGGAATAATCCTATAAGATTTGTGACCTCGGCCGAATCCGTCGCGCCCATACTGACGTCGGGAGCTCTCTTTATCCTCTTGACAACTACAATCTTCCCATATAAGGAAGTACCCCCTTGACAAGTTCGACTATTTATTCACCAGCCTAAAAATTCTAATTTAGTCCAGAAATAGCCGGCGAAACGGCTTGAGCTCTGCCGTCGGCGTCATGCTTTTTACTATTTCCCACTCTACTACCCTAAGTATTGAGTACTCTGGTGCGTTATGCTCCATCTGGTTCCTTACCACAATTCCTTTGTTATATATATATATATAATTGTTTCTACTTTTGGCACAAGGCCAGCAATTACCCAGTACATTACTGGTACTTTATTTTATCGACCCCATAAGGATGAAAGGCAAAGTTAACCTCGGCGGGATTTGAACTCAGAATGGCAAGGGCCGTAACTGAGTTCAAATCCCGCCGAGGTTAACTTTGCCTTTCATCCTTATGGGGTCGATAAAATAAAGTACCAGTAATATATATATATATATAATGGCGGTGGATTGGCAGTATCGGTAGAGGGTCGGACGCCATGCTTTGACGTATAGAGTTATGGTCCTTGCCATTCTGAGTTCAAATTCCGCCGACGTTAACTTTGCCTTTCATCCTTACGGGGTCGATAAAATAAAGTATCATTAATGTACTGGGTAATTGCTGGCCTTGTGTCAAAAGTAGAAACAGTTATATATATATATATATATATATAATATCTATGTCTATCTCTCTCTTTCTCTCTCTCACTCTCATCCACACTCTCTCCCTATCTCTACCTTACTCGCGCGCGCTAACGGCTTAACAAGAAACATGTGGCCTTTAACTAGTCATGGAGCGAAAGGTCTTTGGCAAATTTTGCATTTGATTTCAGACGGTATCAATGGCAAAGTGACATCCTTCATATCTTCCCTGCTCTATGGCATTAAAATGGTTTTTTTTAAGTCAGCGGACTTCATATTTTGTGGCAAATTCTATATTTTTGTTATATATAAATTCATATCATACGTTGTTAAATAATATTTCAGACCTGAATTTGATGCGTATACCTCATTACAATGTGAACAGGGGAAATTTGTAAGTTCATCATTTTCCCTAAGGGTGAACATGTCATGTTTTTGCAAAGAACCTTTTAGTTCAGCATATCTAACACGTTCCTCTTCAACGGTATTCACATTCTGCTTTATATTAGCCTCATTACCCCACTCAATCGTGAGCTATTTTTCCCCAATTCTCATAATTTATTTTCACTTTTTCAGTCTCTTTTTAGAAAATATTTATATTATTGGTTTGGTTATCATTGTGGTTGTTTCTTAGTTGTTCTGACCATTAAAAGCCACAATACATTGTCATTGACACTAACACATTTATGATTGAGTTCTTCAGAACGATTATATCTGAAGTGTGAGAATTCCAGGTTATATTAAATATATTCCTGTCGCAGGTTTTATTTATTATTTTCAATTTGTTTGATAAATAATAATGCATGTGTAATCTACAACTCAGTGGATATAAGAGGAAAGGACGTTATGCATAATGTATATATGTTTAATTCCATGTTGATTCCAGGAAGGTTTCAGTTTTTCAAATGCATCACATTATTTCTGAATTCTCAATTAAATCTCGTTATATTGTAAGATAGATTGAGGGATTGCACTGCCAAGATAATAAATGTGCCATATATATTCAATTTTGAGCGCTTTAAAATTATCTGATTAAACTGGTTTCTTACTATGTAATATCATATTTTTGATTTGACCATCAGTCAAGAATATATATATATACTATAAAATATGTCCATAGAATCATTTGATAATATATATACACCATTTCCTCTCCCAATTTATTCGCGATCAACCGCTATAGAATATTTACCCAACATTTCAATAGCACGTGGAAATCGATTAAATATACCGTCAACCATACACAATTAGGTATAAAATTAAAGTTAGAAGAAAAAATGCATATACACATACAAGGAATGCGTTTCTACCCTTATGGTTTCGTGCGCTTTCGGAAATATCCTATCAAGGATAAAATCTCGAGCTTCGAACTCATCAGGAAACCAACTCATTTGGACAAAGAATTTTCTTAAGTGATCCCCGCCATAAACGAATTCAAAATGGCTAAGAACTGTGACGTGGCAGTGGTCAAGTCAGAAAGAATGTGATTGGTGGCTTACGGCGAGTGGGCTGGTTGCTAGAAAGCGCAGCCCAATATTGCCCAAATTGCATCTCAACCTTATGGGAGATTATCAAATGTAAAGATTCACATATACACAAACTAGACAAAGTCACAGATATGTATGTTTTGGCAACCATTCACCGTGTGGCTCAATTATGAATTAATAAATTAAATAATCAGAGCAATATAATCAATATATATATATATATATATATATATATATATATATATATACACGTGTGTGTGTGTGTGTGTGTATGTGTGCAACATTTTGGTATGCTTATATATGTGTGTGTGTGTGTATGTGTGTGTATGCATATATATATATATATATATGTGTGTGTGTGTGTGTGTGTGTGTGCAAAATGTTGGTATGCTTATATACATTTTTCCTTCTAACTTTGATTTTGTACCTAATTGTGTATGGTTGGCGTTACATCTAATCGATTTCCACGGGCTATTAGAAATACTGGGTAAATACTCTGTGGCTGTTGATCGCGGTTAGATAGCTATCGTTTATTTGTCTATTGTTTCTTCATAGGTGCCTTTTAATCTTATAGCCTTGTTTAATTGATTGTGTGTGTGGTTGATTATGCTGATTGGGTGAGGAAATACTGTATATATTTTATCAAATGATTCTATGGACGTACTTTCTTGTATATTGCTATGATTGTTGATTATTTAATTAATTCGTCATTGAGCCACACCGTGATGGTTACCAAAAACACATATATATATCTATAGCTCTGTCTAGTTTATGTATATGTAAATCTCTCTCTCTCTATATATATATATACATATATATATATATATATATATATATATATATATATATATATATATATATATATATATATATATATATATATATATATATATATATAAATCAGGAAAGAAGGGTGACATGGTTTGCTATACAAAAAAGGTTTTTAATCTCATAGCTGACATTTGTTTCTCTGAACTGGTAGGTCAAGAGATCGCTATTCGCTTATGTTCGCGTTACTCGATCGCCAATACAAAATTATAACCAGTCAGATCTTCGGAGCATGCGAGAATGAAGAAAATTCCACTACCTGGAATACCATAACTGGACTTTACCTAAGTGGACTGCATTTAACTATTATTTGTTACCCCGTATGTGTATATATATATATATATATATATATATATATATATATATATATATATATATATATATATATATATATATATATATATAATATATATATATATATGTAGTGAAAGAGTGAAGAATAACATGGTCGGCTGTACAAAAAGGGTTTTATTTACAGTATTAACAATTGTTTCATTGATCAGGTGAGTCTAAAGGCGGCTAATCACTCGAAGTTGCGTCACTCGCCCTTAAATACAGTGTGTGTCTCTGATCAAATCATCGGAATACTGTTAATACTATAAATAAAACCCTGTTTGTACAGCCGATCATTTTATTCTTCACACTTTCACTACTATTAATCCAAAAATAAGGTGCATCAGAATTCTCGCAAACTCGCTACCTAACTAATGAAACCTCTTGTTGAGTCAAACAACACCGTACGTTAAAACTATCCATAGTACAGAGTACTCACAACCTCTAACTGGATTACCTAAAACGATAACTTGTTATCCCATATATATATATATGTGTGTGTGTGTGTGTATAAAAATTCCGTATTTCTAAAGAAACACGGTATGTTTACAGGAAATATTTAGGAAGCCGTAGCTATGCAAACACTATTAACATAGTTTCCATTTATTAATATCATTGATATATATATATCAATGATATTAATAAATGGAAACTATGTTAATAAAACCATATTTCTTCTATTATATATATTTCAAGCGCTGGATTGGCAGTATCGGTAGAGGGTCGGACGCTATGATTTGCACCACAGAGTTACGCGGCTTTATGATCTGAGTTCAAATCCCGCCAAGGTTAACTTTGCCTTTCATCCTTACGGGGTCGATAAAATAAAGTACCAGTAATGCACTGGGTAATTGCTGGCATTGTGCCAAAAGTAGAAACAATTATATATATTTCAAGCGTACCTAAACTTTGGTACGCGCTCATCAGATAAAATACAAAGTTTGTTTTATAAATATTGACATATCCAGAAACGAGACCTTCACGGTTCAAGCTTTACCTGGATACTATCCAGGTAATGTCAATATTTATAAAACAAACTTTCTTTTATAAATATTGATGAGCGCGTACCAAAGTTTTGGTACCCTTGAAATATATATAATAGAATAACTATGGTTTTATAAATATAGTTTCCATTTATTATACTCCAGAAATCCTGTCGTGTGCTTCAAATCAGTTATAAATATATATATTTGTTGAATTACCAAAAAATTAAAGATCGCTTTGATTATATATATATATATATATATATATATATATATATATATATATATATATATATATATATATATATATATATATATGGGGGGGGGGGGGTAACATTCCCGAGATATCTGGACGAGTTCTCTCCAGCGGTCACGGTCCTTCATTATCGCTGCCATGTCCTGCATATCCAACAGACCAGTGTCTGTCCTTAGGGCATCATCATATGTTAACTTCGGTGTTCCTCTTCCAGTGTGTCCATGCAGGGCCTCTCACAGGAGCACTGAGTACAGTGGCCACTCTGGATGTCGGTGAGCATGTCCAGCAGACCTCAGTCTCCTCTGTGTCACTTTTTAGCTGACAGTGTATGTATATATATATATATATATATATACACGAAAGTATATGTCTACTCTGTTAGTGTGTTAGATTCACAATCATGTGGTGCCCGGGCGGTGGTTCGTAATGTCTTTGTGCAAAACATTTTATTTCACGTTGCGCCAGCTCAAAGCTGTAGAAATAAATGGTGCCTTTCCCTTAGACAACATCTATATATATGTACATACATATGTGTGTGGGGGGTGGGGGATGGGGGGCTGTGTGTGTGTGTGTGTGTGTGTTTATCACTGTTCCTCATCTTTTCTCCTTTATTTTTCTTCATTCTTTACTCCATCCATATCATTTATACCCCGCCCTTGTATTTTGCTATTGTTGTATTTTTCGATATTGACAATCCCTTCATTCGCTGAAAATTTAGTCTGGTCATATGAAAAATTGGCCTTAATAAAGGATATTTATAAATACATACGTTTACACACACACGCATACATATGGGTGCGTGGACGCACGTGTGTGTGTGTGTCATGGGTATTTTATCTGTTTCTATATCAAGTCAACCTCCATTTCACGTTGTTTGATTTAATAGAATAATCATAGATCGATTGCTTTTAACCTGCCTAAAAGTATTTCAATTTACTCGCCCGTAAACTTATAGATGTTGACAAGATGACAGACATCCGTGCTTCCTGACACTTGCATCTGCTGATTGTTAATGTAGATATATCAAACATTATGTTCATTTTCTTCTAGTTATAATACTTTGACGTTTGAGACATTCAGTGACTTTGACAGGAACAAACTCAATATAAACGTTTTGCATTCTACACAGTAGACATCAGTGTTTACTGTAGTAGAATTCATGTTACTAATTTTTAAAATGTTCGCTTTGTAATTCATTAAAATCACATTGTTGTGAAATTGAATATTTGGTATGTATATATACTTATATATATATATATATATATATATATATACGTAACTAAAGGCATATTCTAAGGCATAAGAGATGTACTTCGTACGGTTGTCGATCATGGCGTTATAGTGCCGTCATCATGTTGCGCTCGACGAAATCATTAAACATCGCGTGGAGGTCACAAGCTTCCTTTCTAATTTGGAGGCGGTAGAGCCTGACAAATGGGAAGGAAGGAAGGAGACACATGGTATCCCGATCTCCAATGTCCGTGCTGGTAAGCCTTTCATACGGTAGGTAACACAAAAATGGTAAATGCTAACCCTTCTCCCAAGCCCCCACGGCATGGCATATATATATATATACGTCTTCACGAACCAAAGTATCGTCTTCCTGTTTTCTTTCGGTTGCATCATTTTTCGAAATATATACTTCTGCGTTCACAGATTGATTTTTTTAGCTTTAGAAGATCCCGTTAAGGGTAAAAGCAGCGATTCTTTGCTTAAACTTTAATCTGTTATTTTAATAAATATTTGCTCTATGGTTCTTATATATTTGATATATATTTATCCCTATCGAGCCCTCTTTGGATTTTAGTCTTCACATTTATATATATATATATATATATATATATATATATATATATATATATATATATATATATATGTATATATAATTTCATAGAATTATGAAATGATATACATAAAAATATATAAATCAAGTAGACACACTAAACACACTCTCTCTCACACACACACACACACAGACGTACGGAGGCACGCATACGCACACAATTACACACACACACACATATATATATATATATATATATATATATATATATATGTGTGTGTGTGTGTGTGTGTGTGTGTGTGTGTGTGTGTGTGTGTGTGTGTGTGTGTGTGTGTGTGCGTGTATAAATAACACAAACACAGGCATCAATGTATGTTTATATCTGTTCGCATCGCTTCTCAATTTATGGGTACACATAAATCTATGCTTATATGCACAGATATATTACAGCATATGTATATGTGTTTACGCTGGTGTAAATGATTTATAAGATAATATATCTAAAATTAAATATCAGTTATCTTATGTCTGATAACTTACCTTGTTTAAAAACAACATTTGGCTTTATGACAAAAGGTTATTGCACACACACGCAATGGCACAGACATATCGATAGACATGTATATAGATGTACATCGATGTACATGTATATAGATTTTTACTTACATACACCCACACTTACACACACACTCCCTATATAAACATATATATATATGTATATATATATATATATATATATATATATATATATATATAAATATATATATATATATATATATATATACACATATATATATATATATGAATTAAACAATATAGTAAGAAGCGAGGACTATCCGTCATCAGTGATCTACTGGCCATCATAGGTATTTCTTCGCATTAAAGATCATATACCTCAGGCCAGCGCGAGCAATAACTAAATAAAAATATCGGGATAAAAAGAATTGGGTGGAGAAAGAGAGACATGTAAACAAACAAGATGTGTAAGGCAACGTAAAGGGTGAAACATCAAGTCAGTGATACAAGTGAACATAAGATCTGCGCATCATTGACGAGAAAACAAAATACGCATCCAAGCTATGCGAAATGTGAGCGAAAAAAGGATTTCACACGGGTCAGACGAGTGGGAGTGAGAGAGGCTGAGTAGCAGAGACTGAGTGAGTGAGGGTGTGAGGAAGAGCCTGCCGAGAGAGGGTAAGTAGCAGAGGGGAAATATATATATATATATATAAATATATATATATATAAATATATATATATATATATATATATATATATATATATATATATATATATATATATATATATATATATATATATATATATATATATATAAATATATATATATATATATATATATTTATATATATATATATATATATATATATATATATATATATATATATATAGATATATATATATATATATATATATATAGAGAGAGAGAGAGAGAGAGAGAGAGAGAGAGAGAGAGAGAGAGAGAGAGAGAGAGAGAGAGAGAGAGAGGCGTAGGAACACAGCAGTTAATTCACCATACCGAGAACAATTGTTTCACCTTCTGCGGATCATCAGCTCGGACGGTTATGTTACTACTTCTACCAAACTAGACCCATGGACTGAGTGGTCTATTACTACGGATATTACCTTCCAGTGTACTACCTTTTATATATATATAAATGGAATAGAATGAAACGAAATTTCATTTCTCATACTTAGTACGGCTAATAAGCTTGAAACTAGTACATCGTTCCTGTGTCAGTGTTGAACAAAAAGGTGACGTGGTTGCCTAAACACTGTACGGCGTAATTCAGGCTGTTTGTTTGTTTACAAACGAACAAACCGAGCATTATAATAAATGTTCCGTAAACTGATACGTGCATATATATATGTGTGCCTGTATGTATATATATACATGCTACTGTACGTCTGTATACATACATACTTACATTTATATATATATATATATATATATATATATATATATATATATATATATATATGTATATATATATATATATATGTGTGTGTGTGTGTGTGTGTGTGTGTGTGTGTGTGTGTGTGTGTGCGTGCGTGAATATATAATTATCAAATTACTAAAGTGTGTGGGAGCAGTTGAGGTGACATAGATTTGTTTTAGTGTAGTTATGAGACACGTGTTCAATTTTTCTACTTCACGGATAACATGGATCCCGAGCATCAGTGTGCTTTTAGAATTGATGAAAACATCATTTGGACGATGTTGATACAATATTTTTCACATCATACAAATGATGTATCTTTCTCAGTGGCTTTGGATCATGTAGAATTGGCGTTTTTCTTGTGGACTGTAATAGTCAAGGCCTGAAAATGCATCTATCGTTTGTGTAAATGACATCTGGGTTGCTTCAAGTTTCATAATACTTTGTTTTTGGGGAGGTGAAAATAGTGGGTAACATTATTCATGATGGCTCGAAGCATATGGAGAAAACGCTTCTTATTTTGCTGTGCTTGCTGACGTCTCTAATGTCATTGGGGTATGTATCGCATATATGCATGACCATTTCATAAGTCTCTGTAAACAGTGGAAGGAGTAAGATGAGAAAAAAGAGTTATAATTGTATTATAGTTCTTGCATCTAATAATGGATCTGATGATTCCTAAGGTGCATGTAAACATATCGAGGACTTAGTTCGCGTCTGATTTCCTTCTGTATGTTTCTCTACTGTGGTGAGAAACTATTCTTCCTACGAAATATAAATTACCACATAATAGATACTATTTGACTGTAATTCATCTTCATATTGAAAGGGCTACATATAAATATCATTATAGGTAATTATCTAAATATATTTGATTTAAAATTTATGTGACGTTAACCTAAATACTACCCATATAATATAGAAATACGCCACATCTGATAAAACGTTAGTATACTAATGGTAGAACACCTGTCATTATATATTCCTATTCAAATCCGGCCTCTTGACTCGAAAGGAGTTGTACTCTATCAATAGGAATCGGCAGAAATATCGAAAAGCATAGCGAAACAAACATGATGTTGTGTACGTTAGTATTACATGCCTTGTTTGTTACAAACCTGCAATAGTAACATCCTTTTTAAAGTTGAAGGTAATATTACAGGCTAAATGCAATGTTTTATGAAATAATAATTGTAAGACTAATGATGTAACGCGTTCGTTCCTTGGTTTATTTGGCAAAAATTAACATAAGATAAACAACATTAGCTACGAAATAAATAGAAAGAAATAATGTTTCCTATAAAATAGTTTATTATTACCACTGTAGATATTAAATTTAATGTCGGAAATATGGAATAACCTTTCCATTATTTGCATCACCTTACACATTCACCTCTATGCAATTCAGTAAAGCGCGGATGTTCGGAAATCAGTTCTTTTATTTGAGCTGGAAGCAATGTAGACTTCTATAACAAACTAAATTCATATTCATTAAAATAAATCTGGAATCCCACATCAGTTTTGTTCTCCCCGAGAAAATACATGTTTCGCAATGTTAATTCATTAATAATAGAATATCGTAAAGATCATGTATTTGGATTGTCATAGGTTATGTCTCACTGGGTCGTTATGTGAGACATTTTGAATATTTGAATTTTGAGAACCTATAAAGTATTAAAGTAGACAAAGAGGAAGGAATAGGAGGGAAATTCGATATTATGTGAATAATTAATACGATAAAGTGTTCTCTTATGTGTGTTACAATGATATTGATTCCAATAGATCAAAGACATGATTTTTCAACTGTTTAACAATTCACGCTTTCATAATGCTATGTTTCTAATATAATCAGAAAATAAATCGTATGAATATATATGTGTGTGTGCCTCTGTGTGTGTGTGTCTGTGTGTGTGTGTGTATGTGTGAGTGTGTGTGTGTGTATGTGTGTGTATGTGTGTGTGCGCGTGTGTGTGTGCGTGTGTGTGTGCGTATGTGTATGTGTGTGTGTGTAACTAAGACTGACAATTGTCTTAACTTAAACGTAAATATATCCATATTTAACCGGTGCATGAGGTCGAAATGTTTAATGCTGGTCATGGTCAATGTCAAGGCCGGACACAACGAGGCGACAACTAGTGAGTCAGATCAATCCAATGACGTAAGTATTGAATGCTCTATTTTCAGTGTGGGTGACTACTTGTAGTTAACCGGAATTTGTACCTCAGAACATATGATATAGAACAGACATGGGCAAGTTTGGCTTTCTGAATGGTACGTCTAATGTTAATATTGCCTTGGATGTTTCAGCAGCGCGGCCCGCCTTATGATGAGTCACATCCTATGCGACCTACAGTTCAACAAAAAGTTGGCCATGCTTGGTGTAGGATATGAGATGAGAGGGGTAAGAATTATAAAGAGGTGAAAGCAACATGATAAAAATGGCAAGATATTGGTGGTGTTTCAGCTAGGTTATATAGTGAGAAATGTGATAGGAGCCGAAGTGAGGAATTAAGTTACACCTATATAAATACAGGAAGTGTAACCGAGTTTGTCCATTTCAGAATTATACTAAAAGCGAAAAGGACAGGATATATATATACACATCAAAAACATTTTCCCTTGTAATTGATTGGATGATATACAGGTCTTCTGATGAGGTTCCAATAAGATATGGACATTTATTAAAGATGGTTATCATATTTTCAATTAGCATAGTAGTTCGTAAGTATTTTCTGGCATCTTTACATGCCTCGAAAGTAGATGTGTATATATTTATATATGTTATTTTTTGTAGAGATATAATTTTATTTTCAGCGAGGTTTTTCAGTGTCTTATCATGCTTCCCACTCCCGCCGTCCGCATGATGGAAGCTATCTATCACTAGCAGTCATGTTAAACTAACAAAAAGTGTAATATTTGAAAAAGCTAAAATACTTATAAAATAAATGTTCGTATATGATTGTAAAGAGAAGGTAAACTACGAACCAATTTATCAATTCTCCATCGTTGGTCTGACTGTTTCACCGGTGTCTATCGAGGAATCCTATATATATTTATCGGTTGATGAAAATATATCCTATTATGGAATTTTTAAAGAGGACGGAATAACCAAGGAATATAATATTCGGATAAATACGGAATTTGGATCTCAGCGTGCAAGAATATTCTGGACCTCAATGTGTTTGTTTTACTTGTATATGTATGCTCGAGTTATTTCTGATATAACCAAAAAGCATTCTAAGTGACAACGGATATTTTCCCAGCAGTAACATAGACGGGCTCCACGTAAAAAGTAAACAGGTCGGCAGAGGTTTAATTTCTTCTCAAACAGTTATTGAATTTCGCATTATATACATTGAACAACATATACTAACCACAGAGTATAGAAGCTGATCCTTGGAACATTGAAATTGCGCAGCATTATCGCAAACAGTCACTGAACGAAAAGTCTTATACATAAGCTCAGAAAGTAATGCTCTCAGAAGAGATAAAATGTGTTATTCTCTAGAAATGCATTGGGCTACATTGACAGTATGACATGAATATCTTTTGCATGTATTTGGTAACCTATCAGTTTTCTTATAAATTAGATGGCCGTCGGCAAATTAAATGCGCAGCATAAATAAGAAGGCCAACCAACCCCGGTGTAAAGTTGCGACTTAGTAATAATGTTTCGTGTAAGACTGTAAGGTATCGTTCTGCCCCACAGCCTCCATAGCTGGCTAGGGAATGTGATTACATGTGTTTTCTTTCTGGGGTCGAAAAGAATATGTATTTGCGTATGACAAGATTAGAATCTATTCTCACTGGTCACTTTTATCGTGTTGGTAGTTACGTTACATTTATATGAGATGTTGATAAGCCAGAAAACACAATGGACAATGTCCGTAATTGTAGTTTGAAATATAGAAGTGTCAGGATTTCTTACAGTTTCAGGAGATTTTAAAAACTTTTACCCGGTTGGATGGCACGTTGTTTGGTTAGCGTTCGATGTCATTAATAAGTTGACCCCAGGCTGTTTGTTATGGTCATTTTGCTGTAACGATGTTGTTGTTGGAAATACTTTTGGATCATGTCGATGTGTAGTCGCGCCGAAGTATATGAGTTGTAAGGTGGATTGCACCACGTTTCGTTCCACTTCCATTTTCTGGAGTCGAAAACCTTGGCGTATATGGACAAGTAAATCTCTGGAATCTAACTGCTAATACGTTGTTGCAGTTGCATGCATGAAAATCTGCTCACTTGCAAATAGTCGGGAGGTTTGTAGGATTATATTATGGCAAGAATTTTCGCTGATTACTTACTCGGTATTTTAAGCCTCACCTTCAAGCAAGGACACGTACCCATACCGTCCCCTTTTTTCGTTACTAGGGGCTTATTTGACATTGTGTTACCTTTTTCATTGGTGAACTTGCCTTATAGGGCCTTACAATAGTTAAACATACTTTCAAAATTCAAAGTTGCTTAACGCCTCATAAAAGCTATTGTTTGATTGTTTTACACACACAGTCTCGTATGTCCGAAGTACTGCTTAAAGTGTAACCAGATGATTATTCTGACAACAATGCATTTGATTGATTATACATGTATCAAAGGCACACCGGAATTTGTTCACATTGTATTGAGATGATTATGATTATCATGTAGTTTGATATATATTCCGTATGACAAACTATTTATATCCCTGTCTATATCTTAATTCCAACATTGCAAGATATCACAAACTGATGTTAATCCAGAACCTTATTAATAAATGTTAAAGATACTGTTCGTATGTTGTGGCATTGAGTCTCACACACATTTTGACTTTAAGTTAACTTGAATGGTTTCCTTCGGTCTATTTAATCTTATACACAGGAAATATATCGAGAAAGTGACACTAGAATTTAATTAGAATCTCTACAAGAAACATTATCCAGTCTAATTTAAATACGAAATATAGAAAAAAGGATAATAGATATTCTGTGCAAATACAGTGCAATAAGTTGCTATGCCTGAAAGGTAAACTATTCTTATATTACAGAAGTTATATTGCTTAAATCTCTCTTAAGACACAGAACTTTGTTCGCACAGCATGTATGGTAAGGCCTGTGATCAAATGTATTCCGGACATAACTATTGAGTTTTCCTTTATGTTAAGGACTGTATTGACGCAAGGTCTCTTTCTTTAGAGACCTTGCGACCTGTATTCACGTGTTCTGTGGGTTATGCGTCGTCTATTTCCAGTAGCTTGATATACCTCATCGCATATAATGATAAGAAAATTATTTCAACAAGTAACAGGATGTATATAATTCGTTTTTCCTTAAATATTCACACATGATGTACATGCTTATATATGTAATTGTATAGCTTCCGATCACTTTTTGCACACGAAGTCATATCCGTGGCCGTCATTTCTTTTTTTTTTTTTTTTTTTTTTTTTTTTGTATCCGGGGAAAATGTTTTCTTCCATTTTAAGACAGTGGGATGTGAATTATGGGAATGTGACGTGACTGGTATTTCTATATCTCTCAAATCTCAGAACTCTGCACTGCCACTCTTATTCTACATTGATTATCAATGTTTGTACAAGGTCATCCTCGCCTATTGGATATTGCATAAACAAGTTATCAATAAAGTATTGTTGACACCAAGAATACCCTTCATTAAACATTGTTTAAAACTATCCAGTACTTCAATCATTTCGAGGAGAAAACCCACTGTAAGCACACATTTACTCACATCCAATTGTAAATAGTATATAATCGTTAGATCAACGAATGCGTGGAAATTTAGCTCTAATTTCTCTACCTTCCATTCTTGAAATAGAGGTTAGTATTAAACGGATATTCTTGCAATACTTTCAGATAAGTAGATTGATGACAATAATGGAATGTCGTGACTTCTATGTATGTAATTGTCTTTAAAATAAATTTTTCTAATTCTTAATACAGTATTTGAAGGTATTATAAGTCTCGCAAGTGGATGAAAAGCATAAAAGTTACAAGGCATGATTAGGATTAGATTACTGTAATTCTATGTCAACCAGTTCAGGTTGTGCATAACAACTTGAATGTAATGGATATATATATATATATATAGGGGACGAATCATAAGTTGATGTATGTTATAAATAGGTAATGATGTATAAAAGCATTCTTAATCAATAAAAAGAAGAGGCTTTATATCTTTATAAACAGCTTACACCTATAAATCTATATTTAGAATAACTACTACATCATTATAATAAAGGTTTTGAGAATTTCAGACGTAAGATGTCAAATGTAGTTTCCACCAATATACATGTAAGATAACTGCTGTTGATGTTTTCCTATGTGCTCATACAGCACAGAATCAATGAATAAAAGCATGCAAATTCAATTAAGAATATTAAATTTAATAAACGCAACGTTTTGGAAAGTGAAATGAGAAATACAGAGAAAATTTCAAGCAGACGCATTACCATAATTCATAGAACAAAATGATAAATTGCAAGTATAAGAACTCACTGAAAACAAAAGAAAATTAAATTTTCTTTTTCCACCAAATTAGAGAAACATTTAGAATCGAATTGAAGAAATCAGGAACTGAAGAGTAAATTCAAATAAAACCTGAAATATACAAATAAGAAAATATATATAAAATAAAGTTCATGGCCTTATTTAAAGAACCATGAATATAATGGAGAAAATAAGCAACTACGCTAGTCAATGACAAATGGAAAATTTTATCACTGAATGTTTACAAATTAGTTGAAATAGTTGTTTGTTCTTTAAAGAAATGAATAAAACACGATATTTCCATGAATAAAGAAACAATATTGTCATGCAATAATGTTTACGTGCTTTTAGCTCCAAAAGATTCATTTATATTTTTTAAAGATATTAAATGAAAACATTTATTTCTCAATTAATAACAGTTTACATAGTTTGAATATATACATGCATACACAGATACACACACAGACACACACACACACACACACACATACACACGCATACATACATATACGTATATATATATATATATATATATATATATATATATATATGTGTGTGTGTGTGTGTGTGTGTGTGTGTGTGTGTGTGTGTGTGTGTGTGTGTGTGTTTGTTTGTATATACATATATATATATATATATATATATATATATAACTATATACACGTACATACATATATGTGTACAGAGGTACAGTAGTATGTATATATATATACATACATGCACACATATATATATGAACGTATGGATTCACCGAACATTTATTATCATGCTCGGTGTTTTTGCAAACAAACATCCCGTATTAAGCCGTAGTGTCTAGCAACCATCGTTGCTCGATGGTCCAACACTGACAAAGATACGCTGTACTAGTTTCAAGCTTATTAGCTATCGTCAGCAACGTATACCTTCCTACCAGATTGTTGAACGTATATACATACCTTATGCATATTAACGGCTGAGTAGCCCAATTTGCATATCGCGTGGGTTAATCGGCCGGGTGCACCGAAAACGATAAACGGAAAAAATGAAACGAAATTTCATTTCCCACTCTTAGTACGGCTGTTACTTAAATATAAGTATGTACACGTACATACATATATGTATAGAGACGTACAGTAGTATGTAAATATATATACATACATGCACACACATATATATGTGCGTATGGATTAACCGAACATTTATTATAATGCTTGGTGTGTTTGTAAACAAACATCCCGTATTAAGCCGTAGTGTCTAGCAACCATCGTTGCTCGTTTGTTCAACACTGACAAAGGAACGCTGTACTCAATTCAAGCTTGTTAGCTATCGTCAGCAACGTTTACCTTCCTGCCAGATTGTTGAACGTATATACTTACCTTATGCATATTAACGGCTGAGTAGCCCAATTTGCATATCGAGTGGGTTAATCGGCCGGGTGCACCGAAAACCATAAACGGGAATAATGAAACGAAATTTCATTTCCCACTCTTAGTACGGCTGTTACTTAAATATAAGTATGTACACGTACATACATATATGTATACAGACGTACAGTAGTATGTATATATATATATACATACATGGAAATATATATATATGTACGTATGGATTCACCAAACATTTATTATAATGCTCGGTGTGTTTGTAAACAAACATCCCGTATTAAGCCGTAGTGTCTAGCAACCATCGTTGCTTGTTTGTTCAAAACTGACAAAGGAACGCTGTACTAGTTTCAAGCTTATTAGCTATCGTCAGCAATCGGTGCACCCGGCCGATTAACCCACTCGATATGCAAATTGGGCTAATCAGCGTTAATATGCATAAGGTAAGTATATACGTTCAACAATCTGGCAGGAAGGTATACGTTGCTGACGATAGCTAATAAGCTTGAAACTAGTACAGCGTTCCATTGTCATTGTTGAACAAACGAGCAACGATGGTTGCTAGACACTACGGCTTAATATGGGATGTTTGTTTACAAACACACCGAGCATTATAATAAATGTTCGGTGAATCCATACGTACATATGTATATATGTGTGCATGTATGTATATATATATATATACATACTACTGTACGTCTGTATACATATATGTATGTACGTGTACATATTTATATTTAAGTAACAGCCGTACTAAGTGTGGGAAATGAAATTTCGTTTCATTTTTACCATTTTTTTCGTTTATCCTTTTCGGCGCACCCGGCCGATTAACCCACTCGATATGCAAATTGGGCTACTCAGCTGTTAATATGCATAAGGTAAGTATATATATTCAACAATCTGGCAAGAAGGTATACGTTGCTGACGATAGCTAATAAGCTTGAAACTAGTACAGCGTTCCTTTGTCAGTGTTGAACAAACGAGCAACGATGGTTGCTAGACACTACGGCTTAATACGGGATGTTTGTTTACAAACACACCGAGCATTATAATAAATGTTCGGTGAATCCATACGTACATATATATATATGTGTGCATGTATGTATATATATATATATATATATACTACTGTACGTCTGTATACATATATGTATATATGTATGTACGTGTACATACTTATATTTAAGTAACAGCCGTACTAAGAGTGGGAAATGAAATTTCCTTTCAATTTTTCCGTATATATATATATATATATATATATATATATATATATATATAGGGAGTTATCTATATATCTATATATATATAGGGAGTTATCTATATATCTATATATATAGAGTCATAGTCCTTTGTTCGAATTCAACTACCCAAATCACGTGTTATAGTCTGCACGAAATTCTTCCACTTTTCATTAGAGGTGGAGTGGGGGACTGCCTGAACTGCTAGATAGCTTATCCAGGATGTGAGGGCTAGCTCACAACACACAGAACCTATCGTATAATTTTGGGCAATTCCTGCTGAAGAGTGTAATAGCCCGATTACGCAAATATCCACTGATTTTTCGTGATTTTACACACAAACGATCGTCCGGGAGAGAGATGATTACACCTATCTCTAACTATACCCAGCCAACTGTCAACAGTAAACTAAACGTATGCACTCTGAACAGTTGATTACAGATGCATAACTGCAATTCGCCATTTCCTTCCTTCCGTTTTCCTAATAACTTACCCAGTTATTGAACGCCCTGGGCGGTAGTTATCTTGTCTTTGAAGCGTAGAAATATCCGAGAACCCCAGTAGACAACTGATGAGGAAAACACCCCCTTCCCCCGTCCTTGCTTTCTTCGTATTCCCACTGCATTTTAAGTTACCTTAAATAGCAACCCACAGCCATTTCTATTCTCCATATATTGTGACCATTCTTCTCTCCCCTTCTACCTACCTATTTCGTTACTTTCTACTCTCACCCCTCTTTCTTACCCTCCCTTTCTCCCTATCTACTCTTACCCAACTTTCTTCCTCTCCCTTTCTCCCTCTCACTTTCACCTCCTCGCCTGACCGTTTAGCAGTTCTCCTCTCATTTACAACTGCGGCGATCGGACGTGTGTCTCTTTTCTCTCGACCACTCAGTCTTGAACTTAAGTTCTCTTATCGAGTGGTCTTGCATTTTCTACCTATAGTTGCTCGCATATTGCTCGGTTTGTTGTTTGTTTTCGCTGATTTGTTACTGTTTTCTCTTTTCTTCCCCATTGATTTCCTTCCCTCCTTATTCCGTTTTCTCAATAACTTACCCAGTTATTGAACGCCCTGGGCGGTAGATATCTTGTCTTTAAAGAGTAGAAATATCCGTGGCCGTCAGTAGACAACAGATGAGGAAAACTCCCTCCCCCCTCCCTGTTCTTGATTCTTCGTATTAAGTTACCTTGAATAGCAACTACACAGCCATTCCTACTCTCCATATATTTCATTATATATATATATATATATGGCCTCAGCCGGATGGCTGAAACAGGTAAAAGAGTATATATATATATATATATATATACATATATATATATATATATATATATATATATATATATATATATATATATATATATATATATATATATATATATAAATATATATTAGGTATAGGATTATCCTAGATGCAGTAATGGTTAATTACTACAATGGATAGGATTGACGTACGGTGAGAGGTTACTCAACGAGTTATGGAAGAATTGTTGAAGTAACTTAGTTCCTGATCCTTCTGTATTCCGGAGTGTAGATAAAGAATGAATAATAACAGGTAGACATCATAAAAAGGTAATTTATTCCGTGTGCTTACAAATGTTTCCACGGTGGTTATACAGCCTGTCTACCTGTTATTATTCATTCTTTATATATATATATATATATATATATATATATATATATATATATATATATATTTATATATATATATATATATATATATATATATATATATATATACATATATATATATCACATTATCTGAAAAAGACGTGTTAAATGTATAATGAGCCAGCTAGCGGGCGTGAAATTTTGTGCATTAAGGCACTTTTTCGCTAGTAATGTCCCATTGTGCAACGGATTGGGTTGCTGCTGTATTAATAAGATGCATTAGATGACAATAAAAGAATGGATATGAACCTTTGGTGGTGTCTTTCTACAATAACAATTAAACAATACCAGGAGAATTAATAGACAATTGATTTAGCAAGTAAAATCCGCACAGAGATAACCCGGGGTAAAATGAACAATTGAAAATGTTGAAGTTCGTCAGAAAAATGTTGTTGGCTTCCCGAAAGGTTATCTGCTTTCTCAAATGTTGAGATAAAGAAAACGAAGGATTGGTCAAAAGTAGAGGAGAAAAAGAAAAGAGAATGATAGCGAAAAAATGAGAGTGTGGAAAAGAGGGAAAAAGAGAAGGTGGGGAGAAAAGTGTGAGAGCACAAAGGAGAAATAGCAGAGAGAATGTGTCACACGAATAAAAACGTAGCACTGTGTCGAAAAAAGCGGCGCTCGAATCCATTGAGCTATCTAGCATTACAATCACATTGCTACCTTAATGTGTGAAATTGCACGGCAGCAATGTGGGTTCACGAGTTTAATATGCAGCTGGTTGTTTGGTTCGATAACTGCATGGTAGTTTATATATTGTTAAACCTCTTTTGTCACACAACCTGTGACCCCCTCAGTAACTGGGATTTTATTTTGTGTCTCTCCTTTGTTCTATCCTACACCATCTTACGTGTATGTGAGTTTTTATTGGCAGCATCACATTCCCAAAGTATAACAATATATATATATATATATATATATATATATGTATATATATATATATATATATATATATATATATATATATATATATATATATATATATATATATATATATATATATATATATATATATATATATATATATATATAGGAACGAGTAGGACCCCGACGACTGAGCTCAAGCCGTTTCGACGGCTAATTCTGGACTACCACCTGGTTCCTTACCACATTTCCTTCGTTATATATATATTTATATATACATTCACACATACACACACACACACACACACACACACACACACACACATATATATATATGGATATATATATATATATAAAAGACGTAAATGTTAGTAGATATACTAAATTCTCTCTCTCTCTCTCTCTCTCTATATATATATATATATATATATATATATATATATATATATATATATATATATCACAGTGATATGATACTCTGCTCTATGGGACCATCGAGTGCTCCAACGGCCTACCGCTTACGTACACTTTAAGCATCCAACACCAATTATATATATATTGTATTGTTGAAGATGAGTAAGCACACATGCAAACTGAAAGTCGGATACACATTTAATTGAATGTATGTAGGTGTACAGAGTATTGACACTTGTTTCTACAAACATATATGCAAAGTTATAGGCATTATCACATGCATAAATGTACGCAGACACACATATAAACATGCATTTGTCCATAAGCCTCTCTCTGATCTATGTACAATTAGCGGTGCCCATATAAAACGTTTTAATATTCTGTTGATATTTTCGATGAACCCTGAGAGAATAACACTTACTTACACATACACACACACGCACACACACACACACCCACACAGTTATATTTATATATACATGTGTGTGTGTGCGTGTAGTGTAGTTCATTGTGTGTTCATCGAAATTATCAACAGAATATTAAAACGCTTTATATATATATATATGAATATATATATATTATATATATATATATATATATATATATATATATATATATATATATATATATATATATATATATATATATATATATATATATATATATGAGTCCCGGGTTTAATCGAGGTGAACCACAGTAAGTAAGGTACTCAATACATTAGTAGAGTGTAAACATCAAATTATATATAGAAATGGCTCTAAAGGACTAGAGATGTGTTATTCAAAAGAATCATCAATTCTAATACTAGTCCTATAGAAACTTATATATATATATATATATATATATATGGTGGCTGCCAACTCGTTTTCGAGTACGGCCACTACTTTACATCCATGTAGGATAACCCCTACCGAAGCGCTGAACGAGTGTGACTTTTTAGTCCAGCCAGCGACTTGAAACCTCTGGTACAAACACTACACCTGTGACAACCATTGACACATAGTGCTGGGCCCATGGTAGGACAACCATTGACACATAGTGCTGGGCCCATGTGAGGACAAGTGCAGAGAGATCTCCAGATATAAAGCAATGCCTGTGCCGTGAAGCTTTTATAGTGAGCAAAGGCACTGCACAAAGCCAGTCCCACTCTCTTAACCAAGATGATATTTACCAAAAAGAAGAACAAGTCAACATCATTGGATACCATCAGGGTTGCAGGTGTTATATCAGAGTTTTCCTTCTCCTAGAATTCTGCCTTGACAAAGGCTAAGGGGTCATCTCTCCCGGTGATTTTGGATGGCCATTGACTCTTAAGAGCTCCTTTGCCCTTTGACAGGTTTTGTTTTTAGTCCTGCAGGATGTCCAATATATATATATATATACATACATACATTCATACGTGTGTCTGTCAGGTTTTGACATTTACTATTTCTGATTTAGCGGCTTCAATGCCCAAATAATCCGCTGGGCCTCATGTTTGTTTGATAATTTATCTACAAGAAAGGAGATAAAATTATTCCCTTCACATGTGAATGTGAATTGGATATGTTGTTCAAAATATCCATCTGATACTATTCGAATCAAGTACTTTTTTCTTGGCATGGCATATAAATTGAGTTACAGAATCGAAGCAATAGTGAATCTACAAGATCCAAAATATGATGTATTGACTTTTTTATTGAGACACATTAACGTAGTACAGACGACGTAAATGTTACAAGTTTTAATTATGATATAAACATGCTCATGAATTTCTGTGGTTTACCACCCCCGTTGTTTAACTGCTTTACAAATAGAGAAATATTAAATTGAATAGTTGTTGTAATGAAAACAAGTCAGACGTTCTCTTTAATATAGTGAGCTCTAATATTCTTTTCAATTTATCGTCAATAGAAAATGTTATAGTATCAAAATGAAGATATTACATATATTGTTAAATTATGTATAAAATTGGCATTCACTCGTCTCCTACGTTTATTTCTCCACGTGTACCTATATACTACATTGATAATTGCAACTGATGAAAGAATATTTGGATAAGTATTGTCATAATTGTGGTTGACACCTCTATTGGTAATCAAGAATATAAATATGACATGTACAAAATTGTAGGTGGATTATATTTTATAATAATAGACTAGCAGAAAACCATTCGGGGGCGGTTTTCTGCTAGTCTATATATCTAAAACAGAGAATGTCTGTCTGTCAGCTCACTAAAACTTGAAAACCATCCAACCGATTGTTTTCAAACTTTAGACATGTAATACTTATGGTCCTGTGAGTGTTTTGAGCCAAAATTATTTCAAATTTTCAATGCCCGAGAGACCGCATTAGGCGATTTAGCGTTCTCTCTATATAATTCTTAGTCTTTCTTTTTAGATAGATACATAGATATAACGTTGCGCCCTTATAATATCTGTCTGTATGTCTGGCTGCCTGCATTACGTCATTATGACGAGCACAGCGCGATTCCCTCGGCCTCAGTGACCAAAGTCAGTGGAGAGGGGAAGGTAATGTTTCTGTAGCACGTTCTTTAGCGTCTATTCACTCTCTCTCTCTCCCTCTCTCTCTCCCGCTATCCCCCTCTCGTAGTCTGTCTCTTTCTTTCACTCTCACTCTCTCTCTACGCACGTGTTTCCACTGTCGGACAGACAGACAGAGAAATTGCTGGTTATATATATAAGTAGATACACAAAGATACATATATTTACACAGCTTTGCTGTGTGCATGAGAATACGTGTGTTTGCCTGTGTGTACACTTATAAAAGTATATTTTCTTGGAATCAACACATTTTATACTAGTAGATAATATATTAGATATTGAATTAAAATTGCTTCACACATCACACATAATGTTTGGGACACTTGTCGTACTCTAAGACCTCTTTCCCCACATATAATATTTCTTAAATGTTTCATGAAACGTACTATTTTCCTCTTTGCCTTCCCACTAAATTGACCGTAATATATAAACTCGAGATATTACTTTTGCAATGCAAAGCAATTTTGTTACAAAATAAGATTTAGAATGAAAGTAATAAACTCCATTGTATACATTTCAAGATATATCTAGAATATTTAATCGTCCGTTCAACAAGAGCTTGGATATTTTGAAGTTTTAACCATTAATATTTATCTCTACAGGACAATTTGTAGGACCAATCCTGGTTTGATATTGTTTTCGACGACGTGAAGATGGTCCCGATAACAAGCCACATTAACAAGGAAAGACACCAAAGTACATATCGCTCTATGACATTTAAGACGATACTAAATCCTTTAAATTATAAACTCATACTTATAATTCTCTATGATTCATTACAATAGGTGTAGAAAACAATAACCTTAACTTTGGAACAATTTGAACAATTTGAAGTGGATGTTCCATTGAATACGATATATTATAAAGTATGCTGTTACGGTGGGTAATTACGTATACGATTTCTCAAGTATTTTTTGCTGAAGTACATGTGTTGCAATGTCAAGAGTAAGTGCGACGAGTATATTTAATCAGCTTTTATGTATACATTCAGGCATCTGACCATCAATCCATACATACATACATACATACATACATACATACATACATACATACATACATACATACATACATACATACATACACGTGTACGCTTATCAATGACGAGCGGTGTGTTTTCATTTGTTTAACTATACATACAACATATAATATTAAAGTACAAATGTAAGCTAACAATGTCCCTTATATACAAGCAAAAACACACACACATCTATATATATATATGCATATATATATATATATATATATATATATATATATATATATATATATATATATATATATATATATATTTCTATATCCAATAAAGTATGTTCATAGAATCATTTGATAAGATATATACACCATCTCCTCTCCCACTCAGCATAATCAACAACACAAAAAAAACAATTAAACCAGCCAGGCTATAAGATTAAAAGGCACCTATGAAGAAAGAATAGATAAATAAACGACAGCCATCTATTTGCGATCAACAGCTATAGAACATGTACCCACCATTTCAATAGCACGTGGAAATCGATTAAATATATCGTTAACCATACACAATTAGGTACAAAATTAAAGTTAAAAGAAAAAATGAATATAAACATACCAAGATTACGTTTCTACCCCATGGGAGTTCATTCGCTTTTGGAAATATCCGATCAAGGATAAATTCACGAGCTTCGAAATCATCAGAAAACAAATTCACTTGGACGAAGATTTTTCTATAATACAGAAGTAATAGAAACAAATAAATACATACATGCAAACAGATACGTACATACACAAGCATACGCAAAACCTTACCATAGGTATACAAAACCACGCACATATAAATATGTGTGTGTGTGTATGCTTGTGTACAAATAAATAAATAATTATATCAACGAATATAAGTAAATAAATACGTATATAACAAGCGCACACGCATACCTACATATAAATACACGAATGTTCAGAGACGTAAGTCAACTAAAACAAGAAGTACACATATACACACACCCACCATACGTACGAACCTGCATACACACGCAGACACAAAACTCCCGTATACACATAGCCAAACCCTAAATACCAGACTATGTAAAAATTATACGCCATAACAGACAAATATACGTACGAGAAAGTATACATACCTTCACAAAACATACGGGTAATATATACTTACCTATGCAAATAAGTAAAGGAATAAACAAAACATATACTTAGCTCCCACATCAAGACGTAAAATATCCACGTATAGGTCGTGCTATCCGTTAGGGTATAACGTGGGGCTGTAATACAGGAAAGTTTTGTGCAATTTATGTTTACAAGCCGAAATTGCCTCAGATTTTTTGTTTAAGGTGTGGTCTGTGGCGTAGAGTATTTCCAGGGCCTCAGCGGCGCAGAGGTCACATGGTCTTTTATTTCCGTTATACGATCTAGCCCTAGCTAGGATCTCCCAGTGTAACTTATATTGGGTGTGGTTATCTTTTAGACTCCAGATATAAGCTGAAAGTGACGTCATATTCCTTCTTAGAGGGTAGCGAAAAGAATGGGTATGCATGTAAAGACGCTGCTTGAAACTATTGGCGGTTAACCCTATGTAGGCCCTATGGGACGTGGGTGTTACAACCTTACATTTGTAGACAATGTTACTAGAGAGGCATTTCCCGGATAGGGGGCAATCAGCCCGATTCTTACAATTACAGTTAGTACTAACTACAGGGTTGCACGTGTTCCTACGGCTAGGTAGTTTAGCTAAATTTGAAGCTGTGATGTTATGTGCAAGGTTAGGAGTCATAGAGTAAGAAATTTTAATAGTATTTCTATTAAAAATTTTACTATATTTATGTGTAGGGGGTAAATGCTTCGTAATAAGGGAAAGAAAGATCTTAGCTAATGGTGTGGCCACCTCCATATTATATGGTGGGTTAAACCAACAAATGCGACGGGATCTATTTCTTCTAGCTCTATTTTCGTACTCTGTATATGCTACCTTATCGACAAATCCACTTCGAGCAAGAGCTTCATTGTAATAAGTGGAATGGTCGTTGAAAATGCGCTCGTTGGTGGAAAGACGGGAAAGCCTCAACGAAACGTTTCTTAGCAGGTTCTTGGTTATGCTGGCAGGATGGTTGGAATGCTTACTTATGTAATTAAGCGTATCATTTGGCTTTCTATACGGGTAATACAACCCATTCAATAAATTGAGGGTAACGTCGAGGTAATTAACGACCGAGAGATTGGCCTCAACCTGTATAGAGAAATGTTGAAGCTTTTAAAGAAGGCTGTGAGTTCTTTTCTGAACCTGTGGCAAGCACGAGGTCCGCACTTAGTCATGGTCAAAAGACCATCGTCACGGTGCAAACCACCGCCCGCGTTGGGGAATTCATCCTTGATAGAGAAAAGAAGGAAAAGGCCAATAAGATCAGTAACCTCCGAAGAGTCACTGGCGCCCATACTCACGTCGAATGGGGTACTATTGGATTTTTAATCCAAATAGAGTCGTCGAAATTAATCACCGACTTTCGGGCATTAAGGATGACATCATCTTCAAAATCCTTAACCGCTGTGAGTGTTTTAGCGAAATTGATAGCTCTAAGGAGAAGTGGTAAAGTGATGGAGGAGTAGTAATTGTTGATGTCGAATTGGATAAAACGGCAATGTTCCTTGTTACATATGCCGTTGAACCAATCAATCACCGCGAAAGAATTGTTCCACAGTGCGAGAGGGGCCAAACTTCTAATTTCAGGTATAATTCTATCAAGAATCGTTTTACTAAGTCTACCTAAATCGGACTTCGTAGGGTTAATAAGCCGAATAGAGGGGTTGTTCGGAAAATTGGATTTGTGATCCTTCAGGGTAAAGTGGGGAGAGATCTGGTCCAGAGGTTCGGTCCGGTCCAGGATGTTGAGATCAGATGTGATTTTAAACCCAGCATCGTTGATTTCATTGATGACGCACCGATTAGTTTTACGGTAATCCTTAGTTACAGCATTATGTAGTAGTTGATGGTAAGTACTGCGCTCCACTTGATATAGGTTGCCAGTTTTGTCGGAATGGACGTGCACGGCGTTAGAATCCTTAATAGAACGAATTCTATTCTTCAGGTCTTGCTGGAAGGAATTGCTTCTATGCCGAAATTTGATACTCCGAATGAGTTCCAAGACATCATTTTCGAAGGGTAGCAATGCTGGGTTCCACGGAGGGTTATTATAGGTTTTAAATCCAAATTTATCCTGTTTGTTGTCTGCTTTTCGCGGATTATCGAAATAAAAGGCACGCCAACGCAACCTTTTAATGAACGCGTCTGTTTTCTGTATCAGGAGTTTTAGGTATGTTTTCCTGCTTGGTACGGGTATGTTCTTTGTAGAAATATTCAGAGGTTGTTTCTGCATGATGAATATAAGTCAGTAGAGTGCTCAACCGAAGGAGCCAAATAGTAATAATAATAAAATTGAAGACTAAAATCCAAAGAGGGCTCGATAAGGAAAATATATATCAAATATATAAGAACCGCAGAGCAAATATTTCTTAAAATAACAGATTAAAGTTTAAGCAAAGAATCGCTGCTTTCACCCTTAATGGGATCTTCTGAAACTAACAAAGTCAATCTGTAAACGCAGAACTGGATATTTCAAAAAACGTTGCAACCGGAGGAAGACAAGAAGACGATACTTTGGTTCGTGGTAACGTTCGCTGGCAAAGGACGGGAAAAAACGAATAATACGTCATTAATAGGAGCGGTGAAAAACAATTACGCGCAAAGACAGAACCACGTTTATGGTATAAAAGAGGTCGTAGACTAATGTTCTCTTAGGTGGTGCATAGAGACGTTCTCTGGCAATGAACGAAAAAACAAAGATAATAAGTCATATGTGGAGCGTGGAGAACAATAGCACGCAAAGACAAAACCACGTAAATGGTATAGCAATTAGGGTTTGGCTATGTGTATACGGGAGTTTTGCGTCTGCGTGAGTATGCAGGTTCGTACGTATGGTGGGTGTGTGTATATGTGTACTTCTTGTTTTAGTTGACTTACGTCTCCGAACATTGGTGTATGTATATGTAGGTATGCGTGTGCGCTTGTTATATACGTATTTATTTACTTATATTCGTTGATATAATTATTTATTTATTTGTACACAAGCATACACACACACACACATATTTATATGTGCGTGGTTTTGTATACCTATGGTAAGGTTTTGCGTATGCTTGTGTATGTACGTATCTGTTTGCATGTATGTATTTATTTGTTTCTATTACTTCTGTATTGTATTTATTTACTTTGTTCTTAACTCTGCAGCGGAGATTAATTTTAGTCTACGACTTCTGCTATACCATTTACGTGGTTTTGTCTTTGCGTGCTATTGTTCTCTACGCTCCACATATGACTTATTATCTTCGTTTTTTCGTTCATTGCCAGAGAACGTCTCTATGCACCACCTAAGAGAATATTAGTCTACGACCTCTTTTATACCATAAACGTGGTTCTGTCTTTGCGCGTAATTGTTTTTCACCGCTCCTATTAATGACGTATTATTCGTTTTTTCCCGTTCTTTGCCAGCGAACGTTACCACGAAACAAAGTATCGTCTTCCTGTCTTCCTCCGGTTGCAACGTTTTTTGAAATATCCAGTTCTGCGTTTACAGGTTGACTTTGTTAGTTTCAGAAGATCCCGTTAAGGGTGAAAGCAGCGATTCTTTGGTTAAACTTTAACCTGTTATTTTAATAAATATATATATATATATATATATTTCGTTTCTGAATTTGTTTAGCAAGATTTTTTATCCGGAAACGTGTTGAAACCCATATTGTTCTGCTTTGGGAGGGTCATTTTGCCAATAAGAAACACACGCACCAGTTGCTTCACGCCAATTTATTAGAAATTAAATTTATAAATTTTAGAATTTATAAATTTCCGGTTGGTTGGCTGGATCCATAACCGGACGGTTGTTCATATATTGTCAAAGTTCTTTCGTCAGACATTTTGTGACCTCTTCATTGACTGGGGATTCTTTTCTTTGTTTTTTGCCTCTCCTTTCTTCTGTCCTACGCCATCTTGTTTTTGTGTGTGTTGTGTGCTTAGTTTGCTCATGTGTTACATCCGGGTGTCTGTGTGTGTTTTTATTTGTTTATTTATTTGTTTATTTACATGTTACTGGTTGGTTGTTTGTTCTATGTGTGTGTGTGTTTTCATTTTGTCCTTAATTCTAAGTTGTGATGTTGCTATTCCACTCATGTTTTCTATTTAATTATGGTTGGAGTTCATTTATGTTTATTGTCTCTGTGATTTGTCTAAACATTGCGTCTTTTCTGATTGTAGATTCCATTTTTATTTCTACGTTCTCTAATTTGCCCTTATATTCTATTTCACATGTTAGTGGAGTATTGATGATTCCTTTTCATCTTGAAGGTCTCGCCAGTGTTCATTTAACCGTTCTCCTATACTACAAGCTGTCTCACCTATGTACACTATATTCTTAAGAATATAGTGTACATAGCGATAACTTCAAGATAAAAAAGAATCATCAATAATCCAACAACATGCTAAAATAGAACATAAGGGCAAATTGAATAACATAGAAATAAAAATAGAATCTACAGAGAGAAAAGACGCAATGTTTAGACAAATCACAGAGGCAATAAACATAAATGAACTCCAACCAAAATTAAATAGAAAACATGAATGGAATAGCAACATCACAACTTACAATTAAGGACAAAATGAAAACACACACACACATAGAACAAACAACCAACCAGTAACATATAAATAAAAAAATAAATAAACAAATAAAAACACACACAGACACCCGGATGCAACAAATGCGCAAACTAAGCACACAACACACACAAAGACAAGATGGCGTAGGACAGAAGAAAGGAGAGGCAAAAAACAGAAAATAATCCCCAGTCACTGAAGAGGTCACAACATGTGCGACGAAAGAACTTTGACAATATATGACCGACCGTCCGGTTATGGAACCAACCAACCGGAAATTTATAAATTCTTAAATTTATAAATTTAATTTATTATAAATTGGAGTGAAAACGACTGGTGCGTGTGTTTCTTATTGGCAAATGACCCTCCCAAAGCATAACAATATATATATATACATACACACATATATATATATATATATATATAGACAGAGAGAGAGAGAGAGAGAGGAAGAGAGAGAGGGGAGAGGGGGTATTATCTTAGTTAGCATTCAGGGCCACTGAGCATGGTCTTCTTGGTGCTCAGGTTCACCATAGACCGAAGTCACTAATTTATTGTGCGCTATCAATATTCAGCCTTTGGAAAATTGATATGTGCTTCCGCCTTGTTTACTATCGATGCTAAATCACCGAGAGCTTTTGTTTTTCCATAAGAAAACAAATTATTTTGGGGTCAGAAGATAGGTAACCCATGTATGACAAAATATGTGTTTATATATATATATATATATATATATATAGTAATAATAATAGATTTGAAGACTAAAATCCAAAGATAAGGTTAAATATATAAGAACCCTAGAGCAAATATTTATTAAAATAACAGATTAAAGTTTAAGCAAAGAATCGCTGCTTTCCCCCTTTTAAACTTTAATCTGTTATTTATGTATATATAATATATTAATTCAAAATATTAACAAAAATAGAACTTCCTTTGATCAAGTATATTTTATTATACATATTTCAGAGGTACTGAGCTAACTTCAACAGTACGTCCTCATCAGATAAAATAAGATGATGCATGACATACCCTGACATAGTAGATGGTTAAGGTCCAATCATGGTAGTGAGTAAGTTATGACAAAACTCAATATGTATATACCTTAACATTGATACATGAAAAAACTGACATATAATACATATAATACAGAGGGTGAGTGTAAGAAAGCTTAAAAATACATAACAGTAATTTACATAATTGTTAGAAATTCAAATAATTATTGAAGAAAGAGGAAAGAAAAAAGACAGAGATAAAAAACATGAGGGTAAAATATAGCTAGAAGAGGTATAGAGAGAAAAAGAGAATTGATCAAGGAAAGGGAGACAAAGAGGAATAATCATAATTATAGGGATTATATATATCTATACATAACTATACATTTGGGCATAGCTATTGCAATAGAGTAAACTCGAATCATTGAATTATTGAATTATCTAGAAATATTCATCAATCTAAATCCTAAATATAAGTGGGTGTAATCAATAAAGGTTAATTTTCTTAGTTAATTAGTTATATATACTATCCAAATGTATCCTGTTGACCGTTAACTTTCAAATCATTTAAGTTAGTTTAGTATTAAAGTGTATAATATTTCAGGCTATAAAAGTTTATAAATATCTGTATTAATGTTAAAGTATACTATCATATTTAATTTATAAAATCATATTTTATGAATTCATATTTAAACTATTTGCAAACATGAGAGAGAAAACATGCTATATTTCATCCTCTCGAAGGTAAATCTTAATAATGTTATTATAATATATATAATTATTTATATTATATTGAAGATAATTCGCATTATATAATTTATAAAATAATTAGAGCTATAATTTAAAAGATTAACAATTAGAATGCCTTAACGCATCAAAAGGCCTTATAATTAAACTTAAAAAAAGTTTATTATTAAATTAGATATATGCATTTGTCTAAATATAAACAAAGATTATATTGTCTAAAGATTAAGGTGATACCTATCATTTATATATAACAAAATATAATACAATAAATAAGTTACTGATAATATTGTTAAAAATTAAGGTTTTATATCAATTATTATAATAAGGTCATGTAACACATATATACTATAAATATACAAGTCAAACTTCTTGAATCATACGGATAAGAATCTGATTCAAAGTAAAAAAGTGAATTGTCTGCGATCTTAGGATTTCTTTATATAGTAGTATAATGTGTCTGCAAACATTAGAAAGAGAAAGCCTAAAGATTTCATTGACCCGAAGGTAAGCCAAATTTAATTAAATTAAATTAAATAATAATCGTTATAAAACTTAGAAAATTTATAAAATATTTAGAACATATTTAACGATTATAACACTAGAAAATCATTAAAGTATCTAAAGTACTTATCAATAATAATCCTTATATAACTTAGAGAGTTTAGAACATATTTAGAAAATATTTAACGATTATAACACTAGAATGTCATTAAAGTATTTAAAGTACTTATAAATGTAACTAGAAGCATGATATACTAGATATAGAGATTTGTTCAAATATAAATAGTGTATTCCAGATATTAGTGATCGATATACATATCATAAATAATTAGTACAATCATTTTTAGTAATGTTATAATTGAAGTTTTACATCAAGATAAGTGGGAAAAGTTTGTCGACTAGTATGGTGTGTGATGCATATACCGTAAATATATTTAAATAAAAATATATAAATCAAAATTCCTCAATCGTAAAACACTCCAAATGAAAAAATATACAAAAACATAAATGCATGAATGATTTACTGTACATTATAATTGTTAAACGTATAAGCCATATATTTTAAAAAAATATACAAGAATCCCAGTCAAAAATTAAATATATCTTAACAATCAAAAGATATGCACATTCCTCAAGAGATCATGTTAACCAATAATATGTTTATATACCTAAACAGGACCATTTAATCTAACATTAACATAAAAGAATTAAAAAATCAAAATTATTAAAGTTTTATAATCTGTTATAACGTTTTCGGTACACAGTTGATAATAGACGTCAACAATTAGAACCTGCTTATTTAGTGTTTTTTCCTGACTTTTTGCGAGGCTTGGAATGTAGACAAAGCTTTATGAAGTCAGTTTGAGAATAATTCACTCTTTTTGTTAATAAAATTTTCACAAAAAGGGTCTCCATGGTACAGAGGTTGCAGTTAGGTGATATTCACGAATTCAAATAAATTCTACTATTACATAACTTCGCCCAAGAAATCGATTATTTTAAGTTTTTGTCTTTTAATGACCATATAAGTTGTGATAAAGAAGTCGAAGATTTCCTATTAGGATTCGAAAAAGAGCATATGTAATTCGCAAATCTTGATTTAAATGTCGAAGAACATCGCAACCAACAGACATTTCGGAATACTAATAATGTTAATGTAAATAGTACAATTTATAGTAATAACAATAAATCGAAGTGTAATTGAAGAAATAGACCAGATTGCCCTCTGCAAAATAACTGTCTTGATAGCAATCTGGTATATAAATATACCGTAAAAACAAATAACATTACATGCAACTATATAGATGCAACTTCTTCGACATTTAAATCAAGATTTGCGAATCACAAATGCTCTTTTTCGAATCCTAATAGGAAATATTCGACTTCTTTATCACAACTTATATGGTCATTAAAAGACAAAAACTTAAAATACTCGATTTCTTGGGCGAAGTTATGTAATAGTAGAATTTATTTGAATTCGTCAATATCACCTAACTGCAACCTCTGTACCATGGAGACCCTTTTAATTATTATTGATTGTGAAAATTTAATTAACAAAAAGAGTGAATTATTCTCAAACTTCCTTCATAAAGCTTTATCTACATTCCAAGCCTTGCAAAAAGTCAGGAAAAAACACTAAATAAGCAGGTTCTAATTTTTGACGTCTATTATCAACTGAGTACCTAAAACGTTATAACAGATTATAAAAATTTAATAATTTTGATTTTTTAATTCTTTTATGATATGATTAATGATTAATGTTAGATTAAAGGGTCCTGTTTAGGTATATAAACATATTATTGGTTAACATGATCTCTTGAGGAATGTGCATATCTTTTGATTGTTACGATATATTTAATTTTTGACTGGGATTCTTGTATATCTTTTTAAAAATATATGGCTTATACCTTTAACAATTATAATGTACCGTAAATCATTCATGCATTTAGGTTTTTTGTATATTTATTCATTTGGAGTGTTTAACGATTCAGGAAGAATGTTTATTTATATATATTTACGGTATATCAGCACACACCATACTAGTCGACAAACTTTTTTCCACTTATCTTGATGTAAAACTTCAATTATAACATTACTAACAATGATTGTACTAATTATTTATTATATGTATATCGATCACTAATATATGGAATACTCTATTTATATTTGAACAAATCTCTATATCTAGTATAATATCATGCTTCTAGTTACATTTATAAGTACTTTAGATACTTTAATGACTTTCTAGTGTTATAATCGTTAAATATGTTCTAAATATTTTCTAAATTTTCTAAGTTATATAACGATTATTATTTTATTTGATTTAATTAAATTTAGCTTACCTTCGGGTCAATGAAATCCTTAGGCTTTCTCTTTTTCATGTTTGCAGACACATTATACTACTATATAAATTTATAAAGAAAACCTAAGATCTCAGACAATTCACTTTTTTACTTTGAAGCAGATTCTTATCCGTATGATTCAAGAAGTTTGACTTGTATATTTATATTATATATGTGTTACATGACCTCATTATAATAATTGATCTAAAACCTTAATTTTAACAATATTATCAGTAACTTATTTATTGTATTATATTATGTTATATATAAATGATAGGTATCATCTTAATCTTTAGACAATATAATCTTTGTTTATATTTAGACAAATGCATATATCTAATTTAATAATTTTGTCTACTTTAGGCACAAGGCCAGCAATTACCCAGTGCATTACTGGTACTTTATTTTATCGACCCCGTAAGGATGAAAGGCAAAGTCAAAATAAATTTGTTTAAGTTTAATTATAAGGCCTTTTGATGATTTAAGGTATTCTAATTGTTAATCTGATTTTTTTTTTATTATAACTGTAATTATTTTATAAATTATATAATGCGAATTATCTTCAATATAATATAAATAATTATATATATTATAATAACATTATTAAGATTTACCTTCGAGAGGATGAAAAATAGCATGTTTTCTGCCTCATGTTTGCAAATAGTTCAAATATGAATTCATAAAATATGATTTTATAAATTAAATATGATAGTATACTTTAACATTAATACAGATATTTATAAACTTTTATAGCCTGAAATATTATACACTTTAATTAATTCATTACTCTGAACTAATTTAAATGATTTGAAAGTTAACGGTCAACAGGATACGTTTGGATAGTATATATAACTAATTAACTAAAGAAATTAACCTTTATTGATTACACCCAATTATATTTAGGATTTAGATTGATGAATATTTCTAGATAATTCAATAATTCAATGATTCGGGTTTACTCTATCGCATAGTTATGCCCAAATGTATAGTTATGTATAGATATATATAATCCCTATAATTATAATTATTCCTCTTTGTCTCCCTTTCCTTGATCAATTCTCTTTTGCTCTCATCTGTTTTATCTCTGTCTCTTTTTCTTTCCTCTTTCTTCAATAATTATTTGAATCTCTAACAGTTATGTAAATTACTGTTATGTATTTTTAAGCTTCTTACACGCACCCTCTGTATTATATGTATTATATGTAAGTTTGTTCATGTTTCAAACTTAAGGTATATAAATATTGAGTTTTGTCATATCTTACTCACTACCATGACTGGATCTTAACCATCTACTATGTCAGGGTATGTCATGCATCATCTTATTTTATCTGATGAGGACGTACTGTTGAAGTTAGCTACCTCTGAAATATGTATAATAAAATATACTTGATCACAAGAAGTTCTATTTTGTTAATATCTTGAATTAATATTAAAAACTCCGGAAAACTTAAACTGCTGAGTGCTTCCAATCTATTGTAAAATTAATTCTTTGATTTATTCATTGAAACCTTGTTTAACCTTTAAATATATATGTGTGTGTGTGTGTGTGTGTGTGTGTGTGTGTGTGTGTGTGTGTGTGTGTGTGTGTGTGTGTGTGTGTGTGTGTGTGTGTGTGTGTGTGTGTGTGTGTGTGTGTGTGTGCGTGCGTGTGCGTGTGTGCGTGTGCGTGTGTGTGTATTGGTAATCCAAGACCACGATATATCTTCATTATTGCATATCTACGCATAATGATTTGATGAGAAATATATATCATGCAATTAAGCAATTATGGTAAAGTAACATCGTCTTAACAACATTTCATTAATAAATAAACACCCCGTCATCACTAATCACCAGACTTTCGCTGGGACAAACTATTGACTTGAAGTGCTTATGGATCACTTGAATAGGCTTATCCTCGTGACGTTATAGCATAACATCTACATATAAACACCATATCATCTGCAATGTGTGTGTATGTATATATATATGTGTGTGTATGCATATGTGTGTGTATGTATATATATATATTCATATATTCACATTTGCTTAAGGAAGTCTTTCACACGATATCCACATAATTACCTCAGCTGCCTGATTCCTGTCGGTTTTGTGGCAGCCATCTGTACGTCGACTTACAATGAGATAAAGAAAGCGAACGATTTAATGAAAGAAAATGAGGTAGATATTTTAGTTATAAAGATACGTGTGTGTTCGAGTCTGTGGGTTTTGGTGTGTGTGATTGTGAGTTTATGTATACGTGTGCCTTTTTAATGGTGAAAAAAGAATGATATGGAAGACAATAGTGAGTAGAAAACATTGCGTATTTAGCCAAAACATTGTGTGGCACTCTAGATGCGGCATTAATCTTTAGTTCCATTCCTATCTCACCTAAATCATTTCCTTGTTATCTCACATCTCCCGTGATTATTCTGTGCCACTTACTTATTGTTTTGAACAAGAATACCCGGTTGTCGAGTTGTTTGCGAAGATCATGGCCATAACCATTTTTTCAGTCAAAGCCATTAAAATAAAACTAGATACATACAGAGATAGATGTAAACAAAGTACACTTTAATAGTCAGAACTATTTTATTGCCAGCTACGTTGTGTCACTTAAAAGTTAACATTAGTATACTACATTAGAAGTTTTAATATTTGACTTATTCTTCTTTATTATTTCTATTAAGTGTCTGCAAGTTTTTTTATGTCTTTTATTGTTTCGTTTATTGTTTATCTCTCGTTTTCAAGTCTCTGTTATTATTCATTCTCCCGGTGTATCTAATAGGATACAAGTAAATAAACTGTCGCAAATATATAAACATAATTTCATAGCATTCTCAAGCATATTCAGCACAAAACAATGGTCAAACTCACTTGGCCACACATATGACCAACCTTAGGCCCCTGGATTCTAATAAAATTCCCATCATTATAAGTAAAGGTGACTTGACCCAACTCCAACCCTGATTGTTATGGTGCGATTGCAGTTTCTAGAATATAGACATCAAAACAATACATTTAAGTACTCCACATTTATTTATTTCAAATCCCCGATCTTATATCAAACGTATCTTTATCATCCTTATTCATTTTCCTGTGAATAATCTCATTGCATAATTGGTTCATCGATCTCTACCAATATTGTCATAACCCCACTTAAGCAAAAATAACTGGACTTTAAATACATAGCCCCTCTCTTTTTACACACAAACGCCTGCGCGTCTTTATACTTTCTCATATATATGTATATATATTCCAACGAACACGCAATGTATATAGAAATAATATACTCCCAATCCTTCAAATTATGATATAGGTTAGTTTTATATTTCTAGTGAACATTTTGCCAATGTTTCTAGAAAATAAATTCTGTATTTAAGAAAGCATAATATAGTTCAGACCATGACGAAATGAGAATCCATATAGTAGCATTCGCTACACACTTAACGTAGGTCTCACAGATATTCAGTATGGAACAGTGTGCAATAAGGCTGGTCTTCTGAATTTAGTCTAGGATGTTTCTGATTGTAGCCACAGCTCGATCCAGAAAATACCATTAATTCCATTGTGGGTTCAAATTGACCTTTATACTTTCGTCTATATAGGTCAGCGTAACATTTATAGCGAGCATGAGTTTCATGTTTAGTGGAAAGAAATTAACAATTGGGTATTAATGATATCAATAGATAGTGCAATTAGATATTATATTTTAATAGCGTCTCTAGCAACACGTGCACGATGTTTAAACCCCAATGCATATCTCGAGTCTCTGTACTGCTTTTACCATCCAATGTTTTTCTTTAATAGCAAGGCGCATTTTGTAAAGGTATATTCTTCGATTCAATATATACAGGTGATTCAAAAGGCTGTCTAAAATATCTGGTAGGTATTTTACATTTATCTCTGACAGAATATGTGAACAGAAAATTGATTTGAGCGTGATTTTAAAGCTACATAGCTAAATCTTGCAAAGCATTTCTTCAGGCATTCCACAAATCAGCTGCCAAAATTTGATAAGAATAATTGCAAAGGCAAAGAGTGATGAGGGAGATTACAAAGATGAAGCCCAAGTCTATGGAGGTACTTAGCAAAATTATATAAATGTACTTATATCAACAATGGCAACATAAAAAATAGCAATGATCCAAAGACTATGTCGTATTTCACCCAGTCAGGTCATGTGGTGATATTTCACACGAAATTCCAGACATTGCCACCAGTAGCTTTTATCAGTTCATATTTATATACTATTTTACGAGGCTTGCAACCGTAAAGGAAACAAACGGTGTCATATCAGCCAACAAAAGATCAAAGCAAAGCCATAAATTCTATTGGGAAATGGCTGTGTATAACATAATAGCGTACATACACAGACAAATACGGACACAAACTTATACACACGAAATCATTTACACACAAAACACAAACCTATATATATATATATATATATATATATATATATATATATATATATATATATATATATATATATATATATATATATATATATATATATATATATATATATATATATATATATATACATACATATATACATATATATATTATGCTCACAAAACAGGTTATTATCATTACATTTATCAATTTAGATGAAATATATATTATCTATGCACACTAAAATATTGGTTATCGGAACGGCATATAAAATGATAAAATCTACAAATACTAACAGTCTTCCATACAGAGATGTGTAAGCACCAAAACACTCGAATAAACACACGCCAATATACATGCATGCATATATACATATAAAGTCAATTAATTAGGTTTTGTTTACATCATTCAGTACATCACCCCTAATTTATATATCTGTATATAAGAATATTCAAGATAAATATAATATAGATATGAGTATCTTTGTATACATCGCCTCCATTAAAATGATAACATGCTACTACTTTCTACCATTTCATTACTGCTCAGAAATATATGGCATATTACGTTTTCGTATTACAACGGCATATTGCACACATCAATCTCACAAAGGATCAACCATTTTTTATTTTACATATTCAAGTTTTAAATATGAGGAGGATTAACATACTTAAATATTTGCAATATAAATTTCACGCAATATAAATTACAAACATACATTATAAACTATAACCAAAAATGAGCCTCAATTGGTCTCTCAGATGCAACATTCTACGATCTCGTTTCGAAAGCATCTCGTATTTTTTTTTAGATAATTAGCTCGGAAGTCAAGTGACACGCATTTTACACCCATATAATTTAAGAACGAGAAATACAGCACTCCAGAATTATTTCCCTTCTCCTCAGAAGGGGCTCTGTACTGTATAAAATAAAATATAGTCGGTCAAATATTTTTATTCGTAATTTTCTCCAGCGACCGATGAGAGGTCAATATTGAAGTATTGGGCGAATTATGAATTTAAATTCTATGTTACCTTAAAATTAACAGCTACAGCACATGTTTGTGATGTAGTTTTGCGACGTCGGATGATATATTCATTTTACTCCTTTGTAGTTGTTTGTCATCGTTGTGTAGATATGTGGCGCATAACTCAGGAATCGAAAAAAAAAACAGTCAGCATTATTTTGGTGGTAAAAGAAAACAGTTAGCTATGTCATGGAGACGTGGTGAATAAGCTTCGGGTTTTGATGGTGCTCTTACACCTACGTCTCATCACCATTTACCATAACATTCAAAAGCTAGCTACATTGTTGGCAGTAACAGGCGAAATTAAAATGTTCCGGGTAACTAGGACAGCAGCTCACGTACTTGATATCTAGCAGTAAATAACTCATCTAGCGGGCTCGCCAAAAACCATGAATGTATGTATGTGGCTGTACACTGCATATTTTATCTGAATAACGTCATTAACTTCGTTGGGAAACAATAAAGTTGGATACTATTTCTACAGATATATATATATAGGCATATGTATATATATATATATATATATATATATATATATATATATATATATATATATATATATATATATATATATATATATATATATATATATATATAGAGAGAGAGAGAGAGAGAGAGAGAGAGAGAGGGAGAGAGAGAGATGAGATTCTACAGGACTAGAACTGTTTCATTCTTTAGAAATCATCTGATGATTTCTAAAGTATGAAACAGTTCTAGTCCTGTAGAATCTCATCTATATTAAAACTTTTATACTCTGCTGTGTATTGAGTACCTTGCTTACTGTGGTTACCTCCGATTCAACCCGGAATAACGTACCTATATATATATATATATATATATATAATAACACGTGGAAATAACACGTGACAACTAAATATACGATATGCCGCATCTAGCGACAACATTTATCTTCTCGCCCCGTTCTTGGGTAGAACGAAAACCTGTTGATGAACTATATCCTCTGTTTGATCAGGAATACCACGAACCTGCCAGTTACGTAAGTCTGATATTTGATTTCGGATTCATAGAAACACTTTAAACGTATAACGTTTAAATTGTCCAGGTGTATTTTTCTCAAACTGTTAGTTCTTTCGTTATTTGGTATATCGTGTGTTAGATTTGTCGAGTGCTTTGCTAACTCATTCACATAGTAGGCCGAATTTGCTTGCACACCGTCAGAGATTCGATTTTACTAAGTATCCAATTATATTATATATATATATATATATATATATATATATATATATATATATATATATATATATATATATATATATATATATATAAACAAATATAAATAAGCGAGAATCGCATTTTGCCTATTGGAAATTAGTGAAAAACAACTTCAGAGATGTGTGGCAAGCGCTCCATAGAAGCTAGTGAACTAGAGCTACAACATAAGTTAAATGGCCAAAGACACTGAGACGATGGTTAAATCATTATCCGCACAGCCATAGAAACGACCAAGTAATTCGGGTCAAACAAATAAAATATGATTGAAAATTATACCCGGACCCCTGAAAGGTTGGTAAAATACAGCAGCTGTTGGGTTTCTGCAACTCCTAAATGAGGTACTGTCTGCTTAGACAAATAATTGTTTCTACTTTTGGCACAAGGCCAGCAATTATCCCAGTGCATTACTGGTACTTTATTTTATCGACCCCGTAAGGATGAAAGGCAAAGTTAACCTAGGCGGGATTTGAACTCAGAATGGCAAGGGCGGTAACTCTATGCATCAAAGCATGGCGTCCAACCCTCTACCGATACTGCCAATTCACCGCCCTTAGACAAATTCTGCTTAGACAAATAATGTTAAGCTTTTGGTAAGATGATTGAACAAGGAAGTCACTTTCTCAACAGGCTTTTAGTTCAAGTGCCAAACCAAGGACTGACCGTTATCAAAACCCACGTGGGGCTCGACAAGGGGGGTAACCCCTAGTTTTGGCGGATGAATTCAGTATGTGGTTATTATTGCAAATTGCAAAATATCACAAAACGAATTCAGTTCTCAACAGAATGGTTTATATATATATATATATATATATATATATATATATATATATATATATATATATATATATATATATATATATATAAATACATATATATATATATATATATATATACATATATATATATATGTGTGCGTGTGTGTGGTTGTGTGTGTTTAATGTGTATATATTTGTGTGAGCAATGTCAAATCTGATATTAATTTGTTGAAATTATGTTACACCATTATACGGCAATGCGAAGTAGAATTTTTTTTAATGAAATTTAGTTATAGATACTGTAAGGTTGTGTTTAATAATTGTACACCACTCCTGAGAATTAACTTAATTATAAGTTTATGACTGTTCTCGTGATGTTTACGTATATTCTGATGACCGCGTATATTTTAATGCTGTTTCGTCTGTCATGTTTTATTTAAATTATCAAGTAAGAAATTATTTCCTGACTGTGATTGATGGTGAACGATGTTCTGATCTTTCATTTTTAAAATGTCTGTATACAGTATCACTAATAATCGGAATAATCTAATGAAATAGTAATATTTTCATGTCTGGGTTTCTTCGGTTCGGTATACACTGTAATCTATTTCTATAGTATAGTTTACACTACACTACAGACCAAAAGAGAAAGATAGGGCATTGCTGTTGTAGTTGTTGTTGCTGATGATGATGATGGTGATGATGTTGTTTATGAGGATGATGATGATGATGATGATGACGATGATGATGATGATGATGATGACGATTTACTTAAGGTCAACTTTGCTTAGTGCAAACATGAGTTAGAAATTGCTATATGGTCGTGACCAATTTGTTTGTATGTAAACTTGGGAGTTACATTATTCTCTGTGTCCTTTGAGATTTAAACATGAAATATTTATTAATTAGGTTTGTGTGAAATGTCGCATCGCCGTGAGAGACTACGAGCAATATGTTTTGTTTTTGTAATAAAGAAGCTTTAAATAATATAATAATGAAATTATTTAGCTAGATGCGACATAATGCTAATGGATATCGACTCTATTGTTATTCATTGAAAGTAAGATATCCTCAAATCGGATACCTTCAAACAGAATCTACTAAATATAAGCGGGGGTCAACTTTTGTGAACTTATTTTTCCATCGTACTATTACTATTGACACGGCAGTTGAATGCATTCATTTGCTTGATTTTCACTCCGAATGGAATTGTGACATCAGTGGTTACTTAAAATGTAATTAGATGGGACCTTGAGAGATCTCTTAATGTTCATCACAGATTGATGACACTGGCTGTGGACGATTAAAATTGAAATTTTTTACATATTTACATAGTGTATTGGGACTAAATACCGAGAAGAAAATAAACTTAGCAGGATGATTTCGATTGATATTTAATGAGCTAATTATCAAATTATGCAAAATCTGTTATATATTCACACATATTTGCAAAATCAAAACCATGTATTAATTGTGTCTAATAGGATTTAGTGGATCATAGTTCTAAATATATTGTAACGTGGAGTTAATCTTTCGATAAATGTTTATTGGTAATAAGTCTCTTAAACAATAATGATATATTTATTAATAATACTACATTTTATCAATGCTGGAATTTATTTAAGCAGCCTTATATAAAACCAAAACAAATTAGATTCCTATAAGTTACTCTTCATATAACTTGATTTATTAAATGATAATATAAAAGCAGATTTTAAAAACTAAGTGAAGGGTAATATGTTATAATTGAGAAAGTGAGCTATATGTGCTTGCATGTTGTTGAAGTTATCGTCTATATATATTCTTAAATGATTCAATGAGAGTTATTCAGCTAATAAATAGTGAAGCCTGAAAACAAATTTGTGACAAATATACTTAATTTAGAACGCACCAGCGATAAAACGTTTTGAAGTGAGAAATTCATCAGTATATATATATTGAAATAATTCAAACATAGTCTTTGATTTTCAACGTCAACAAGGCATGAACTATAATGCTATTTATTGTATGAATATAGTATATCAAACAATTTAAGATAGCTCAAAGTAAACAAATTTATATAGAGAGACTGTGCCTGGTAGGTAAGATATTCCCAAAGTGTTGTGACATCGCAACGTTAACTGTCTGAAGTTGCTATTTAAAACATCTATTGCAAATTTTGTGAAATTTACGGAGTATATAAAACAATACCTGAAGTATATGATGATTGAAACTCTGTTGGAGTTGGTTGAAATAATTAGAGACGGTATGTGTCTTCTTGTTAAATATTCGTCAACTTCCAAAAGTACCTCACTGAAAAGGAAAGCTAGAATGACATAGGATGTTATGCCTTCAATTAAAATATATGCGATTGGGAAGAGTAACAAAGGAGTAGCAAAATTACTGTGCTGCGAGCTTCTTCTATACATATGGCTTAGTGTTTGGTAATAAAAGCTGATAGAAGATATGATTTTGATTAACGTTGGTTGTACGCAAATATCACTGCGAAATTCTAAATCACTCTATATGTTCGACATTCCAAATTTTCGTGATCCTTTCATTTTGATCTATACAGTAGTAAATATTATTGTTGCAGTTATTATTATTTTTATGTATGTCATTATTTCTTATAATAATTGATATTTTTATTGCTGTTATATTTTGTTGTTTTCGTTGTTGTGTTTATTATTATTAGCATTATTATAAATATTATTGTTGTTGATGTTATGCTTTTCATTTTTATTATAATTATCATTATTGTTACTATTAATATTACAATTGTTATTATTATCAATATTGTTGTTGTTGTTGCTGTTGTTGTTGTTGTTATTCACTGAAGAATGTCAAGCCGTATACCTCTTCGTTAATGATCGCATCAATCTTTATAATAGAAAAAGGAAATTTATGACTTCTTTCAGATAATGAGACAATACTTATTTCCTTCGAGATGATTTTCGATTTTAGAGTATAGCATCTTAAAACTGCGTAGCCCATCATTTTTGTTGTTTCCTTAGCAATAAAATCGATATATATATATATATATATATATATATATATATATATATATATATATATATGTGTGTGTGTGTGTGTGTATTGTTTTACGAGTTGTTATTCCTGTGGATTGTATAATGAGTTATTATTCTTGTGATGGATAGCTTTATTTAAATGTAATTTAATTGCTCTGATTTAGAAAGTTAATTGCTTTTGAACGCAATAGTACATTGGATAAGTACTGGTATCACATTTTGAATCAATATATGTCCGTGAATATCGTATATTACATCAACAATGCTCCACCAAATGCATTGCAGTGCAGTGAACCCTACATGTCGTGTTTCATTTATTTTTGCAAGACTTGTCTTTCCTTTGAATATATCATAAGTCGATTGTTTTACTAATCAATAGCTGAACTTTCAGGAAAGTGGGATTCACAACCATTAGACTTTTAGCTCTCATTTATCTAAATTCGCTTGAATAGATTATGTGTGTGTGGAGAGAGAGAGAGATGGGAGAGAAGGAAAGGGAGAGAGATGAAAATACGTGCCTCTTCGAGTGGGAGATTTTTTCCGATAAATCCCTGAATTAAGTAAGTATTCTTTATATTCAAATAGAGGGAACTGTTTTTATCTTTGATGAGTATAACGCACTACTGAGAGCGATGTCATGGATAGCAGAATGTTGGCTTTCGCAACATAATTCGTGGAACAATTTTCCTGAGACTTAGCTATGCGTCAGTATAAGAATCATAACAGAGGCATTAGAGTATATCTTTTTCTATTATTATTTCGAGAAAAGCCATTATTGAGCTTGTATGGTCATCCAGATTCCTCTAAAAATGCACGGTCCAGTACGGTGCTCCACTATGTAGCTGGGCTCTGTTTTGAGGTATATTTCGCGGCTCTTTCTATTAAATCGTACGATAACCTACATTTTATCTCCTTAAATTACATATTGTTGCTGCCTAATTTTACTATTATGGTCTATGCCATTGGATATCACCAACCTTTCAGGTTTCGCCAGATTGATGGCTTTCAACTTTCACTTTCTACTGTTGCAAGTCAACAGCTGCAGGAAAAACCTGGTTAGCGATATATTTGTAGACAAGCAACATTCAGGAAAGAAGGATTGGATGTTTTGCTTAATTCAAATCTTTTGTGTGGATGCAATATTAATGGAGGGAAGAGAAAATAGAACTGAGTTGGTAGTATCTTTGTTGAATTGATAGGAGACCAGTCACACCTGCGATGCAGAGCCCACACACGTACAAATAAGAGTAGATAGTGAATATAGTAGACGAGCTAGCTTCATGCATCCATGAGAGGTTGTCTTCATTTTGGAGTGACTGACCATCCTTTTATAACAGCAGCATTGCTTGAGATATCTGAACAGTACACAACTATGCGTCATACATGAGCTTCATAATCTGAAGTATTTGCTATTGTTAAAAATAACACTCGCACAACGCGCGGAACCTTCATGTTACTCCAATCCACGCTTTAATTATGACTGCTAAACCTGACGATCTTTGAATGACACTAGCAAGACACGGTCACTTAGATTACTATACGAGAACCTCCGAAATTCCTTCCAGATGATGGATGAGAAATACGTAATATAGGAACTAATAAATTGATTCCAAGGTAACTTCATCTCTGGTTTTCCTTTCATTTTACATTTCTCTTTTTATTTGCTCCCCCCCCCCTTCTTACCCCCTTTCTTTCTAATGCCACCTGATTTTGTCAGTCGTAGATTTATCCATCTGCATTGTAGAATCTTCTAAAAACGAACGTATATATATATATATATACATATGTGTGTGTGTGTGTGTGTGTGTGTGTGTGTGTGTGTGCGTGTGTGTGTGTGTGTGTGTGTGTGTGTGTATAACCTTTCTTTATTTATCGTTGCTGTGATATATGTATGGCCACTGCCTTCGGTTGTTTTTCGTAATGTCACACTTTTTAACTATGGCGTTTACTCTGGATGATAATGTACTAACTTCACGCATCATTGAGCGTTTTGTAATTACCTCAAACAACTCGAATAGCACCTTCTATATGGCAGCTACAACTTCGATTTATTCCTAATATTATATTATATATATATATTTATATATATGGGAGGGGGTGCGTGCTTGTGTGTGTGTGTATAAAGAGGAAAAGAAAGAGAGTGAATGAGAGATAGGGGCAGAGAGATATGGGCGATAGCTAACTAGCTAGACATAATAGTATCATATCTTCTCATGGCATAGCATGTAGTAAACTAATATACTCCCCTCCAGAATAAAATCTGTTATAACCTAGGATTTAATCTATTGGGGCATGTTATCACAGTTGCCCAAATATGTTTTGAATTGGATATAAATTAGAAAAAACAACATCAGCAGCAAAACGATATATATTTATATCTGTTCATATCCTATAAAGAAAACATCAATACATTTAACGCAAAACATATAGAGGGTAAAGAGAAACGATAGGAACATAAATTGTATGATTTCTGAATGGATTAGTCCCAATCAATCCAACGTACAATATATATTTACAATAAATAATAAAGCGCACCTATAGAAGTCGTTAATATTTGGAATGTTTGCAAAAAATCATGATACACACATTCAGTTGTATTTTATTTTATGGTATGAGTTTTGTAAGAAATAATCTCTTATTTTTTGGTCCCAATGTTGTACCCTCTTGACATAAAGAATGTAAAACCCAAAGTGACTATAACGTAATTGTATCTCGTAGTCAAATCTTTATTTTGCTCTACTGCGACAAAACAAAATTTATGTAATTTCACATATTTTTTATCTTCATTCACTCTATTCACGCTTAAACGCTCCCTACGTTTCAAAACTATTATCGTTATCTCATTCTCTCCCACTCCCCCTCTCTCTTTCTCTCTCTCTCTGAAATGCACCATGCATCTAATATATAAATATATATATATATATATATATATATATATATATATATATATAATATGCATACACATCGTTCTTCTTCTTCTTCTTCTTCTTCTTCTTCTTCTTCTTCTTCTTCTTCTTCTTCTTCTTCTTCTTCTTCTTCTTCTTCTTCTCTATCTCACTCTCTCTCACTTCTGCGGTACGGGAACCAGGAAGACCATACATCAGAGAAGTACTCGATGCATGGTATGATATAGACTGGGTGTATTAGTGAAATATATACACAGAAAGAGAATGTGAGAACGTGCAATATGCCATTACAAACCCACATGTAGCTACACACATACACATATATATATAGCGTGATATAGAGAGAGAGAGAGAGAGAGAGGGGGAGAGAGAGAGAGAGAGGGGGAGAGAGAGAGAGAGAGAGAGAGAGAGAGAGAGAGAGAGAGAGAGAGAGAGAGAGAGATGTGCGGTCAGGTTGGTGGAAAAAGCGACAAATACATAAACTTACGCAAAATAAACTGATTTATTTATAATTGGATTCAAATTTCACATTTTCCGTGATTAGGAACTATCCCGTCTCCCTCTGCTTCATTCTGGACATTATGCATTTCATCGAATTATCTATAAAATTATCTCCTCTGGTGAGGTGACAGTGAATTAGATGATTGTATTACCAACATTAAAGAAACATAATAAACTTTACTGCATATATTATTCCGTTTTTTTTTTGTTTGCGTGTGTGTATTTTAGTTAGAATTACATCTAATTTAATCATACGGTACACTGAATTGGCTCTCAGAGTAAATACACCGCCTTCCCTCAATCACTCTATCTACTTTTCACCATATTATAACTAGAAATACATGGCTATTTTCAAGTTGTCATTATTCGATTTTTTCTCCTATATCATTGTTTATTCATACCATTTTGCATTATTGATTTATAAAATTGCGTTGGTTGTTTCAGCAACTGGGCTTTTCTTATACGATCCATTCTCTCTTTGAATCCATCTCTAACTGCAGTATGCGTGCCATTTATCACTTGTCTATTATTGGATAACGATGGACGACATTAGAAACCGACATAGATTGATTATGGTCGAATGATTGGCGATTGTGATTTCTATGTTGAAATCTCGATGTTTGCTTTCTTCACCCACTTAGTCACTAAAATGCATAGAAATATTTTAGGTTAATCTATTCAAATGTGTGTTATGCATTTTTAATTGGCTTTATGCCAAATCAAAACAAATTCAATGTATAATATTAATCTAAATCGAACTACAACTGCGTAGATTTATCAAATTCTATTAAAATATACATGATTAGTACTGAATTTCAATGACTATCACATTTCATTCTTGGTGCAAATAAAATAAATTTTAATGTCAGAAAATTTCGTATAATTAATCCCTTTTAATTTTTAAACACGACCAACGTTTTGGGGAAGAGCAAAGTTGATTAGCCCCTTAGTTTTCTGGCATTATATATATCGACCTGTTTATTATTTTCTTGAACAGGATTGACATGCGCAGCAGAGTTGGAAGTGGTATCACGACGGGTGGGTATAAATTAGTCGACTGAAATTTGCAGAGGACATGTTATTTAACGCAACAGAAGGTGATCTCCAACTTGCACATGATAGGTTTGATGCCGTGTGCTGCATGACTGCAATGAAAATCAGTGCTGCTAAAACTGAGACACTCTTACTATCAAGGTAACCTGTGTAGCGCCACCAACATGTGAATGGAGTTTCACTAAAGGAAGTGGGGAAGTTAAAGTACCTCGCAGCCCTGTTAATGTGTGATGGAAAGAAAGTGGCTGAATTAAGTGCAAGATTTACATGAGCTCCTGCAGAAATGCGCCAGCTTCAGCATTCGGTAATCAGAAGGGAGGTATCTGTAAAATCCAATTTGCCCTCTTCAATTCAGCATTCGTGCCAACCCTTATTTAAGGTTATGAATCTAGAGTAGTAACAAAACGAATACGGATTTTCTCCGACGGAACTTTAAACTAACGTTACTCGATGTAGTGCATAGTCCGGAAATCAGAGAATCATTCCAGTTAGAGCCGCTATTTCTCCGAATTCAGAGATGACATCTCTGATACTATGAGTATATTGTTAGAATGTATCAGGAAAGAATCGCTGGACAGATTTTACAAGCAAAGCCAACTGAGAGGAGACCCATAGGTAGACCCAGATAAAGATGGTTGGATAACATCCATGAGTTTAGGTGGTCACAATTGATGACCCACTGAAAGGAGCGTAGGATCAATCTACCCCACGGCCCTCTCAAGAGTAAGTGGGTTATGATGAAGAAAAAGAAGAAAGGATGAAATGCCAAGTTTACGTTAATGGGATTTGAACCCAGTATGTTAAGAAATAAGTGTCTGATCATCTTACGATTGTGTCAGTCCACCACCCTTCATATAATTAACACTAAAGCGTTATTCTCAGTGCTTCGATTTATACTGAGTAACATGTTTCTATAAGATTAATTTGCATAAGCATTGTAAGACTGAAACATACTAATCTTGTATGCGTACAGTTGAGAAAAGTTATTTGTATATATATATATATATATATATATATATATATACATATATATATATATATACATATATATATATATATATACATATATATATACAAATATATATATATACATTAATATATATATATATAAATATATATATGTAAATATGTATATATATATATATATATATATATATATATATATATATATATATATATATATATATATATATATATATATATAACGAAGGAAATGTGGTAAGGAACCAGGTGGACCATAACGCACCAAAGTACTCAATACATGAGGTAGTAGAGTGGGTAATAGGAACCAGTAAGACCCCGACAGCTGAGCTCAAGCCGTTTCGACGGCTAATTCTGGATATATATATATCGTTTCTGAATTTGTTTAGCAAGATTCTTTATCTGAAATCGTGTGTTGAAACCGATATTGTTATACTTCGGGAGGGTCATGTTGCCAATAAGAAACACACGCACCAGTTGCTTTCACTTCAATTTATTATAACAAATTTATAATAAATTTATAAATTTATAAATTTCTGGTTGGTTGGTTCCACAACCAGATAGTTGTTTATATATTGTCATAGTTCTTTCGTCACACACTCTGTGACCTCTTCAGTGACTGGGGATTCCTTTCTTTGTTTCTGTGCCTCTCCTTTGTTCTGTCCTACGCCATTTTGTTCTGTGTGTGTTGTGTGCTCAGTCTGCGCATGCGCCACATCCGGGTGTCTATATGTGTTTATGTTCATTTATTTATTTGTTTATTTACATGTTACTGGTTGGTTGTTTGTTCTATGTGTGTGTGTGTTTTCATTTTGTCCTTAATTGTAAGTTGTGATGTTGCTGTTCCACTCATATTTTCTATTTAATGTTGGTTGTAATTCTTTTATGTTTATTGCTTCTGTAATTTGTCTGAACATTGCGTCTTTTCTGTGTGTAGATTCTATTTTTATTTCTATGTTCTCTAATTTACCCTTGTGTTCTATTTTAGCATGTTGGTAGAGTACAGATGATTCTTTACTATCTTGAAGGTCTCGCCAGTGTTCATTTATCTGTTCCCCTACACTACGAGCTGTCTCACCTATGTACACTATATTTTTGTCTCTACATTGTCCTTCAGTACATCTTATGCTATACACTACATTTCTAGTTTTACAGTTAATATGGGGGCTTATTTTACAGGTTATACATTTCTTATCTATACATGAGGGTCTTTGAAAAGGGTATGTCTTGCTAATAAGTGTTTTTACGGAGGTACCTGGTCTTTCTACTATCTTAATATTGAGTTTATGTTTATTTAGGGCCCTTCTAAATTTGTAAGCTAATTCACCTCTAGGGGTTGTATCGATGAACATTACACTCTGGTATTTATTGCTATCATACCATGAGTTTATTCTATTAGCCTTGTTCCTAGTTTTTTCTATTCTATTCCAAAATTTGCTCCTATACAAGGGGCAGGTCCCATTTATGTCATTATTTACCATTTTTTCCCATTTGGTTCTGGCTCCTCTATACACTCTGATTTTATCTCTCTGATTGTAGCCAGAGAACTGCAAACGGTGGATGAAGTGTTGTATGTATCTCTCTAGTTCTTCCGGGTTGCACATGCGGGACACGTTTCTCATCACCCGTACCAAATCCGCAATCAGTATGTTGATTTTGGTATGGTCCGAAACGGCCGAGTTTCGGTGGATCAGATGTTTGGAAGTCATGTTTGGAAGTTTGGCATAATGGGAATGGAGGATTTATTTTTTGTTGTTAATGGTATCTAACCAGAGCTCTGTGTCTAGTAAAGGTAATCGGTGGTTGGGGTGTTTACTTGGGTAGTCTATAGTAACTCTAATGCTCTGGTGGATGGAGTTTGCTATTTGCTGGATGCTTTCCCTTGTGTTTTTCTCTAGTTCCTGACTGTTCTCTAGTGGGGGTGTCTTAACTACGATGTTTATATCATCAACGTAGCGGGAGTACATTATCAGGGTTAAGGGGTCTTCTAATTGTTCTTTAAGTTTAAGTTTAAGTCTACTGTCCCACCATACCATGAAGAAGTTAGCTATGTCGCCTGCAATGCTAACACCAATGGCTGCTCCTTCCTCTTGGGCATATGTTTTTCCATTAAATTTGAACATATGTTCCTTAAGGGTTAGTTTTATGCTGGCCCCTACCGCATGTGCAATCATTTTCTTCAGTTCATCCTGGTTTTCGGGTGTCCGTATGGCTCTGGTCCACCCGTTCCATCTATCTGTGTGGGTTTTCTTGGCCATTGAGGTAATGGTAGGTGGTCTGCCTCTTGGTGGTCTTGTAGGGCACAGGTTGCTAAGGTCATATGTGTCTAGGTAATTATTACTATAGGTAAGTTTAAGTAGGAGTCCCAGCTCACTGGTATCAATCCCGCGGAACTCAACATTGCTCTCACTGATCATTTCTACGCATTTCTCCACAGCAAAATCCACGTCAATAGATGGATACAGGGACACAACATCCATACTACCTATTATGCAGTTTGTTAGGTCCCTATATCGGTTACTCACGCCGATTCTGCTGAGGAGGTCCTCCGTGCTGTCACATACATCTGGGGACATTTCAATGATGGGGCGTATGATCAGGGAGAGGAAGTAGGACAGTCTGTAGTTACTAGCAATGTTAGCTCCACAGACTGGCCGTGTTGGTGGTCCCGCGACAGGGTCACTGCCCGTTTTATGGTCTTTTCGAAGCCCATACAACGCCTGCACGTCATTGTTCCAGGCCTGGAAGTTGTTGGCAGTCCTTTTGTTGGGCTGCCTTATATTCGTCCACGTCACCATATGGGCATTGAGGGCTTTTTCTCTATCCTCATGCTCCTGTGGTGTTACCTCTCTTGTGTTAGTGATGTGGGGTTGCATTGCCTGGATGTAGTTTGGCAGGCTGTCAACCGACATTCTGCTAGACTTGTCTGTTGGAAAGCATGCTATCTCTCCATTACGCGAGCGCTGCATGAGTTTACGCAAGCCATTTGCAGATTTTTCTCCCAGTTGCTGGGCCTCCATTCTATTATGCTTCTTGCTATACTGTTCTATAATATTTCTAAGTTCGGATCTAGCTATACTAAATAGTGCTTCTGTTTGTTCATCGACCTGCGACGGCAATTGCGTGCGTTTGTTAAATGGTAAAGTCGTGGCGTGGGCTCGTCGCAGGTCGAACGATTTATCGGAGGGATTATAAAAAGTAGAGTTCCAGGCTGCTGCTTTATGTGTACTAGTGCTATTGTTATTGTTAGTTGCGGTGTTTCTATTTCTATTTCCACCAACATCCTCATGGTTGTTTCTGTGTCTCTCATAATTACTCCTGTCTCTTTCCACTGGCTCATTGTTGTTATCTACCCTATTTTGTGTGTCTGTGTGTTCGTCTTGGTTATTTTCTTTGTCCTTAGTCTCCCCTCTCCTTTTAATCCTATTACTTTCCCTTATTTCTGTGATTTCTGTGCTACTGTCATTACTTGTTTTCTGTGTCTGTGTGTTTGTTAAGATTGTGGTGGTGGTGAGAGGCATTGAATGTGTGTGTGTTGTTGTTGTTGATGTGTGCTGTTGTTGATGTGTGTTGTTGTTGTCTCCGTGTGTGTTATTATTGTTGTGTGTGTTGTTATTGTTGTTTGTGTCTGCGTGTCTGTTGTTGTTGTTTCTGGGTATGTTGTTATTGTTGTTGTTGTTGGTGTGTGTGTTGTTGTTATTGTTGTTTGTGTCTGTGTGTCTGTTGTTGTTGGGATGTGTGTTGTATATGTGTGTGCGTATATTGTTGCTTTTGTTTTTGTTTTTGTTTTTGAGGCTCCAGCGTAGTTTTGTAAATGATTTTTCTATTTCTGACAGACAACTAATCATTTTTACCTTCTTGAATGTCACAAATTTCGGAGGTAGACATAATACAGATATCTCATCGTCATCTATTCCTGTGTTGCCGTATATATTTGTGTTGTTGTTGTTGTTGAACTCATCTGTTAATGAGGTGTCGGCCATATTTATACCGTCAATTTTGTCAGGATATCTATTGGTATTCTCTATAGTATCCTGATTTAGCTTTATCTGCTTAAGCCACTTTAGTTTCTTGTTAAAGTGCTTATCACATTCTTGAGTAATGTACTGTTCTTCAGGACGTATAAGGCTTATAAATATTAGTTTCTCTCTTGGTGTGGTGATCCTAGCTATTTCTTGTATTAGGTTACGTTTGTTTTTCTTGATGACTTAATTCTCTATAGATCTTCTTTTTTATGTTTAGAATTAGTGTTCGTTTTAGCCTACCTGCTTGTTTTTTGGTGAGTTGTAATCTTCTTACGTCGGTGTTGATGGTGTTGGTGTAAACTCGGGACGAGGCACATTCTTTTATGAAGTGTAGTTGTCGAGATGTTATGGTTTTTCGTAGACAACAGACATGGTGGTTTTCAGTATCTTGTTAGCCTGGCTAAGGCTTACGATATTTCGTTTCTGAATTTGTTTAGCAAGATTCTTTATCTGAAATCGTGTGTTGAAACCGATATTGTTATACTTTGGGAGGGTCATGTTGCCAATAAGAAAAACACGCACCAGTTGCTTTCACTTCAATTTATTATAATAAATTTATAATAAATTTATAAATTTATAAATTTCTGGTTGGTTGGTTGGTTCCACAACCAGATAGTTGTTTATATATTGTCATGCAACCCCGAAGAACTACAGAGACACATACAACACTTCATCCATCGTATGCAGTTCTCTGGCTACAATCAGAGAGATAAAATCAGAGTGTATGGAGGAGCCAGAACCAAATGGGAAAAAATGGTAAATAATGACATAAATGGGACCTGCCCCTTGTATAGGAGCAAATTTTGGAATAGAATAGAAAAAACTAGGAACAAGGCTAATAGAATAAACTCATGGTATGATAGCAATAAATACCAGAGTGTAATGTTCATCGATACAACCCCTAGAGGTGAATTAGCTTACAAATTTAGAAGGGCCCTAAATAAACATAAACTCAATATTAAGATAGTAGAAAGACCAGGTACCTCCGTAAAAACACTTATTAGCAAGACATACCCTTTTCAAAGACCCCCATGTATAGATAAGAAATGTATAACCTGTAAAATAAGCCCCCATATTAACTGTAAAACTAGAAATGTAGTGTATAGCATAAGATGTACTGAAGGACAATGTAGAGACAAAAATATAGTGAACATAGGTGAGACAGCTCGTAGTGTAGGGGAACGGATAAATGAACACTGGCGAGACCTTCAAGATAGTAAAGAATCATCTGTACTCTACCAACATGCTAAAATAGAACACAAGGGTAAATTAGAGAACATAAAAATAAAAATAGAATCTACACACAGAAAAGACGCAATGTTCAGACAAATTACAGAGGCAATAAACATAAAAGAATTACAACCAACATTAAATAGAAAATATGAATGGAACAGCAACATCACAACTTACAATTAAGGACAAAATGAAAACACACACACACATAGAACAAACAACCAACCAGTAACATGTAAATAAACAAATAAATAAATGAACATAAACACACACAGAGACCCGGATGTGGCGCATGCGCAAACTGAGCACACAACACACGCACAGAAACAAAATGGCGTAGGACAGAACAAAGGTCAAGCACAGAAACAAAGAAAGGAATCCCCAGTCACTGAAGAGGTCACAGAGTGTGTGACGAAAGACCTATGACAATATATAAACAACTATCTGGTTGTGGAACCAACCAACCAACCAGAAATTCATAAATTTATAAATTTATTATAAATTTATTATAATAAATTGAAGTGAAAGCAACTGGTGCGTGTGTTTCTTATTGGCAACATGACCCTCCCAAAGTATAACAATATATATATATATATATGTATATATATATATATATATATATATATATATATATATATATATATATATATATATATATATATATAGGAGGTGAGTTTTATTGTAGTACAATAAAGCAATGCATATATCGGATAAGAAGCACTCTACAGTTTGTAGGACTGGAGTATACATAATCATCATTCATCTTTTAAATACAAACTTAAAAGAACCAACACGGCTCTCTCAGAACTCATATGGTCCTTGAAAGACAAAAACATTAAATATACCATCTTTTGGAAGAAGGTTTCTTCTGCGTCCTCTTACTTGAACAGCTCTCTATCTAAAATCTGTAATCTCTGCCTAAATGAAAAATTTACCATTATCTCTAATCTAGATTCTATAATAAATAGACGTACAGATTTGTTTTCTATCTGCCTGCATAAATTCCATAGGACTTTTCACAAAGTATACAGCTAATATTCAATTCTTTATCACTTTAGAATCTTTTCTCAAAGGCACATATACACACACCTCTTTAAATTATACCCATCTTCCTACCTCACTTCAAAGGGCATTATACACTCTATAATACTTGTTTACTCATTACCCTCATTCTATATTCACCTTGTAAAATCCTTCATAACATATACATTTGTTTGTTTTTTTTTACGTTAGAATATTCATCCGCAATTATTATTTTTTTCTCTCCATCATCAAACTTTAATATCAATACATTAACTCCCTCTCCTTCTTTTGACGCTAGAATATTCATTCTTAATACATATTAACTCTTTCTTCGCACATATTATCAATTCCTTCAATATACAAACCTTAACTTCACATTATTTTTCTCAAATCATCTAATACACAAACCTTAATAATTTTTTAATACATATTAACTCTTTCTTCGCACATATTATCAATTCCTTCAATATACAAACTTTAACTTCACATTATTTTTTCTCAAATCCTTCAACACGCAAACCTTAATAATTTTTTCTCTTCATTAATTTTGAAATTGCCATAATACTTATAAACATACACCCTTTTGACGTTAGAATATTCATCCGCAATTATTATTTTTTCTCTCTATCTTCAAACTTTTTAATCCCTCTCTTTCCTCGTACATAATTTTTTCCCTTCGTTAATTTTCAAATTCTTTAATTTATACATTATCTTCCAACGGTTCTCAACCTCTCTATGTAAAACAATATATCTTTTCTCAGTTATAAAAACTATCTCTTTCTCTCTATCACCCATCTCTCCCTCTCCACCTTCACTCTCATCTCCTCCCCTTTTTTCATCCTTTCCACCCCCCCTCTCTAAATAAAATTTTTTTTTTTTTCCTCGTACAAATTTTTCTCTTCGTTAATTTTCAAATTCTTTTAATTTATACATTATCTTCCAACGGTTTTCAACCTCTCTATGTAAAACAATATATCTTCTCTCAGTTATAAAAACTATCTCTTTCTCTCTATCACCCATCTCTCCCTCTCCACTTTCACTCTCATCTCCTCCCCTTTTTTCATCCCCCCCCCCTCTCTAAATAAAATATTTTTCCCAATATCACACATCAATCTAAAACTACTTTTCATATGTTGATTTAAAACTGCACTATCCACAAGTGTTTTTTAACCTTCATATCATGCTCTCCTGTTTTATCTGATGAAAACACAAATATTATTGCATGATGATGTTTGTTTTTGAAATGCGCATAATAAAATACATGGAACTCCTTTAACCATCTTTTGATCTTATATATATATATATATATATATATATATATATATATATATATATATATATATATATATATATATATATATATATATATATATATATATATATATATACTCCGTTATTGATCTACGTAAGGTTAGTTACAAAATATCAGATAATTGCTTTTGAAAACAGCTGGTGATATGCATGCAAGTAAATATTCTCTTTATCTGATATTTTGTAACTAACCTTACATAGATCAATAACGGAGTATAGCTACAATGTATTATCATCATCTAGAAACGATCGTAAAGCAGTGAAATATATCTCTAATGAGTTGATTTTTTTAATTTCATTGTTTTAACTTATATATATATATATATATATATATATATATATATATATATATATATATATATATATATATATATTATACATATAACTTTTCTGAACCGTACGCATACAAGATTAGTATATTTCAATCTTACAATGTTTATGCAAAATAATCTTATAGAAACATGTTACTCAGTATAAGTCGAAGCACTGAGAATAACGCTTTAGTGCTGTGACGAGCGGTGCACTACTCACAGCACGTGCTGTTTTAGCCATATGATGACGCCATCCCACTGGATATATAATTGTTATACTTGGGGAGTGTCATATTGTTGTAACACTATTGCCAGAAATAATAGCAGAACACAGTCACTGTTTGGTTTTGTTTCGCTTCGGTATCTTTTATATCTCCACAGTTAATTCATTTTTTCTTGTTTATCATTGTTTTCAATGTTTATCATTGACTGACCAACGGTGAAAAATACAGATGTAATATAGATATAAACACATATATATAGTCTAAAAAAGTTATTTCGTTGCACATCTGCAACATCACCAGTGGTACAATTATGTTCCTCCTGTTGCATTGTATGACTACGCCATCTTTATTGCATCTGTTTATTTATTTATTTATTTTTGTCTTCTTCTCTGCGCATGCGTTTGCGAATGTGTATACTGTTAGGTGTGTGTTCGCGTTTGGGTGACTGTGTTTTGGTTATTGTATTTTATCTTAGTTTACTAGTGTGTGTTTATATGTGTTTGCTGTTATTGTGCTTGTGTATATATTTATTTATTTATATATTTATTTATATTTCTCTTAAGTCAGTAACAATATCCATAGCTAAATTCGGTCTTACTACTCAAAACTAGTACTCCCAATATATATAAATATATGACGATAAAAATGTTGCATATGAAAGTATATAATATGTATACAATAAATATATGCGAGAGTCGCTATCAAATTAAAAATATTTTTTCGTTATGAAATGATATTTTTATCTCTTCTGCACAGTGAATCGGCCACAGGTTTCTTCGTTGCAGTTGGGAATATCAGACAACGCTCTTCCACGATTCGTGATATCTATAGCGTCTTCAAAGAGCAAAATATATCAAAGGAGAAAAGTCCAGGAATAGGACGTAAGAGACGGAAATGTTGGAGATAGATGAGATAAAGTCGGGGGCAGGGTAGAAGGAGCAGAAGAAAAAATAACGCAATCGAGTTATTCCAGGCTCAGTGTGGTGGTTCCAATACATTCATCGATATATCAGCCGTAACACTTGAGCTTGAGGTCATTATAGTGGGCGAGGTATTGGGTCCCAACTTAGGCTACAAATGGTTTGGCTTATCAGGGACTCATTTCTGGGTTCATGGCCTCTTCGTTTACCTTATACTAAAGGTCACTCAAACAGGAAAAACAATTGAGTGTGAGCACCAGTGCGGTAAGGAGGATGTCTCTATAGAATGCTTTCATGTCCGGTGTGAAACGTTCGGGAAACAGGTGTTGAAACATATTGTTATACGTAGTGAGGGTAATGTCGCCAATAAAAATATTTTACATCAAATATATTATTATAATTTCCCGGATGGTTATTACAATAACTGGATGATTTTCTATTACTTGATTGTCAAAATGTTTCGTCACACATTCTGGGACCCCATAGTGGCTAATATTGTCGTTATATTGTGTCTCTTATTTGTTATACTTTACTTTGTCACCTTTTTGTTATATTTTACATCATCTTATCTTTCTAAGTTCATTGAAACCTTATACTTGGGCTCAGTGTTTCGGAACCGTTCGGTGACATACGCATATACATACATACGAATATGCTATCTTAAAAATATAGTATATATATGTATATATATATATACATAATTGACATGAGAGAAATTGCCAATCAATGATATATTTAAGCTCGATGTGTTTATGTCGTTAAAGATAAAAATATAGAAGAGTTGTCATTTAACACACAACACATACATATATAACACACACCACATACATATATATAACAAATTCAGAAAAAAGATAAGGATTCTTAAAATGTGTTTTCTTAGAATACTTATCTATCATCTTAATTTGTTACATAAATGTATATATATATATGTATATATATATATATATATATGTCTGTGTGTGTGTGTGTGTGTGTGTGTGTGTGTGTGTGTATGTGTGTGTGTGTGTGTGTGTGTGTGTGTGTGTGTGTGTGTGTGTGTGTGTGTGTGTGTATGTGTGTGTGTGTGTGTGTGTGTGCGCGTGCGTTAGTGTGTAATATAGAAAGCTTCCCTGATGATGATCTTCGAATTACACATTCTAGTCCTGTAGAAGCCATTTTTATATTGAATTTTGTATGTAATCTACTAATGTGTTAAGTACCTTATTTACTCTGGTTAATACCGATTGGAACCGGGACTCACACATAGCTAGCTAGCTAGATGGATAGATACATAGATAGATAGATATATGTGTGTGCATGCGTGGTCCGTATGTGTGTATGCATATATGTGTGCGTGTTTGTGAATCAACAGACTGGTTGACTTTACACGGGGCAAAGTTGAAAATACCCGCCCGCGACACATAGCTTGTATAATAGTTATGAAAATCGAGTAAAAGGCCCTTGGCGATGTAAAATTGGACAGAGGTACATCTGTTAATATTTGAAATTTGAAAAATACCCTCCCACGTGACATAGGTTTACAATAGTTACGGAAATTGAGTAAAAGGTCATGGGCGATGTAAAATTAGAGAGATGCATTTGGTAATATTATTTTTCTCCTGTTTTACTTTACCCAATTTTCTCAACAACTAATTTACAGTCGCCCTCTATTATTATGGTTATTTCCTTTGGGATCCCCACATTTCAAATTCCGTATATAAATAAATATATATATACATATATGTATACATATATGTATACATATATATATATATATATATATATATATATATATATATATATATATATATATATATACATATATGTATACATATATGTATACATATATGTATATATATATACATATATATATATATATATATATATATATATATATATATATATATATATATATATATATATATATATGTGTGTGTGTGTGTATACACACATATATATATATATATATATATATATATATATGACTGTGCGTGTATTTGCATGTGTGTGTGAGTGCACGTGTGTGTGTGTATGTTTACGCGCTTGTGTGTGTAATTTCCAAAATAATAGTTTCACACGATCTGAGATGAAAGAATGATCGAGATTAAATATACTTCAAATATGAATACCGAAACGAATTCGAGCTGCATAAACAACCGAAATCTAATCATTATCAGTGATTTTACCATATCTAGTGAATTCATCTATCCGCTTTAGAGCTACGTATTCCTGCTGCTTTATCCAACATGTTACTTCTGATTGCTCAAGTATTGCGAATGTTACGGAATCGAGTTGATTTTCTTTTCACTTCCTTTAACTTTTCTATTTCCGCATACCCACTCTTATATGTTGAAAGAGGTGTAAAAAATGTTATTACTCCGTCACGATTTATTTATACTTTCATATATCCGTTCGAGTATTTTGTCAGATAACAGTTGAAAAACAAAATATAAATATACGTACCTGAATTATTGGAATATTTCCTTCGTGTGTCAATGATTGTGGTTTAGGATAATGCTACCGTTTTTGTTAATAATAATAATAATAATAATAATCGTGGGAATAATAATAATAACAATAATTTGTTCACCATATTCTTTTTACACATAAGAATACGTATATCGGTGAGTTAACATATTTAACAACTTTACACAGCTAATGTCATAAGCCCATGTTGAGGATGAAAGCAAGCTATAGAACCCTTTATGTTTTGTATAAATTCGTAGAAAGATTTCGAAAAAAAGAAAACTATCCCATAAAGTGCATTCAATTGTGAAAAAATATACAGACTTCAGTGAGCTGGAAACCCTTTATAGCGTTTACAATTTGCTACGAAATCGTATATTATGCGAATGGTTAACAGAAGAATATTATGACTTTATGAATTTACATGAATGTTTAATATAATATCGAACGTTATAGAATAGATAAAATACCAGTTAGAGAAGAATATGTGTGGCCATAGCCATTACATATTAAATCCATCCCATTTCCTTTACCTGTGAGTTTCCAAAGACATGAAGCTCTCGTATCTGACAACAAATGGAAAGTTTTTTTATATGAACAGGAAAGATATTTAGGCTGTCGGTCAAAATATATTTTGATATTCATTTCCGACCTTTATAATTTGAGTTCAAATCATGACAAAATCATGTTTGCTTTTCTTTTCTTCCGAAATCGATAAAATAATGTACCAGCAAAATATTGAGGCATATATAAGCAAATTTCCCATTTCCTCAAAAATATTCGGCCTTGCACTTGCATTAGAAATCATTTATATTATTATTTTCGCTTGTTAAATTTCAAAAGATTACTTCTAACATACATAAAATAGCACTAACAAATATCATTAAATAGAATTCCAATCTCATATCTCTACTAGCTGACTTTGCCAACCCTTTTGACAAACATCAATTTTGTGACACTGTATCTGGTAACAAAGATCTGTAGTTGGCTATCGTTTTCTTTTAATGGCAACATTTGAAATGTTAGTTTAACCACATCACATAGATCTATCTTGAGATAAGTATTTCCTTCGTAACTCTACATTCCTACAATTCATTCCTCTAATATTTAGACGATGGCGTGTAACTTGAGATGCTTTTTCTCATTATTCTAACATCTTGAGCTCTTAATCTCTCTCTCTCTCCCGCTCTCTCTCACTCTCTTTCTATCTCTCACTTTCTCTCTCTATAACCGTAGTAATTTAAACATATCCATTCACTGTACTGTTTATTATTAATGCATTGTAATTGACAGCTATATTGGCCTACAATCTAAAAGACATCACTGATTTTAAATTCACTACAGCCTACAAGATGGCAGAAATTAATTAACAAGTTGCGTGATTAGTCGTTCAAAGTTTGATTTGCATATTTTTACCATAAAGTTTCAAATCTATCTGATTCAAATCTGTCTGTGACATATCATATTAACTTATCTCTATTATAGACTTTGCAAATCAAAACATAAATGTGGAATACCCTTGACGTATTGTCAAGTTTGCTGTATATTACGTACATCATAAACAATAAATTATATTAAGCGATGCTCTAGAAACGTGACAATTTATATGCGCGTTATTCTCAGTTCTCAAAATCTACTTCCCTTCCACATCATGGATGTATTGTCAACAGATTGCAAATATATATGATCTGTCAAGCTGAATTTCCCTTGACACAACAATATAAAATTAGGCTTTTGGCGAGGAAACATAAACTGATCTTCTGAAACTACGGCTTGCCTTCATATTCATATTAACAAAATAAAATTCACTCAGGGCATACATCTTCCTATAAACTAGATAGCACGCATATATATTCATACACTTCGCAGACACAGTAATATATATAAGTTATCCCGAGTTTAATCGGGGGTAGCCACAGAAAGTAAGGTACTCAATACAGTGCAGAGTATAAAATTATATATATATACATATATATATATATTTACATGTATGTATGAATATATGTGTGTGTTTACATAATACGTGAAAGATCAGGTTAGTAAATAATTGTAAGTGTATGATTACATACGATAATGCTTTCAAATAGTTTATGTAGTTGCGTTAAATGGAATGTTTCGAATTCAGATCCCAAAACCCTTTACCAAACAGACACACACACACAACACATAAACACTCATACTACATCAAACATGCACACACAGACACACATTGTCACAGACAAATCACATCACGCATGCACACGCATACATACACACACTCACACAGCACAGAGTCATATGGCAGCATCTCTATAGAATTTATCTTGGCGTTATATAAAATTACTATATGACTAATAATTGTATGAGTATGAAATATTTCTTTCGTGTGTTGCTCGACTTATGTATTTACCCTATGAGGAAATCCACACACATGCACAGACAGACAGACACACACACACATGCACATATACATATATATATATATATATATATATATATATATATATATATATATATATATATATATATATACATACACGCAGACACACACACACACACATACACACACAGACATAAGCACGCATAGACACACACACACGTACTTATACATACAGGAATAGATAACTGAAAATACATTTATTCTTTGTCAATCGATGATTTTCTATAGTATTATGTTTTCCTAACCCCTTTTGACATGTGTCTACTCATATTAGCCTGTCACTCTCTCAGCTCATATTTGACAATACACAATGCATCTTAGAAATCGAATTCCGAAAACATTCTGTCGTTTCCTAATTCATGGAAATCTGGATTTATCATGACATTATTTGGTCACCGGAAAAAAATCAAGCTTTTCTTTCGTTTTAGTTATATAAATGTGACTAAATATACATTTCTGGTGATTTCTTTGAAATGTTTTCCATGACTATATATATAGGGATCCCAACTCTAATAGCCGAACGCATCATTTTATAGGTCTACATATGACGCCTGACTTTTGTCAGACATCTAATAATATAAAATACGAACAACAACGACAGACACATAAGTAGCAATAACATTAAAGAGTTAATAAGGAAACTTTTACATAGTCGATTGAACTGATAGAACCAGCGGCGAGATTTTCCTTAAATAAAACGCCAAAATTTTAAAAAGGAAATATGCATTAAACTATGTTGTTCTTCATTTAAAATCAGGTCATGAATGTTATACCTTTGATCGTCGATCCGCAGCAACAACAACGACAACAATATCAATAATTGTTTCTACTTTAGGCACAAGGCCAGCAATTACCAGTGCATTACTGGTACTTTATTTTATCGACCCCGTATATCAATAATGATGACTAAGATAACCATTATAACAACAGGACCTATGTTTGAAGACATGTGTTTTCAGTTTTAATCGATCCTATACCATAAACATCGAGACTTGTGAAAAAGAAGATAAAATATGTATTTATTTCAAGCTATAATAATTTCAGTTTGAATTAAATGATTTTATGATTTGACACATTTATGCTCATTGTTCTTTTACTCTACAATTTATTAACGTAAAACTTTAGTTAGGAATAAATCTGCAGCCTCAGGTGATGTGCGTTTTAAGGAGCCGTAATGTAAAACCAACTACGAAACGGTCAACGGATGCCGGTTTTGTAAAATAAATTTCTTTCTTTACTTCTTATCAAAAGTTCAACAAAAACCTCGACACCAACGGAAAATTATCACGAACTGGGAGTTGTAAGGAATATGTTTGAAATGAATGTTTATATATTCATTAGTTGATTATCTCAAACGCAGTAAATAAATAGCAACAATTGTACTAACAGAAAATACTTTACTAAATGTTACTAAAAAAATAGAAATTTACAAGACAAAATACTCCGTCTGGAACAATGGAAATTTGGTTTGCGAAGAGCAGCATCCCACATGACACCGACTTCTAATTACATAAGCCCTCGATTTAATATATCCGGTCTCACTTGATCTCTGCGAATGAGACAAAATGTTACTTATCATACACAACACCTATTTCAAATTTGGGGAGCAATTTATATAAATGGTCCTAAAACTGGGGCATTATATATATATATATAATGCCCCAGTTTTAGGGCGGTGGATTGGCAGTATCGGTAGAGGGTCGGACGCCATGCTTTCCAGCGTAGTTACGTCCCTTTACCATCTGAGTTCAAATCCCGCCGAGGTTGACTTTGCCTTTCATCCTTACGGGGTCGATAAAATAAAGTACCAGTAATGCACTGGTAATTGCTGGCCTTGTGCCTAAAGTAGAAACAATTATATATATATATATATATATATATATATATATATATATATATTATATATATATATATATATGTATATAGGAACCAGTAAGACCCCGACGGCTGAGCTCAAGCCGTTTCGACGGCTAATTCTAGTCCAGAATTAGCCGTCGAGACGGCTTGAGCTCAGCCGTCGGGGTCTTACTGGTTCCTATTACCCACTCTACTATCCTAAGTATTGAGTACTTTGGTGCGTTATGTTCCACCTGGTCCTTACCACATTTCCTTCGTTATATATGTATATATATATATATTATATGAACAGATTAAAGTTTAAGCTAAGAATTATATATATAATCCTTATCAAGCCTCTTCGGATTTTAGTCTTCACATTTATTATTACTATTATATATAAGGGCGGTGGATTGGCAGTATCGGTAGAGGGTCGGACCCCATGCTTACCAGCATACTTGCGTCCTTTTACGATCTGAGTTCAAATCCCGCCGAGGTTGATTTTTGCCTTTCATCCTTACGGGGTCGATAAAATAAAGTACCAGTAATGCACTGGGTAATTGCTGGCCTTGTACCTAAAGTAGAAACAATTATTACTATTATATATATATATATATATATATATATATATATGTGTGTGTGTGTGTGTGTGTATGGATGTATTATATATATATGTATATAAATATATATATATATCTGAGTGAGATTCTTGGTCAGTGTCCAAGTCTCAGACCCGTACAGCAGCACAGATTCCACTACAGCAATAAAGAGGCGGATTTTCAGGTCTTTACGAAGGTCCAACTCCCACACCGATCTCAAGCTGTGGCACGCCGCCCAGGCTTTGCTCTTCATCTCAACCACATCATCTTCCGTATTCCCAATCTTTGCTCCCAAATACAGGAAGTCCTCAACCAATTCTAGCGGCTTCCTGCCTACATTATTGATCCCCTCTGGCTTCTCAATATTCTCTACCAGATATTTTGTTTTAGTGTCATTCATTCTCAGCCCCACACTAATCGAGAGTCTCAACCTCCTGCATCAAATCCTCTGCTCCTTCACTGTATTTGTCACCAAGACTATGTCGTCGGCAAATTCAGCATCTGATACCTTTTCGCCTTAACTCACCTCCTCTAAGCCGGTGTTACAGTAAAGCCAGAGTCCTGGTGTTTCTCCAGTGCAAGGCGCATACAATAGTCCACTACGATGGTGGATGGGTGCTACACGAGAATGCTGAGGATGGCTCTGGATATTAATCAGTATACACTGAGGATTAAAAACTCAGAGCTGTATGGGAGCCTCCCAAATGTCAGCTCAAAAGTGACACAGAGGAGACTGAGGTTAGCAGGACATGCTCACCGACATCCAGAGTTGACATTGCACTCAGTGCTCATGTGGGCGCCCCTACATGGACACACTGGAAAGGGAAGACCAAGGTTAACGTATGTTGATGCCCTAAGGACAGACACTGGTCTGTTGGAGTCGCAGGACATGGCAACGATAATGAGGGACAGAGACCGCTGGAGAGAACTCGTCCATGGATCTCGGGATTTTACCCGCCTTAGATATATATATATATATATATATATATATATTAATTTATTAAAATAACAGATTAAAGTTTAAGCAAAGAATCGCTGCTTTCACCCTTAACGGGATCTTCTGAAACTAACAAAGTCAATCTGTAAACGAAGAACTGGATATTTCAAAAAACGTTGCAACCGGAGGAAGACAGGAAGACGATACTTTGGTTCGTGGTAACGTTCGCTGGCAAAGAACGGGAAAAAACGAATAATACGTCATTAATAGGAGCGGTGAAAAACAATTACGCGCAAAGACAGAACTACGTTTATGGTATAAAAGAGGTCGTAGACTAATATTCTCTTAGGTGGTGCATAGAGATGTTCTCTGGCAATAAACGAAAAAACGAATATAATAAGTCATATGTGGAGCGTGGAGAAAAATAGCACGCAAAGACAAATGTGGATTTAAAACCTATAATAACCCTCCGTGGAACCCAGCATTGCTACCCTTCGAAAATGATGTCTTGGAACTCATTCGGAGTATCAAATTTCGGCATAGGAGCAATTCCTTCCAGCAAGACCTGAAGAATAGAATTCGTTCTATTAAGGATTCTAACGCCGTGCACGTCCATTCCGACAAAACTGGCAACCTATATCAAGTGGAGCGCAGTACTTACCATCAACTACTACATAATGCTGTAACTAAGGATTACCGTAAAACTAATCGGTGTGTCATCAATGAAATCAACGATGCTGGGTTTAAAATCACATCTGATCTCAACATCCTGGACCGGACGAGAACCTCTGGACCCTATCTCTCCTCACTTTACCCTGAAGGATCACAAATCCAATTTTCCGAACAACCCCTCTATTCGGCTTATTAACCCTACGAAGTCCGATTTAGGTAGACTTAGTAAAACGATTCTTGATAGAATTATACCTGAAATTAGAAGTTTGGCCCCTCTCGCACTGTGGAACAATTCTTTCGCGGTGATTGATTGTTTCAACGGCATATGTAACAAGGAACATTGCCGTTTTATCCAATTCGACATCAACAATTACTACTCCTCCATCACTTTACCACTTCTCCTTAGAGCTATCAATTTCGCTAAAACACTCACAGTGGTTAAGGATTTCGAAGATGATGTCATCCTTAATGCCCGAAAGTCGGTGATTAATTTCGACGACTCTATTTGGATTAAAAAATCCAATAGTACCCCATTCGACGTGAGTATGGGCGCCAGTGACTCTGCGGAGGTTACTGATCTTATTGGCATTTTCCTTCTTTTCTCTATCAAGGACGAATTCCCCAACGCGGGCGGTGGGTTGTACCGTGACGATGGTCTTTTGACCATGACTAAGTGCAGACCTCGTGCTTGCGACAGGTTCAGAAAAGAACTCACAGCCTTCTTTAAAGGCTTCAACCTTTCTATACAGGTTGAGGCCAATCTCTCGGTCGTTAATTACCTCGACGTTACCCTCAATTTATTGAATGGGTTGTATTACCCGTATAGAAAGCCGAATGATACGCTTAATTACATAAGTAAGCATTCCAACCATCCTGCCAGCATAACCAAGAACCTGGTAAAAAAACGTTTCGTTGAGGCTTTCCCGTCTTTCCACCAACGAGCACATTTTCAACGACCATTCCACTTATTACAATGAAACTCTTGCTCGAAGTGGATTTGTCGATAAGGTAGCATATACAGAGTACGAACATAGACCTAGAAGAAATAGATCCCGTCGCATTTGTTGGTTTAACCCACCATATAATATGGAGGTGGCCACCCCATTAGCTAAGATCTTTCTTTCCCTTATTACGAAGCATTTTCCCCCTACACATAAATATAGTAAAATTTTTAATAGAAATACTATTAAAATTTCTTACTCTACGACTCCTAACCTTGCACATAACATCACAGCTTCAAATTTAGCTATAAAGTACCTAGCCGTAGGAACACGTGCAACCCTGTAGTTAGTACTAACTGTAATTGTAGGAATCGGGCTGTTTGCCCCTTATCCGGGAAATGCCTCTCTAGTAACATTGTCTACAGATGTAAGGTTGTAACACCCACGTCCGTAGGACCTACATAGGGTTAACCGCCAATAGTTTCAAGCAGCGTCTTTACATGCATACCCATTCTTTTCGTTACCCTCTAAGAAGGAATATGACGTCACTTTCAGCTTATATCTGGAGTCTAAAGGACAACCACACCCAATATAAGTTACACTGGGAGATCCTAGCTAGGGCTAGATCGTATAACGGAAATAAAAGACCATGTGACCTCTGCGCCGCTGAGGCCCTGGAAATACTCTACGCCACAGACCACATCTTAAACAAAAAATCTGAGGCAATTTCGGCTTGTAAACATAAATTGCACAAAACTTTCCTGTATTACAGCCCCACCTTATATCCTAATGGATAGCACGATCTATATGTGGATATTTTACGTCTTGATGTGGGAGCTAAGTATATGTTTTGTTTATTCCTTTATTTATTTGCATAGGTAAGTATATATTACCCGTATGTTTTGTGAAGGTATGTATACCTTCTCGTACGTATATTTGACTGTTATGGCGTATAATCTTTACATATTCTGGTATTTAGGGTTTGGCTATGTGTATACGGAGTTTTGCGTCTGCGTGAGTATGCAGTATCGTACGTATGGTGGGTGTGTGTATATGTGTACTTCCTGTTTTAGTTGACTTACGTCTCCGAACATTCGTGTATTTATTTGTAGGTATCTGTGTGCGCTTGTTATATACGTATTTATTTACTTATATACGTTTATATAATTATTTATTTATTTGTACACAAGCATACACACACACACATATTTATATGTGCGTGGTTTTGTATACCTATGGTAAGGTTTTGCGTATGCTTGTGTATGTACGTATCTGTTTGCGTGTATGTATTTATTTGTTTCTATTACTTCTGTATTGTATTTATTTACTTTGTTCTTAACTCTGTAGCAGAGATTCATTTGGTCTCCTAGTTAGAACTTTAGTCTACACAACTTCTGCTATACCATTTACGTGGTTTTGTCTTTGCGTGCTATTTTTCTCCACGCTCCACATATGACTTATTATCTTCGTTTTTTCCTTCATTGCCAGAGAACGTCTCTATGCCCCACCTAAGAGAACATTAGTTTACGACCTCTTTTATACCATAAACGTGGTTCTGTCTTTGCGCGTAATTGTTTTTCACCGCTCCTATTAATTACGTATTATTCGTTTTTCCCGTTCTTTGCCAGCGAACGTTACCACGAACCAAAGTATCGTCTTCCTGTCTTCCTCCGGTTGCAACGTTTTTTGAAATATCCAGTTCTTCGTTTACAGATTGACTTTGTTAGTTTCAGAAGATCCCGTTAAGGGTGAAAGCAGCGATTCTTTGCTTAAACTTTAATCTGTTATTTTAATAAATATTTGCTCTACGGTTCTTATATATTTGATATATATTTTCCTTATCGAGCCCTCTTTGGATGTTAGTCTTCAATTTTATTATTATTACTATATATATATATATATATATATATATATATATATATATATATATATATATATATATATATTTATATATATATATATATATATATATATATATATATATATATATATATATATATATACACATGTATATATATGTGTGTGTGTGTGTCACTTTTATAATTGTTCAGTCCCAGGCTGAATATTTTTTACGAATACATTATTTTGAATTGCATATATGCAGACTATAAGGGATATATATTTGCCATTTCTAGCATGCCGAGTGTTTATAGTTTATATTCTTTCAATCTCATATGTATAGCCGGAAGGAAATAGTCCATACACATAGTTTGCGTGCATTGCTGCTTATGTATGAAGGAAGAGACGTATGCTTTTGTGTAAGTATGAATAGGATTTTGTATATTAGTGTGAATTTGTTGTTTTTATCCTCTTCTCTTCCTATTGAAGACATTTAAGTTGGAGAATATGAAGAATTTTCTAAACGACTACCATTAGGTTGCATTAAGCCTGTTCGATGAATAAATTATTTACAGTATTGAAATGGATACGAATTTCTTTATAAAAAAAAAGTATTGTTATTATTATGTTTTATAGCTGTTGTTGTTAGTATTGTTGTGATTGTTGTTATTATTATTATTATTATTGTTATTATTATTATTATCATCATTATTAATATTATTATTATTATTATTATTATTATTATTGTTATTATTATTATTATTATTATTATTATTATTATTATTATTATTATTATCCATCATTGTGTGTGCGTATATATACGGGTGCGTGTGTGTGCATGTGTGTTGTGTGGATATATATATATATATATATATATATATATATATATATATATATATATATATGTACGTGTGTATGTCGTAATAGGGGAGAAATGAGGGATAATACGAGAATGTTTTTGTTTTTAATGTTTTGGAATCGAAATCGATAGCACTTCTTAAATGTTAAGGAAGGAGCGTACGAGATTGGACAGCTGAGAGAAAATGATGAATGATTCTGAAAAGTTAGAGAAGCAGTATAGAATAGTCGTTTGTGTATGATAATGGGAAATTGAGAACAGAAAAATGAAGAGTGAAAAGTATTGATTATTTTCGTCTTTACAATACCAATTCTTCTGCTGCTTATGAATATTGTACATAATATATTCAAATAGATAACAGCAATGCCTAAACGTAAGGAAAGGTACATGATAGTCTATTGTTTTAATATATTAAGTGTGTGTTTTCGGGTATATAGAACGCATCTAAAATACAGAAAAAATCTTGAAATGTAAACAAATACTACGATAAAGCATACATTAGTTAAATGTTGAATACACGGTAGTCAAATAACGGCTACACTACACTTGCACAAGAGTGTATATAAATATATGTATATATGTGTCTGTGTATATGTGTGTTTGTGTATGTGTGTGTGTGTATGCGTGCGTTTATGTGTGTGCGTGTGTTTGTGTTTATGTGCGCCTGTTTTTGTGTGTCTATATGTCTGTATGTAGGCATTTTTATATATATATATATATATATATATATATATATATATATATATATATATATATATATGTATATATATATATATATGTATGTATGTATATATATATATATATATATATATATATATATATATATATATATATATATATATATATATATATATATATACGGGATAACAAATAATAGTTATATGCAGTCCACTTAGGTAATCTTCTTTCCTGATTTATTATATATACATATATATATTATATAAAGTCGTCAAGTATGAAATTTGTAGAATTTTCTTCTCTACAAATTTCTACAAATTTCACACTTGACGATCCAAAATATATACCGCAGTACAATTTAGGTAGAATTATTCACGGGTAAGAACTCTCAGTCCATAGGATGGGTTAAATAAAGTAGTTACAACAGTGACATATACAGGTACTAAGGTTTCCTTAGATTATACACTCCAACGTATTCAGCCTGCTATATAAACAAAGATGGCTACCTCCACAGAAGTGCTCTTACCCTTGGATATTTATACCAAAGTTGTACTATAGTAGCCAGCTACAGAAATCTATTATGACCATCAGGTTCATACATTTGTGTACAATAGGCAACCCACAATAATGATCTCAGTGCTATATTTGCCCGTGTGCATGACACAACGTTAACATATTCCTCCGTGAAATTGAATACTCCCTGATGTAAATATCGACCCCATTACAGAGAATTTACTCTACATTCCTGGTCCATAAAATTGGAGAGGTTGTCAAGTGATTGAAATGGATAGCACTAGCCTTCGAGCGGAAAAATATCGAATTCAGCTATATATTCAACCAGAAGTCTAGAATTACCCACATAAGATAAATGAACTCTCTACCTTTAAGGTTGATCTTCTTAATCTAGTTGCTAACATATATTTCTGTAACTATTCCAACTCAATTCAGAATAAAGTAATCAGAAACATAAACACCTTCAGATCCTATGATAAAACGTTTATCCTATCAGATAAGACTAACCATATTTATGAACTTGATCATTCTACCTGCAACTAACTTGTAAACAAGTCAATAGAGTCTAAATATAAATAAAGCCGATCCTGCTTCTTACAATACAATTAACGATGATGCGAAGCATATAGCGGCCACCCTCAAAGTAGACAACGAGTTAGGAAACTTGGTTATGACACTAAGGGTCATAAGGATGAATTCATTATTAAACCAACTCGCAGTCTCATAAACCATGTCAGAAGGAAATTAGGACTTGGTAATAAAGATATACTTAAAACAATAATATAGCTATTAGACAACATTCAGGCCTTAATCACTGAGATGTAGTCAAGTAGTCAAGTAGTCATAGATTGGTTTAACGTCCGCAACAACTCCAAGAATTCTAGATGGTCTCAATATGATATAGCAATGTATATATGTATATATATATATATCTATATATATATATTTAAAGAATGAACAGTAACATGGTTGGCTATAGAATAAGGGCTTTATTTAAAGTACTGACAAGTGTCCACAACGCAGAGTACTCACAACCTCTAACTGGATTACCTATAACGATAACTCAATATCCCATATATATATATATAGTAATAATAATAATAAATTTGAAGACAAAATCCAAAGAGGGCTCGATAAGGATAAATATATATCAAATATATAAGAATCGTAGAGCAAATATTTATATAGTGTATATGTTAAAATAACAGATTAAAGTTTAAGCAAAGAATCGCTGCTTTCACCCTTAACGGGATCTTCTGAAACTCATAAGATCCCGTTAAGGGTGAAAGCACCGATTCTTTGCTTAAACTTTAATCTGTTATTTTAACATATCCACTATATATATATATGCATTATCTGACTACAACTTGAAATATTTTGTATTTCCCCTGTGTTTTGATCTATCCATTTACTCCACCCCACTATTGTTTGTTTATTTATATCTTTCTACTTTTGCTGTATTAATGTGCTTTTTCCACGTATTCTACATCTATACATCCATGTACTTTTTGCTCCTCTTATTCGGACTTTTACTCCTGTGTACCCATTAGCACACGACACTAGAATGTCTCCCCCTGGGAACAAAAATACTGCAACCTGAACTATATTCTATTTCTCCTATGTCTTGATTTCTCCATCTTAGTCCACCACCACTCTTGTTTGTTTATTTATATCTTTCTACCTTTGCTTTATTAATGTGCTTTTCCACGTATTCTACTTCTATATATCCATGTATTTCTACTCCTCTTATTTTGACTTTTACTCACTTGTTCCCATTAGCACACGGCACTAGAATGTCTGTCCCTGAGAACAAAAATAAATATTACCCGACTATATCCTTTACTCTACATCCCACTAGGATAACTTATGGAGGATCTATATAATACAATTAAAGTTTCTTCATAAAATACTCTCTCTTTAACTAAACCTCGTAACCCAAAATCTTAAAAAGTTTTTAAATGTTTAATTTTCAATGTTCTAATTGTTCAATTCTCCATCTCCTTACTCTTTAATTATATAATGTTATTCTGCATTTGTTCAATTTCATCCTATAAATCTAAACAATAACTTAACGTTCCAATTTTCTGTCGGACTGTTGGGTTGGTTTTCCTGGCGGCGGGACCGGCCTCCTGGCACATAGGCCTACCTCGAGTGCTTGGAAAAATAAATTTCCCCTTCTTTCGGTAAATGAAACTACTCGGAGCGCATCGATTCGCTCCGGGGGTCCGGCGCGCAGCCGGTTTTTTGACCGCCATATAGTACCTTTAAATTACAGATCTAATCATAACTATTAGATGTATCACGCCTCCCTCTACTTAAGCAAATCCCCCTCCTGGGTAAATTAATAGTGCTGATTTTGTACAAGGATGGCCTAACGATGAGGGTTGCCTTCCCGCTGGCGCACATGAAGCCTGTTATACATTCCTAGAGTGCTCGGAAAAATTGATTTCCATATCTTTCGCTAGGCGATATCACTCGGAGTGGATGGGCTGCAAAAGCCTGTAGTCGCCGCATGTTGTTTGACTGCTAAACAGAGACATAATCTTTACTCTATAATACAATTTAAGTGTCTTCATAAAAGACGCTTTCTTTGCTTAAACCTCGCAACCCAAACCTTAAAAATGTTAAACTGTTTAACTTTCAATTTTCTAATTTCTTTAATTTCATATTATTAATATTAAATATTAATTTTTTAACTTCATCCTATAAATCTAAACAGAAATGTAACGTTCCAATCTTCTGCTCACACATTATAACAGGCAGACTCCCACTATATTTACCTCTGTTAAGATACGGGTCCCTTAGAATACATTTTTTTCGCGATATTCCTGACCTGACTGTAGTTTGACATTAGTACCGACCTTTATTCCTCTTTCTTTCTGTCTTTCTTCTTGTAGCTCGACATTAACCCTGACTTTTCTTCTTCTTCCTTTTCTCCCTTCTCTTCCCCCTTCTTTCTGTCTTTTTTCTTGTGGCATGATATTAACACTGACTTATCCACCTCTCCCTTTCTGTTTTTCCTCTATTTGACCGGTAGTAGCACACTATGAGCTTTAGCCACGTCACTTGAGGGCGACCGGCAAAGGTGGAAGATGCTGGGTGGGCGGTCGTCCTCCGGTCTTTGATTTGCATCCCAATGGATTTTATCTATTACACTCATTTATTATATTTCAAATACCTGATGATATCACCGGATTCATACGGAACCCGGTCATTGAAATGATCATAGAATAATAAACCTTTCAAGAATTTACACAAGTCCAGCCTCCTGTCATTTCATTATAATATTTAACTCCGTACTAGCACCACCAACTACAAAAACTGCTTTAAGTTGAGTACTCTCCATATTATTACATTAATATTGACCATACGGAATTGTCCAGCTCTATCCAGTAGTGAACCTCAAACCTGAATATATATATATATATATATATATATATATATATATATATATATATATATATATATATAAAAACCTGGATAAAATCCTTTTATTGATGCTTACCTGTGTTTTCTCTTTTATACTTTATACTCCAAGATTGAACGGAATTCATACAAACTTGTGGAGTTACCCCTAACCGTACGTTGAAACCGTCCATGAAACTGGGTTTCTTAAGCATGTACTGGATCACAATAAGCAATGTCCTGCTTCCCTAACTATATATATATATATATATATATATATATATATATATATATATATAGTCATATATATATATATATATATATATATATATATATATATATATATATATATATATATAGTCATATATATATATATATATATATATATATATATATATATATATGATACATATTTTCATGTAAAAAATCTAGCCGCCGCATGTTATGGCTGTTGCAATCCAGTTTTGTACGGCGAGTTTGAGAAAGTGGGTGGTCCGCTTTCGCTTTGTGGATTCAGTGGGTGGGTGAGGGTTCGAATGCAGGGTGGCATTCAATTTAGTGTATTTGTTGTTTATATATGTAGCATGATTTGAGCAATTTTGGTGGTAAATATGACCAGAATTGCTCAGATCATGCTACATATATATATATAGAGAGAGAGATAGAGAGATGAGATTCTACAGGACTAAAACTGTTTCATTCTTTAAAAATCATCAGATTCCTAGATTTCTAAACAATGAAATCATCAGATTCTTGATGATTTCTAAAGAATGAAACTGTTCTAGTCCTGTAGAATCTCATCTATATTAAAACTGTTATACTCTGCTATGTTTTGAGTACCTTACTTACTGTGGTTACCTCAACCCGGAATAACATACCTATATATATATATATATATATATATATACATATATATATATATATATATATATATATATATATATATAGTTTTGCGAGGTTTTTAATATGAAATCGTGTGTCGAAACAAATATTGTTATACTTGGGGAGGGTCATATTTGTGTAATATTGCCAGAATTAATAACAGAACACACTCACTGTTTGATTGGTTTTCGCTTTTCGCTTCAGTTTCTTTTATATCGCTTAATTTAATTTATTCGGTCCTCAATGTTGCCATTGTCTGACCAACGGTCAAAAATACAGATACAATATAGACACAAACACATATATATAGTCTATCAAAGTTCTTTTGTTGCGCATCTGCAACAATCGTCAGTGGTGCTATTGTTTCCTCCCGTTGCATTGTATTTTCTACGCCATCTTTATTTCTAAATAAAGATGGAAGACACAGAAGCGAAAACCAACCAAACAGTGAGTGTGTTCTGCTATTAATTCTGGCAATATTACACAAATATCACCCTCCCCAAGTACAACAATATATATATATATATATGGTGGCTGCCAACTCGTTTTCGAGTACGGCCACTACTTTATATCCATGTAGGAGTACCCCTACCAATGCGCTGAACGAGTGTGACTTTTTAGTCCAGCCAGCGACTTGAAAACTCTGGTACAAACACTACACCTGTGACAATTATTGACACATAGTGCTGGGCCCATGGTACCATGTGACGACAAGTGCAGAGAGATCTCCAGATATAAAGCAATGCCTGTGCCGTTAAGCTTTTATAGTGAGCAAAGGCACTGAACAAAGCCAGTCCCACTCTCTTAACCAAGATAATATCTACCAAAAAGAAGAACAAGTCAACATCATTGGATACCATCAGGGTTGCAGGTGTTATATCAGGGTTTTCCTTCTCCTAGAATTCTGCCTTGACAAAGGCTAAGGGGTCATCTCTCCCAGTGATTTTGGATGGCCATTGACTCTAAAGAGCTCCTTTGCCCTTTGACAGGTTTTGTTTTTAGTCCTGCAGGATGTCCAAAGTCACCCTCCTCACCAAGAAACCTTGGTGGGGGTTGCCAGTTTAGTCGCCAACGACCCGACCATGGAACAGGTTGTACTGGTATACATGTTACCAGTAGCACCAACTGGTGACCATATATATATATATATATATTTATTAAAATAACAGATTAAAGTTTAAGCAAAGAATCGCAACTTTCACCCTTAACGGGATCTTCTGAAACTAACAAAGTCAATCTGTGAACGCAGAAGTGAATATTTCAAAAAAAAGTTGCAACTGGAGGAAGACAGTTAGACGATACTTTGGTTCGTGGAAACGTTCCCTGGCAAAGAACGGGGAAAAAACGAATTTAATACGTCATTATTTTGAGCGGTGAAAAACAATTACACGCAAAAACAAAACCACGTTTATGGTATAAAAGAAGTCGTAGACTAATATTCTATTAGGTGGTTATAGAGACGATCTCTGGCAATGAACGGAAAAAACGAAGATAATACGTTATATGTGGAGCGTGGTACACGATTGCACGCAAAGACAAAACCACGTAAATGGTATAACTGAAATCGTAGACTAAAGTTCTAACTAGGAAACCGAATGATTCTCGGCTTCAGAGTTAAGAATAAAATAAATAAAATACAGAGTCAATTGAAATTAAGTAAATACATACACGCATCCATCTACGTACATACACAAGCATACGCGAAAACACTTGCCATAGGTATACAAATACACGCACATATAAATATGTGTGTGTGTGTGAGTGTGCGTGTATACAAATAATTAAATAAACGTATATAAATAAATAAATACGTATATAACAAGCGCACACACACGACTACATGTAAATACACATATGTTCGAAGACGTACAAGCATATGCGAAAACAGTCGCCATAGGTATACAAATACACGCACATATAAATATGTTTGTTTGTGTGTGCATGTATACAGATAATTAAATAAACGTATATAAATAAATACATACATGTAAATACACATATATTAGGAGACGTACGTCAACCAAAACACGAAGTACATATATACACACACCCTACATACGTACGAACCCGCATACTCACATAGACGCAAAACTCACGTATACACATAACCAAAAGCATATGTACCAGAATATATGAAATATACGCCATAACATATACAATCAAATATACATACGAGAAAGTAGACGTACCTTCACAAAACCTACAGGTTATATATACTTACCTATACAAATAAGTAATGGTATAAACATAACATATACTTAGCTACCACATCAAGACGGAAAATATCCGCGTATTGATCGTACTAGCCGTTAGGGTATAATGTGGGGCTGTAATACAGCAATTTATGTTTACAAGCCGAAATTGCCTCAGATTTTTTGTTTAATATGTGGTCTGTGGCGTAGAGTATTTGCAGAGCCTCAGCGGCGCAGAGGTCACATGATCTTCTATTTCCGTTATACGATCTAGCCCTAGCTAGGATCTCCCAGTGTAACTTATATTGGTTGTTAGACTCCAGATATAAGCTAAAAGTGACGTCATATTCCTTCTTAGAGGGTAACGAAAAGAATGGGTATGCATGTAAAGACGCTGATTGAATCTATTGGCGGTTAACCCTATGTAGGCCCTACGGGACGTGGGTGTTTCAACCTTACATTTGTAGACAATGTTACTAGAGAGGCATTTCCCGGATAGAGGGCAGTCAACCCGATTCCTACAATTACAGTTAGTACTAACTACAGGGTTGCACGTGTTCCTACGGATAGGTAGTTTAGCTAAATTAGAAGCTGTGATGTTATGTGCAAGGTTAGGAGTCGTAGAGTGAGAAATGTTAATAGTATTTCTATTAAAAATGTTACTATATGTGTGTAGGGGGAAAAAGCTTCATAATAAGGGAGAGAAAGATCTTAGCTAATGGTGTGGCCACCTCCATATTATATGGTGGGTTATACCATATAATTGTTTCTACTTTAGGCACAAGGCCAGCAATTACCCAGTACATTACTGGTACTTTATTTTATCGACCCCGTAAGGATGAAAGGCAAAGTCAACCTCGGCGGGATTTGAACTCAGATCGTAAAGGGACGTAACTATGTTGGAAAGCATGGCGTCCGACCCTCTACCGATACTGCTAATCCACCGCCCTTATATACCATATAATGCGTCGGGATCTATTTCTTCTAGGTCTATTCTCGTACTCTGTATATGCTACCTTATCGACAAATCCACTCCGAGCAAGAGCCTCATTGTAATATATTATTATTATTATTATTACTATTATTATTATTATTATTATTAATACTATATATATATATATATACAGAGAGAGGGGAGAGAATTAAGGTGCTTGCTCCAACGTAGCTCTATAGAAAGATGTGTATATATATATATATATATATATATATATATATATATATATATATGTGTGTGTATTTTGTAAATCGAATAATATACTGTATGTTTTCACATAGACATTTGAAATTCTTTACTTATGAATTTTGGAAGCTGGTGTTGGTGCGCCAACGAGAGAGTTACTGAAGAAGCAAGGGTGAATTATAGACGGCTGTTTCTGACATATATTCGTTCTCAAGGCAATGTCCCTTTAACTTGTTTTCTGATGGGACACAATATAGGTGCAAGTCTATAGTATTGACGCCTCTATATATACACGAATGTATATTTTAATATGTATACAGCTGGAACGAATATCTTAATTATATTTCTTGTTCAGGCCGATGATTTCATATGAATGAAACAGTTCTTCTTTAGAAAAGTGATTTTTCTCTAAAGACCTCTATATTGTACGAATTTATTGAATACCTGTTTTAACAGCTGTTACCCCACGAACAAATTCGGGAATCTACACACACACTTACACACAACCCCCCTCCCCACACACACACACATATATATATATATATTATAAAACTTGCGTTATCTAAATACTAACCGAGCAGATATCGCGTTCTCTCTATTTCTCTCTCATTCTGTCTGTTTCACTCGCTCTCATTATATATATATATATATAATTCTTTCTACTTTTGGCACAAGGCCAGCAATTATCCCAGTACATTACTTGTCCTTTATTGTAACGACCCCGTACGGATGAAAGGCAAAGTTAACCTCATATAATGAGAGACAGAGAAACACACACAAACACACACACACACCACACACACACACACACACACACACACACACACACACACACACACACACACACACACACACACACACACACACACACACATATATATATATATATATATATATTGATGTATTTATGTGTATACTGTGTATGGTTTCCTACATCAGGCAATAGGATGTGCTTACGGCACAATGTTATACACACACAGGCACACACACCTCACATACCATACACATACACAATATATAAATGTATATATTATATATATATATGAATATATATATATATATATATATATATATATATGTATATGTATGTATAAGGGGGGTGGGATCGGAGGGTAGAGGGCGGTAAAAGAGGGGGTTACAGAACTGCCTGAGGGCTTCGGCCGTGTAGAGGTCCGCGCGCCATACCACCACGGCGCCTCCCTTGTCCGCCGGTTTGATGACGCTGTCATCTCGGCTACGGAGGGAGCGGAGAGCGAGGAGTTCGCCCCGTGAGATATTGTGCCGTTTGGAACGGTGGCGGAAGTCGAAACGATTTACTGCGCTACGGCTGGCATCGACGAAGGCGTCCAGGGTGCTAAATTGCCCTGGGGCCGGCGTCCAAAAAGATGGTCGTCGGCCCAGGGCGAGAAACGGGTCTGGGGCGTCCGGAGCCGGTGGCGTTCGGCCGAAATGTGCCTGTAGCTTAGTGCGTCGCACGAATCGCTCGACTTCCGTTCGGGTGCGGAACTCGTCGCTGTGCGGAGTGTGGGGTATGAAGCGAAGGCCTCTACTAAGGAGTGAGCGCTCAGGTGCGGAGAGGGGGAGGTCAGGGGGTATGGTGACAACAAGGGGTGGGGTTTGGGGGTTTGGGGGGAAGGGAGGTTGTGGTGAGGGGTGAGGTGGAGGGTGGCGATTGGGTAGGTGTGTGGGTCGAGGGAGAGGTGGAGAGTGGTGGGCGTATGGGGATGGGCGGGTGGTGGTGGATGGGGGGGAGTGAGTGTAGCTTGCGGGCTTTGGTGGAGCTGAGGAACGAGAAGAGTTGTGGTTGAGGTTATGGATGAAGGAGAGGATGGCTTGGGCGAGGAGGGGGTGGCAGGTGGAGTAAAGGCGGTGGAGGGTGGGGGTCAGTTGGTGGTCAAGTAGGCGGAGGGTGGAACGGGAGGCCCGGATGGAGTTGCGCATCAGGAGGCGTGAGGATCGGGTGAGGATACGTTGCGTGGAGGGGGAAGCGGCGGGGGAGGGGTAGAAGTGTAGACGGAAGCCGAGGGGGATAAGGTGGAGGCGGAGGCAGCGGCTGAGGAAATGGATGTGGCTGCCCCCCCCCCCCCCCCCCTCCCCGGTTCCTTTCCCTGTTCTAGGCCCCGCTGCAACACCTGTACCCACATCACCAACACCACCACCTCCCAGGGTCCCAACGGCCACTCTCTCTCGGTCCGGCATGCCTTCCGCTGCACCTTCTCCAACCTAGTCTACGGACTTCGCTGCACGGGGTGCAGCGCGACTTATGTCGGACAGACGGGACGTCGCCTGGCGGACCGCGTCACGGAGCACCTCCGGGATATTCGTCTCGGGGGCAGTTCCCCCATCGCCCGCCACTTTGGTGGCCCTGGACACTCCGCACGCCATCTCACAGTCTGTGGCCTACTCCAGTGCCACGGAACACCCGCCCATCGCCTTACGGTCGAACAACGAACTATCTTCATCTTACAGACCCACACTCCCCCCGGCCTGAACTCCCCACCCTTATTCCTTTAGCGTTAGACCGCCCCCTCCCCCCACACTTATCCCCCACTCACACCACTAACACGCCCCTCCTTTTCATCGCCCACCCCACACTAACAATACTAACACCTCCACTCCACCCCTCATCTGACCACCCTTCCCCAACTAACATACTAACATCCCTTCCCTCCCCTCCTCTCCTCCTCCCCCCTCCTTATCACACGCACACACCCACCGGCACATATATACACGCGCTCACACTAAACACACACCCTACTACCACCACTAACCCCCACCCCCATACCTCTCACCCCCACACCTCCATCCCACCACCCCGCAACTAACCTCACTAACACCCCTAACCCCAAGCACACGAACACACGCACCCACTTACACCACCCACCCCACACGCAACAAACATCACTAACACCCCCCAACCCCACGCACACGTACCCACACACCCTCGTACACCACCAACTCTACACACCCTACCACCACTAACCCCCACTCACACCTGCATTCAACCCCTCCCCACCTCCCATATACTAACACCCACTAACACCTCTTCATCAAACTACACACACACACCAGTACACCACACTCCCTCCATAGAACCACACACACCCTTCTCTCCCCGCTCCACCCACACCCTCGCTCCACACTCACTCATCCCACACACCCCTACTAATACACACACACACACCCTCTTCACTCCAACTTTCACACCTACCCATCCTCGCCCCCTTACCATTCCACCGACTGCTGCTATGCCCTCTGACCACCTCCCAGCACTAACACACCACAGCACTCCCACTGCTGACCACTTCCTGTTGCGCGCGCACCCCACATTTCTCCTCTTCCGACCACCGCTTCATGGATTACCCACACGCAGAAATTGACTTACAACCAATCCACTAAACATCCTTGGAATTTACCAACTTTTCAACCATCCTCTTACGTAATCACCTATATAACACACCCACACACACACCCGAAACAATTTTTTTTTCTCCACACGCCACCCATACCCACAACACGCTTAAACCCCACACACACGTGCTTTCCACCACATATTTACACCCTCAGCCTCCTGATTCCTCTCCCCCCACCCCCCTATCCACACACGCACAGACACTCCGACCCACTAAAACACCCCCCACACACACCTCTTCCTGAACATGCAACCCCGTTCTTCCCCCAACCCTTACTTTCACATACACACACACACACACACACACACACAAGCACACCTACACACACACACCACCTTCAGCCCTCCCCGCTCGGACACCCCGTCTCCCTCTCCCCACTCCACCCGCCACCACCCCTACTCACCCACACCCTTCCACCACCTGTTTACCCCCTTTTAATTTCAGTTTATTTTGATCATGCCTTTATTTTTAAATTTATCTCATTCCTTGTATTTTGATCATACTTTATTTTTATTTTTATCTTTATTTGTTATTTTTTCATTCGCACCGTTTCCTTTCGCTATATGTCTCTCCACGACTCCCCTACACACCTTTTTAACTCTGTTCCCACACACTTCTCACCTGAGGAAGGGCTTATGCCCGAAACGTCGTCCCCCACCTACACCCCACTCTCCTGAGCGTGAAATTAATAAACATTTATTGTACTGCCTCTCTGTTTTGTCCCTGTTCAAATTTTTCCATTATATATATATATATATATATATATATATATATATATATATATATATATATATATATATATATAAGAATTCTATTTAAATTGTTGGGATACAACAAGCAAATATTTTTATAACTGATATAAAGCACTCAACAAATATTTGGAGTAAAAATACGATATTAACAAATGGAAACTATATTTATAAAACCATATTTATTTCATTATACATATTTCAAGGACATCAAGTTAAATTATGGTGTGCTTTTATAAGATAAAATATAATATAGATAAGTTTTATAAATAAATATTGACATACCCTTAAAGAATGCAACCATTACTGTTGGAAGCTT
>OZ024740.1:332521866-332524366 GCA_964016885.1 Eledone cirrhosa | reverse complement strand
TGCACGCAGGACAAAATGCCTGTTGAGAAAGTGATATCATTCTTCGGTCATTATACCAAAAGCTTATTATTTTTTATAAGCAGACAGTATTATTGATTTAGGTGTGTGGATTGGCAGTATCAGTAGAGGGTCGGACGCCATGCTTTCCAGCATAGTTACGTCCCTTTACGATCTGAGTTCAAATCCCGCCGAGGTTGATTTTGCCTTTCATCCTTACTGGGTCGATAAAATAAAGTACCAGTAATGCACTGGGTAATTGCTGGCCTTGTGTCTAAAGTAGAAACAATTATTGATTTAGGTGTCGCAGAAACCCCATATCGGACTGTACCATCATTCCCGGGGTCCAGGTAAATATTTCAATCATATCTTATTTTGTTTCACCCGCTTAGCTTGCTCGCTTTTTTGGCTTAGGTGGTTAATGGCTTCTTAACCATCGTCTCAGTTTTGTATGGCCTTTTTAACTTATGTTTATAGCTCTGGTATATTCATATCAATTGAGCGCTCGCCAACACAATTCGGAAGCTGCGTTTATCTAATTATCTACTAGCCGAAATGCGATTCTCGGTAAATGTATATTTGTATATTTGTATATTTGTATATTACAATGAAGCTCTTGCTCGAAGTGGATTTGTCGATAAGGTAGCATATATAGAGTACGAACATAGACCTAGAAGAAATAGATCCCGTCGCATTTGTTGGTATAACCCATCTTATAATATGGAGGTGGCCACACCATTAGCTAAGATCTTTCTTTCCCTTATTACGAAGCATTTTCCCCCTACACATAAATATAGTAAAATTTTTAATAGAAATACTATTAAAATTTCTTACTCTATGACTCCTAACCTTGCACATAACATCACAGCTTCAAATTTAGTTAACTACCTAGCCGTAGGAACACGTGCAACCCTGTAATTAGTACTAATTGTAATTGTAGGAATCGGGTTGATTGCCCCCTATCCGGGAAATGCCTCTCTAGTAACATTGTCTACAAATGTAAGGTTGTAACAACCACGTCCCGTAGGGCCTACATAGGGTTAACCGCCAATAGATTCAAGCAGCGTCTTTACATGCATACCCATTCTTTTCGTTACCCTCTAAGAAGGAATATGACGTCACTTTCAGCTTATATCTGGAGTCTAAAAGACAACCACACCCAATATAAGTTACACTGGGTGATCCTAGCTAGGGCTAGATCGTATAACGGAAATAAAAGACCATGTGACCTCTGAGGCCCTGGAAATACTCTTTGACACAGACCACATCTTAAACAAAAAATCTGAGGCAATTTCGGCTCGTAAACATAAATTGCACAAGACTTTCCTGTATTACAGCCCCACGTTATACCCTAACGGATAGTACGATCTATACGTGGATATTTTACGTCTTGATGTGGGAGCTAAGTATATGTTTTGTTTATACCTTTACTTATTTGCATAGGTAAGTATATATTACCCGTATTTTGTGAAGGTACGTATACCTTCTTGTACGTATATTTGATTGTTATGGCGTATAATTTTATATATTCTGGTACATATGGTTTGGCTATGTGTATACGGGAGTTTTGCGTCTGTGTGAGTATGTTGGTTCGTACGTGTGTAGGGTGTGTGTATATGTGCACTTCATGTTTTGGTTGACTTACGTCTCCGAACATTCGTTTATTTACATGTAGGTATGTGTGTACGCTTGTTATATACGTATTCATTTATTTATATACATTTATATACGTTTATATAATTATTTATTTATTTGTATACACGCATACACACACACACATATTTATATGTGCGTGGTTTTGTATACCTATGGTAAGTTTTTGCGTATGCTTGTGTATGTACGTATTTGTTTGCGTGTATGTATTTATTTATTTCTATTACTTCTGTATTGTATTTATGTACTTTGTTCTTAACTCTGTAGCGGAGATTCATTCGGTCTCCTTGTTAGAATTTTAGTCTACCACTTCAGCTATACCATTTACGTGGTTTTGTCTTTGCGTGCTATTGTTCTCCACGATCCATATATGACGTATTATCTTCGTTTTTCTCGTTCATTGCCAGAGAAGGTCTCTATGCACCACCTAAGAGAACATTAGTCTACGACCTCTTTTATACCATAAACGTGGTTCTGTCTTTGCGCGTAATTGTTTTTCACCGCTCCTATTAATGACTATCATTGAAATATCCAGTTCTGCGTTTACAGATTGACTTTGTTAGTTTCAGAAGATCCCGTTAAGGGTGAAAGCAGCGATTCTTTGCTTAAACTTTAATCTGTTATTTTAATAAATATATATATATATATATATATATATATATATATATATATATATATATATAGAGAGAGAGAGAGAGAGAGAGAGAGAGAGAGAGAGAGGGGGGAGAGAGGGAGAGAGAAGGGACACATGGGTAGAGAGAAGGGAGAGAAGGGATCTACTGTGCTGAGATGTGGGAGTCCACTAATCATGGGAGTGCTCAATGCATGGGGAAATAAAGAGTGAGTATAG
>OZ024740.1:332504366-332516866 GCA_964016885.1 Eledone cirrhosa | reverse complement strand
AAAATGCGGCAGCTTTTCTTAAATGATAGTGTTACTATAGAATCCTAAAAAGGATAGATGTTTTTTCAGATACAAAGCCTATGTAAACCTCTCTATTGATATTATCATTTTTCTTTCTTTAGAGATACAAAGGCAGATGTATAATATAAATTACATAGTAAATAGTTCCGTTGAGATTTATATAAATGAATCCTAGTGAATGTTCGCTATACACACCCAACCACACACAAACACACGCAGCACCAATAGACGCACACACACACACACACACACACACACACACACACACACACACACACACACACACACACACACACACACACACACATATATATATATATATATATATATATATATATAGATAGATAGATATATAGATATATAGTATATTAGTGTGTCTCTTTGATAATATATTGCACAGCTGAAATTTAATGACGATATTTAGAGAATTCGTTTCCCGTTTATCATATATTCCGACAGAAATAAAAGCATTCCTTGATATATTGTTTCTGTGTAGTATTCCGACTTCGTTTTAAATCATTACATTTCGAAGTTAAAAATTATATTAAAAGATATAGAGGAAGCTTACAAATATGCTCTTACCATTTGATATTTGTTTCCCCCTACGACTATGGACCTATATTGTAACGGTCGAAAAGTTTTGAAACAGTTCATTTCATATCTGTACAGTATTCGATCAAAATCCACACATATCATCTTCAGTTTTTATCAGTTAAGTGTCGATAAAATAAGTAAAATGATATTACTGAAGACGACTAAAATCGATGATATGTAGTCTACTCAAAGTTATAAAATCGATATATATATATATATATATTCTGAGATACGTTATAAAGTGTAAATTAATGTTTTCCTAAAGGAAATTGAATTTTATTGGATATTTAGTTTCACAAACCAGAGCAAAATCTTTTTATCAAATTGGGCAGTAGATCTTAATTAGCTAATAAAAACTCCCCGATTTAATACCCCTACATTGTCCTTTCGTGAGTTTCACAAAGTTAACATGTTGCAAGTATTTTGAGCTGATATCGGTCACTTCTCTGCGAAAGTGTTTTCTGTGGAATTTGAACCTCAGATATTCCTGCCAGGCATTCATTCGTCAACCTAATTAATTGTTTCTACTTTTGGCACAATGCCAGCAATTATCCCAGTACATTACTGGCACTTTATTTTATCGACCCCGTAAGGATGAAAGGCAAAGTAAACATCGGCGGGAATTGAACTCAGATCGTAAAAGGACGTAACTATGCTGGAAAGCATATCCTACCCTCTACCGATACTGCCAATCATTAATACGTAAAGATCAGAACTGATCATGAGTATTTGCTTTTTTTCGCTAAATTCATCTCGTGCTTTAAATAATTAAGCTTCCGCAAAGTTATTAATCCATTTCTTTGACACATTTCCTTAATCTACGACGCAATGATATAATGAACATAGAATCACTAACACATAATTAAGTCTCTCAATTGATAGATTTTGTTTTTAGACTTTTATTGCGTTCAAATTATATCGAGATGCGTGAAGTAAAAGTGCATAAATTAGAGTATCGACGTGCGGTATAATGGAGTTATAATATCGTTGACGAAGGAGTTAACTAAATCGTTCAATAATTATATACAACGATGCGGCTGTTGTTTAGATGCAGATCCATTCTATTTGGGCAGTCATAAAAATTCTAGTCATACATAATCTCTCTCTCTCTCTCTCTCTCTCTCTTTCTCTCTCTCTCTCTCTCTCTCTCTCGTTCTCTCTCTCTCTCTCTCTCTCTCGCTCTCTCTCTAGATTTCCACTATCCAGAGAATATCCAACTGATAAGGTATGATTTTACTGGGTATGTCTCTATTTATAAAATAAATTTTGTGATTTATCTGAAGAAAGCGTACCAAAGTCTTTTGGTACCCTTGAAATATATAATTAAATATGGTTTTATAAATATAGTTTCCATTTATTTAATATCATTGTATATATATATATATATATATATATATATATGCGTGTGTGTGTGTGTGTCTGGTTGTGGGTGTGTGTGTGTGTCACTAAGTAACACCTGATACCACTCCAACTCTTTCATCCTCTATGTCTATATTTATAACCATGTAATCTCCAACCGTGTTATATATTGTTTTATTTGCTACACCTTGATATGTATTTTATTTCTTCTGTATTTTGATACATTCGATATGTTTTTATCTACTTCCATTTTTACTCCCACAATTACCACCCTGTGTATGACTGCGTTTTATATCTTTATGTTTGTATTTATGTATTTATTCACGTTACTCTCCTTATATACTTATCCTTGAACTCATCTGTTACCTAAAATTAGCACACGACCCTAGAATATTATTCTCTGTACCCTTTATATCTGTTTATATTTAATCACTCCCCATACGCACTCAGGAATCACACTACATATAACCCGGGCTAACTGGGGACTAAATATAGTATTCCTACCCATTTCATCAGATTTTGCCAGTTTTAAACTTCACATCACGGGTGTGAATAACTAATAATCGTTTGGTACACGCGATGATCCGACTGATGTAGCGGCTTTCCCGATTACACGCCAGGCGCTCGAGTCAATCAGCCTTCCTAGAGTGCTTGGAAAAATAAATTTCCCCTTCAATCGGTAAACGAACATACTCTGAACGGCTGTTACGCCCTTGGACTGGCTTGGAATCCGCCGTGCCACCGGTTATTGACCGCCAAACAGTACTTTTAAATTCTAGGCTTAATCATAACTTTAATATTTACCATACCTCCTTCTACTAGCCCTTTAACTAAATCGCCCACCAGTGTGAATAACTAAGAATCGTTTGGTATACACGATGATCAGCCGACGGTGCGGGCTTCCCGCTAGCACCCCCGGCGCTTGAGACAGTTAACATTCCTGGAGTGCTCGGAAAATAAATTTCCCTTTCTTTCGGTAGACGAAAATACTCAGAACGGTTGACACGCCATTGGGCCCCGGGTGGGCTGGGATTCCGCACGTCACTGGTTACTGACAGCCAAAAATGGGCTTAGTCTTGACATTATATTCTACACTGAAACTTTATCGTGACTATCAATAATACACTTAACCTTTTCATAAACGCCTCCTTCTGTACATTCTTTAACTAAATCTCCCAAATTTAAACCGAAATCTTACTTTTCTAACTTCATCTTTAATGACATATTTTAAGTCTAAATTTTACATTTCTAATCGTTAATCGTAATTTCTGACCCTACAATGAAAAATATACTGTACAGGCGCCCACTGTGATTAGCTTTGTTAAAGATATATGTTTTTTGAAAAAATATATTTCTCCAGCACTTTTTAGCACTTCTGACCAACTTCAATGTAACCTGATGCCACCGCTTGCCTCTGTTCGTGACGGGGTGGTAGTAGTACACTATAATCTTAGGCCCTTTCACCAGAAAGACATAAGAAAAATTGGTAGTTGTCACTAGAGGACGGACGACCGAACTAGAAACCGATAAATGTGTGGCCGGCTTCTTGTCACTCAGCCTTTTCAGCCCTATGGATTATATTCCTTTGTTAAATTTCGAATACCTGATGATGTCACCGGATTCATACTGAACCCTGTCACTGAAATGTTCATAGTATAATAAACCTTAAGGAAGTATGCCAGTCCAGCATCCTGTTATTTTAATGATATGTATATATATATATATATATATATATATATATATATATATATATATATATATAGTGAAAACTGGAACGGGAACAAACAGAGAGAGGCAGTACAAACAAAGGTTTATTACTTTCACGGTCTTGAGAGTGGGGGGGGGGGGCGTTTCGGACATAAGCCCTTCTCAGGAGAAAAGTGGATGGGAAGAGAGATCCGAGGGTGTGTGGGGGAGTGGTGGAAAGACATTTAGAAAAAAAGGGGGGGAGCAAAAACGGTGGAAGGAGTACAAATAAAAATAAAAATAAAAATAAACAAAGATATATATATAAATATATATATACATATATATTTATATATATATATGTGCGTGTGTGTCTGTATCTGAGTGTATGTGTGTGTGTGTGAATGTATGCTACAATTAATCAATTTCACGACTCATATCAAATAAAATTTTAAATAAAAACGAGGTAAGTCAGAGCTGATATATATTCAGGCCAGCCAATAGAGGAGTTGCAATGGGAGACTAAATCCCGCCAAATTGTACTCTTCATGAATATATATATAACGAAGGTGATAAGGAACTATATGGACCATAACGCACCAGAGTACTCGATACTTAGGGTAGTAGAGTGGGCAATAGGAAAAGAGTCAGGACCCTGACACTTTATATATATATATATATAATTATATATATATATATAATTATATATATATATAATTATATATATATATATATATAGTGGTGGAACGTTGGAAGGTAATATCCGTTGTGGTAGAGCAGTCAGTCCAAGGGACGAGCTGAGGATCCGCTAAGGTGAAACAATTGTTCTCGGTGTGGTGAACTAATTGTTGTGTAACCACTTCTACCTAACTCGTCCCATGGATTGTGTGGTCTTCCACTACGGATATTACCTTCCAGTGTTCTACCACTATATATATATATATATATATATAAGCATATATATATATATATATAGTAATTGTTTCTACTTTAGGCACAAGGCCAGCAATTAACCAGTATATTACTGGTACTTTATTTTATCGACCCCCGTAAGGATGAAAGGCAAAGTTAACCTCGGCGGGATTTGAACTCAGAACGTAAAGGGGCGTAACTATGCTAGAAAGCATGGCATCCAACCCTCTACTGATACTGCCAATTCACCGCCCTATATATAGTAATAATAATAAATTTGAAGACTAAAATCCAAAGAGGGCTCGATAAGGATAAATATATATCAAATATATAAGAACCGTGTGCGTATGTAACCGTGTCTGTGTATATATATATATCCTTACTTTCTTATATATATATATATATATATATATATATATATATATATATATATATATATATATATATATAGGAACGAGTAGGACCCCGACGGCTGAGCTCAAGCCGTTTCGACGGAGAAATTAGCCGTCGAAACGGCTTGAGCTCAGCCGTCGGGGTCCTACTCGTTCCTATTACCCACTCTACTACCCTAAGTATTGAGTACTTTGGTGCGTTATGGTCCACCTGGTTCCTTACCACATTTACTTCGTTATATATATATATATATATATATATATATGGATGGAATCGGACCTGTATATATGTATGTATGTATGCAGCTTATAGACACATCAGCTGCTTACGTGTGTAGCAAACATACCAAATGTATCGTCACATAACTACCTCACCTTTATATGACGAGATCTCATACATGAAATTACGTTTGGCTATTTCGGTTTTGTCTGAAAATAACTACGAAAATAGAATGTGTGTTCTTGCATTTAAGTTGAGATCATATTCATATAATATATTTTGGCTCTATACATTACATATAGCGATTTGCTTTCCTTCATCTATGTATTTCTCGTAAACACTTGCCACTAAATATGTGTATATATCCCATACTGTTAAGAATATAGAGAAAAGTAATTGAAAATGTATCTGTAGTCTTTTTAAGAGGATTTATTTACAATAACTATAACAGGTTTGCATTTTTATGATTTTCAAAAATTACCGGAGATATACGTACCCGTGTGCGTATGTACGTAATATATGCCTGTGTGGATGAATACCCGTATGAACTTACGTATTACTGGATGGAATGATGCCTGTATGTATGTATGTTTTTCTGGTTTTATAATTTCACAAACATGTATGTATGTATGTATGTATGTATGTATGTATGTATGTATGTATGTATGTATGTATGTATGTATGTCAGGTCACCAGTTGGTGCTACTGGTAACATGTATCCCAGTACAACCTGTCTCATGGTCGGGTCGTTGGCGACTAAACTGGCAACCCCACCAAGGTTTGTTGGTGAGGAGGGTGACTTGGACATCCTGCAGGACTAAAAACAAAACCTGTCAAAGGGCAAAGGAGCTCTTAAGAGTCAATTGTCATCCAAAATCACTGGGAGAGATGACCCCTTAGCCTTTGTCAAGGCAAAATTCTAGGAGAAGGAAAACTCTGATATATCACCTGCAACCCTGATGGTATCCAATGATGTTGACTTGTTCTTCTTTTTGGTAAATATCATCTTGGTTAAGAGAGTGGGACTGGCTTTGTGCAGTGCCTTTGCTCACCGTAAAAGCTTCATGGCACAGGCATTGCTTTATATCTGGAGATCTCTCTGCACTTGTCGTCACATGGCGCCATGGGCCTAGCACTATGTGTCAGTGATTGTAACGGGTGTAGTGTTTGTGCCGGGGTTTTCAGGTCGCTGGCTGGACTAGAAAGTCACACTTGTTTAGCGCATCAGTAGGAGTTCTCCTACATGGATATAAAGTAGTGGCCGTACTCGAAAACGAGTTGGCAGCCACCACATGTATGTATGTATGTATGTATGTATGTATGTATGTATGTATGTATGTATGTATGTATGTATGTATCTATGTATCCAAGTACGTATGTGTCTATGTATGTATCTATGTATGTACAGATGGATTGATGTGTATTTTTGAACTGAAATATATTTAAGTATATCGAAAATGATATACATTGTGCATAATTTTCTGTGTATCCTACGTTGCCTATTCATTCCTTTTTAAAGTAGCTATTTGATACGTATACTGACAATATAATCTAACTTTCCTGCCTATAGTCGGCATGTCTTTAGCAGTTATGTTCGACTTGGGTGCCATTAACTACGTAATATTTGTTGATCTGATCTCTTAAGCTACTTCTGATGCTTTTACTACCGATCCGTCGCTTGTTTCGTCTTGTCTTCTTCGTTCAGAACATAAATAACATTGTCAATATCTAACCCTAGACGAGGGCTGATGCAGCTATTTCTTGTATCAGATTTGCTAATGTAGTATCAAAATGCTACTTCAAAGAAATCCCTTCGGGCTAACGTTTCTCCGATACTCTATCGCACGTGTTCTATACAATAACATCAAATAACGTGAAGTTTAAATCCCATATTCAGAGCACAGAAATGCAATGGATTCCATACACATTGTAATTGTAGTAAAACAATAAAGAGGGCAAAACCTTGACTAAAACTAAATATTCTATTTGTAGATTACATATCCGTTTTGATTATACGTAAATATATTTGTATTCATATGGGGAAAATATTCTAGACAGAAACGTGCAATCATTTGTCGTGTTTTACATATATCTGCCAATAAAAGAAGATAGTCAACATATTTTACCAATGATTGTACTAATCACTGCTCATAATGACAATAATATATTTGACGTTGTTTTAAATATGAAGATATTTTGTTACAGAAACACAGTTGAAGAATCTGATATTTTTCTTGCGTTGCTACAATTCCCTACTCAAATATATGAAGTGTTCACTCACATAGTTTGTATTTGACTTGTTCACATTATGCAGTTTACTTTACGGTTTGGATTGTTTTCCCAACTTCTTGTTACGCTTGCCGGTCACTAGTTTATTGATCTGACTTCCTATTCCACCTGAGTAAGTGAAATATTAATTGATTTATTGGTTTCTTAAAGACAGCAATGCAAATAACCAAATCATTTGCATCAATAAACTCGTCGCTCCTAAAACTGTTATTCTAGTTACGCAATTTGAGTGAGAAGGTTTGTTTGGTTTTTATTCAAGAAAGTGCCAGTTTTCTCGATAAATCATAGCAATAACAGGAAATATCTTAGCGACCACATGCCGGTTGATATATTAGTCACTATAATTTTTACTAGTAAACAGAATTCACATAAAATACAAATGAGATACAGTCATAAAATACCATTTTAAAATTTCGCTAACTTTGCAGTTAAAACAAATATTACCATCATTCTCATGCGTATCATCATTTATCACAATGTTATTTTATGATGGATAAATATGGAAATTTTATTTTAATGTTCCCGCTCGTTTATTATCACGTTCATAGAAGTCAATTCTAAGTTTACTGTGAAATTCAACGTCTTGAAAATACGTTCAAACAGGCATGACATGATTTACAAATATCGAAAATTAGATGGAATATTTTAAAGAAAAATTAATGGTCCAATAAGAGTTGTAACTCAAACGATCATGAACAGGAATAGTAAAATTAGATAACACCATAAAATGATAATATCGCTTTATATTTAATGATAATGCTATTTTCATATACACTTTCAATTATTTTTATTTATGTAACATATATGCATGTATGTACGTATGTATTTTCATGTATATATATATGTTTTTGTATGGGTGTGTGTGTATACATACATACATATATATATATATATATATATATATATATATATATATATATATATATATTTGCTCTACGGTTCTTATATATTTGATATATATTTATCCTTATCGAGCCCTTTTTGGATTCTAGTCTTCAAATATATTATTATTACTATATATATATATATATATATATATATATATATATATATATATAACGAACGAGATGTGTTAACGAACCAGATGGACCATAACGCACCCGAGTAATCAATACTAAGGGTAGTAGAGTGGGTAATAGGAAAAAGTATGACCCCGACGGCAGAGCTCAAGCCGTTTCGACGGCTATTTCTGGACTGTCGAAACGGCTTGAGCTCTGCCGTCGGGGTCATACTTTTTCATATATATACACATATATATATATATATATATATATATATATATATATATATATATACGTATATATATATATACATACATATATATATATACACACACATTATATATATATATATATATATATATATATATATATATATATATATATATATATATATATATATATATATATATACAGATATATATATATACACATACATATATATGTATATACTCATGAGAGAGAGAGAGAGACAGTGAAAGAGAGAGAGAGGGAGAGAGAGAGAGAGATTAAAGTATAATCACCATCATTCAGATATATATAATTATAATTATATCGCGGAATCGTACCACAATTGTCACTTATTTCGAATGACCGTATAAAGATAGTATGACAAAGAGTTTCTTCCCGCTAATTATCAACTCTTTAGAGGATTTGATCGTGAAAATAGATTTGTTAAATAAACCTGGCTAAAGTACGAAGCATTAAGGAGTTTGCACGCGCATACATATATACATACATGCATACATACATGCAAACATACATATACGTAAGATATTCTGTGTGTGCATGTATATATGAGTAACCAAATTATATTATACATAAATGTGTACAGACAGATTTGCATGTAGTGAATACAATACACCGACACATATAGCAGCGACGAATAGGTTTTGTCATAAACCTAGAAGTATTTAATCGATTCAGAAATAAGCCTTACACTGAGAACAAGTGTCACAGCCATATCTTCATCCTAGTATCGGTTGCTGTTCATAATGGTCCGATTGAAAAAAAAGGTTATTAATAACTAAACGGTATCCAAGTTTGTGGGTGTTATGTTAATTGAGCATTACCCAGGTCAAACGATGTTCATATCCATGAAAATTCCATGTCTTGTGACGTATGTATTGTTTGGAAGTGGTTTAAGAAATATAGGATATACAAGTTATGTATTCTATAACCAGTGCATATTAGACAAATAACATAATCATGTCTTTCCAATATTTACAGGTGCTATTTTTGAAGTGGAAAAGTATGTGGTGCCATACCATACAGGTTTTCGATATGCAATCGGCCGCCACAACCGGGATCCTAAACAACAGGACCGCTTCAAACTAGAGCTGGACGCCACGATCAGCCAAATCTCCAGAAAGAATAATTACGAGCTCGCCTCAACAAGTAAGTGTTATATATTTTCTTATTCAGTCTACAAAAAAACAAACAAATTGGATTACATATAGTTAAAACGTCCTGTTCTATTTCTTTAGAAGTCATTCCATGTAATATATATATATATATATATATATATATATATATATATATATATATATATATATATATATATATATATATATATATATATATATATATATATATATATATATATATATAAGATCAAAAGATGGTTAAATGAGTTCCATGTATTTTATTATGCGCATTTCAAAAACAAATATCATCATGCAATAACATTTGTGTTTTCATCAGATAAAATAGGAAGACATGATATGAAGGTTAAAAATACTTGTGGATAGTGCAGTTTTATGTTGATTTAAAACTGCACTATCCACAAGTGTTTTTAACCTTCATATCATGTCTTCCTATTTTATCTGATGAAAACACAAATGTTATTGCATGATGATATTTGTTTTTGAAATGCGCATAATAAAATACATGGAACTCATTTAACCATCTTTTGATCTTATATATTATGTATACTCCAGTCCTACAAACTGTAGAGTGCTTCTTATCCGATATCTGCATTGCTTTATTGTACTACAATAACACTCACCTCCTACATATATATATATATATATATATATATATATATATATATATCCAGGGAGTGTAACTTGGAGTTACTGTAGGTTCACCCGGGTGAGCACTCGATGTTTAGTAGCGTCGAGGCGTAGAGATAGACAGAGTGTTTTATAATGAAAAGATAACAAGGACGATTGGTTAATCCTTCATTGCTTTTATTGGTTGAATACGTGTGTTTCGCCACTGTGCAGCTCAAGGTTTGATCTGTATCGACCTTACCCGACTCTATAATCTGCGACTCGTCGGACCCCTTGTAATGCTAGTAGAAAATGAATACATGCTATATATATATATATATATATATATATATATATATATATATATATATATATATATATATATATATATATATATATTATATATAGTAATAAATACGTATATATATATATAAATACAAACATATATATATATGTATATATATATATATATATATATATATATATATATATATATATATATATATATATATATATATATATATATATATATATATATATATAAATAGTAATACACGAAATATATATACTTTATATCATCTCTATTTACAATAATAATAATATAAATATAATTATGTATGTATATACGGCAGGCGTACATGTATGTATTTTCGTTCTGAAATAATTCCTTGAGTCGATTTTCGTATACTATTGACTCTATATAGTCTCGCAAATCAATTCAGAAATCATTGTATTAATCAGAGTTGTTGCATAAGTTATTGTAATTGAATTCGTATAACCAGTGCTACGAATCTGTTAGACACTTCTAAGGTTCTTACTGAGATCGGAATTTTCGAGAAACAGGAGATTCCCAAACTAAATTTAATGAGTCTGTTTACAAAATGACAAATGTTTCCATGCATTATTACACTCTAATCATACTGAATCTTATGTGGTCAGATTAGGTCTTAATCAACTGAGCAAATACCGTAGAACTGGTAATATATTTTGAAATGAGTTACCCTGAATAAATTGGGCTGTGATCAATATACACTAACTTTATATAATCTCACTTGCTTCTGATAACAGTCAGATAATCCCAAAATGTTCACTGTTAATTATAATTTTTTTACAATGACTACAGGTTAAAATCATCTTATTTTAAGCGAGGCAAAAATATATTACAAAACATCAAGACATGCTTGAAAAGTTTAAAGAAACACATCAATCACGAAAGAGATATATTCTATTTTATTATGATTAATCTGAGCTAATATGTTTGTAATAGCATCAACCTCGGTAGTTCTTAAATTCTTTTGATTCTTCTTCCGGAAGCACTCAATTAAACAAGAGGCTGTCTGTCATAATGAATAGAAAATATAGAAATTACTAATGCGTTAAGGTGACTCGCTGAAAGTGAAAGTAAAACTGTTAATTAACGGCGCCGTTAATCAATGAGATTGTTACACACTATTGTATAAATGAGTTGTGAAATATTTGATTGATTAATTAGTGATGAAATGCTTTCCACAAAGACATGTTTAATTTTGACTGAATTTTCCATCATTGACATATGAACTAACGAAGCTAAAGATTCGCAGAATAGAATTAAAATACTCCAGAAAGAAAAAGAAAATAAAAACGTAATAAAATGAATAATTACGATAAGTTTCAATCGATAAAGTTTTAATCTGAGAGAGAATATCAGAAAAAAATATTCATTATTATAAAATGCAAGCATGAATTCTGAATCTGCGTTTAATGAATATGTTAGTAACGTGATTTTTCCGAAATCCTGACTGCAAAGCAATATGTAAAAATATAGCTATATGGATATAGGGATATTTATTGTCGGGTTATATTCATATACATATAATGTATACAAATAAAGATTTGCCATATTGACATAAATTCAAGATAGAAGTGCTGGTGTGGGAAATTAAATATATTTCATGAAACCTACCTGACTGATATGAGTAGATGATCATCTACGATGAAAGGAAGGAAGTGATATGATAGATAGAGTTATTGTTGTTACAAAGTCAGAATCCCATTT
>OZ024740.1:332454366-332499366 GCA_964016885.1 Eledone cirrhosa | reverse complement strand
TATATATATATATATATTATATATATATAATTAGCATTATAGTATACTTAGTACTACACCAATATACTTACTGGAAACGAGGAATGTTCACTCCGGTCTACTACACTAACTGACATTACAATCACTAAATGTATATAGATAGGTTTGTTTGTGTTTGTATGTGTGTGTGTGTGTTTTTGTTGTGTTTGTGTGAGTGTGTGTGTGTGTGTGTGCATGTATGTGGGAGTGTGCTTTATGGTGGTAAGAGGGTTTTAGCAAAATAATAAAGTTAGACGCCGAGACAGGTTGATTAGAAAAGGGTAAGATGCAGTAAGATATTTTCGATTTCCAGATTTGTCAAATCTTATCTAAGCTGTTTGTGTAATGTTATTTATTACCTATAAATTACAGACATAGTAGCCTTAAAATACATCTTAATCATATAATTCAATAGTAGAAGAGTAATATTTACGGAAATTATATTCGTCATAAATCTTTTCTAGATGAATCTAAAAGAACATTATGAAAAATGCACGAACTACTATTGAAAATTTACTTGCGTGTTTAGAAATTATATTAAAAAGTAATATATCTATATGCACATAAACAAAGTGGTTGACGTAAGCATCATTGGGTCAATTTAAAATGTGTGCGTGCCAACGCAACTGACCCTAATAATTGTTTCTACTTTAGGCACAAGGCCAGCAAATACCCAGTGCATTTGTGGTACTTTATGTTATCGACCCCGTAAGGATGAAAGGCCTAAGTCAACCTTGGCGGGATTTGAACTCAGATCGTAAAGGGACGTAACTATGCTGGAAAGCATGGCGTCTGACCCTCTACCGATACTGCCAATCCAGACCCTAATAATAACAGGAAAGTTCAGAAAATCGATTAAAGAAACGGAATAGTTCGTTGATCGACTATTATTATTATGGGTATTTGCAGTGAAACTAACGCATATCAAATGTCAAATTTTCCTAGTGCTTGTTTACGTCGACAGTAAATTACTCTTCTAAGTAGGTCCTTGAAACTGCATACAACAGGGCATATATTTACTATGTTCATCTGATCTTTTTTATATGACTATAGGCTCTATTATTTCCTTTCGATATTCGTAGGCGCCACCATCAAAATGTCCATAACTGCATACAAACCACTAAGGGGACCTCCTCGTTAGGATCGATGAAAGGACCCCTTCTGTGATGGCACAATTTAGATTATGTAGCATATATAGGGTGTCCGTATGCCCATCCATCAATGACATCGATTTCACTGTGGAACAATGTGTGGATGTTTTTCCAGGAGAATCAAATGTATCTCCAAGTGGTTGACACAAGAGAGCCGGGGCTTCATCATATAAAAACCTATGACAACTAATACATTAAAGTTATGACAGTATTAGCTTTCATCCCAGCATGCCAATGAGATGGTGTCTGCTCGGGGTGTAACCAGAAAATGTAGAAGAATGTGATACTTGTGTATGCTACTACAAGAAGTGAACACACGTAGATATACTAAGATTGATGGTATGGTATTAGAAAGAAGAAGAAACAGTTATCTCCATCAAATCTCTAATCAGGAATTAAGATAAAAACCTCTACTGACAGAAATAGTAAAATTAGAAATGTTGTATATAGTATAAGGAGCGCAAAGGCACATTCTGGTAACGTGGCGACGATGTACGTAGAAAATATAGTAGAAAATATGACGAAGGATTAGTGGGAAATAAAGACAGGAGAAATTCATCAGCACTTTATCAACATAGGCAGTAAAGTGGCAGAACAGTTAGAATGTTGGATAGAAGGCTCTGCGGTATTCAGTCTGGCTCTCTGTGTTTTCAGTTCAAATTATGGTGAGGTAAAGTTTGCCTCTTATCCTTTGGAGTTCGATAAAATAAGTCTCAGTCCAATACTGGGGTCGATTCTACCTCTACATCTCGTTTTCAATTCCACTATATTGCAGTCATTCCTTCTCTGGAATTGGCTGTGTTTAGACAAGGGGAATAGATAGACTCCGATATGTTTAAAATACCCAAAGAACTCTGTATGTCACTACGCCACCCTCTTCGATTCCATCTGGAGTTACGGATTGATACATATATACCAACATTGTGGTCAATTTTGAGGCACAATAATATCCACACGCAGGTTAGATGCAAACCCACAGCCAATTAATTAATGACAACACTTTTATGGGAATATATTTTCAGGCGTATGAAAACTAATATAAACTATAGAATGCAGGATTAAATAATTACAACACATCTAACTAGTGACGAGTAGAAAAAATTACTGTAACCCATAGGAATGCACACACAGATAGGAATAGCAATTACGGAGAGTTAGTGAAAGAATGCATACACATGCATATAAAAATACATAAACATATGAAAACAATAGGAATATCACCGAAGGAAATACAAATAGACATCTCACAGAAGCTTGTGGGAGAAAAATTATACAAAAACACACACACACAAAACTATATTATATATATATACATAGACGATTACGCATATATGTTTCTTTAGGGAATCTTTATGTTTATTAAGTTCAGGAAAGTTATCTCCACATACGTGTTTTTAATTCATATGAAAGTAATATATTTTCGGTTATGTAACGCAATGTCAGATCGTAAATTATAACGTTTCTCATATGAAAATCTATTCAGTACCAAGTTGTGTGATATTATTTAATGTTTTATGTTTTGAAGATTTCCATCATTAATTTACTGGAATATTCGATTATGAAAGATATGAGTAACGGCCTGAAAAAGTGTGGTAAATTATTAAATCCACGACTGCTACATATATTTATATACTATATCTTCTCACACATTTATAGCTGTTAGCTGTTCGATTTCATCAGTCATTTTAGAGGATTACTATCTACAGCAATATATAATCAGGAGAGTAGATGGTTTCGCTGTAGAGCAATTGTGACATATTGAAGGGATCTGATTTCACGGTTTATGAACCTGACAAATAAATTATTATCAAAATCAATATTCTGATGCTTATTATGATATTTATATATTTTTTCTACCGTGTTTCCGGATAAGCTAATATGCATGTATTCTGAAAAAATTGTATTGCGAAAATAGAAAATATAGGAATAAGATAGCCATAACTTTCAATAAATTCTTAAATATATAACAAATTTATTTCTACTGAGATCTACACTTATAAATAGCTATAAAAGATTGTAAGTTAGAAAATTCGAGCTACACACACGTCGTTCATATATATATATATATATATATATATATATATATATATATATATATATATATATATATATATATATATATATATATATATATATATATATATATATATATAAATATATATATATGTATAAACAACGTGTGTGACGCTCGAAATTTTAATTTACAATGCGCTGAGGAAATCCTTTTATAAGAAGATGGACGATACTGAAGCGCAGACAATAAGAGCAATTACAGCAAGTCGCACTAAAATGGCTCATAAAAATCGGGTAAAGCCCCCTAGAGACAGAAGAATGTTGTAAGTGGCTAATACAACGAATCGAATTCCGTATCTCTCAGATAGAGGCTGGGTGTTTTCATCATCGTGCTTTGCTCACGTTTTGTGTTTACCCTTTGAAAACCAATGATTCAGCTCCATAATGTTGAGAAATTATCAAATGTTCCTTAGCACAATGGTGAGATCACTTAACCATCATTTGGGAGACACGCAGTTCGATACATAGTAGCGGCCACTGCCAACATAGTTTCCCCTCTAACAGTCTGTACACGAATTTGATTAACTATTATATAACAACAACCTGTATTTGCAGATTTTTCCTACGATTGACCATCCCATATATATATATATATATATATATATATATATATATATATATATATTGTTATACTTTGGGAGGATCATGTTGCCAATAAGAAACGCACGCACCAGTTACTTTCACTTCAATTTATTATAAATTAAGGAATTTATAAATTTCCGGTTAGTTGGTTGGTTCCACAACCAGGCGATTGTTCATATATTGTCAAAGTTCTTTCACAGAGGCAATACACATAAATGAACTCCAACCAAAATTAAATAGAAAACATGAATGGAATAGCAACATCACAACTTACAATTAAGGACAAAATGAAAACACACACACACATAGAACAAGCAACCAAACAGTAACATGTAAATAAACAAATAAATAAACAAATATAAATACACACAGACACCCGGATGTAACACATGCGCAAACTAAGCACACAACATACACAAACACAAGATGGCGTAGGACAGAACAAAGGAGAGGCACAAAAGCAAAGAAATGAATCCCCAGTCACTGAAGAGGTCACAGAATGTGTGACGAAAGAACTTTGACAATATATTAACAATCGTCTGGTTGTGGAACCAACCACCCAACGGGAAATTTATAAATTACTAAATTTATAAATTTAATTTATAATAAATTGAAGTGAAAGCAACTGGTGCGTGTGTTTCTTACTGGCAACATGACCCTCCTAAAGTATAACGATATCGGTTTCAACACACGTTTTCAGATAAAGAATCTTGCTAAACAAATTCAGAAACGAAATATGTATATATATATTTGGGAGGGTCATGTTGCCAATAAGAAACACACGCACCACACACACACATATATATATATATATATATATATATATATATATATATATATATATATATATATATATATACAGTGGGTGTAACTAGGAGTTACTGCAGGTTCACCCGGGTGAGCACTCGATGTTTAGGTTCACTTCTGTGATGATGTATATAGCTATACAGAGTGTAAAATATAGAAAGGATAAAAAGGACGATTGATTATTCCTTCATTGCATTTATTGATAGGTGACGCGCGTTTCGCCACTGATCAGCTCAATGTTCGATCTATATCGATCCTACCCGACTCAATAATCGGCAGCTCGACGGACCCTCTTAAAATGCTATAAGAAAATGAAATACATGCTACGTGGTAAAGACAGAGTTTCAAGAGTTTGACAAAATGAGATGTTTTGATTGGTGAGAAGGATCAAGGCGATGTACTGGCCTGTAGTGTATATGAGGGTGGGTGTGATGGTGAGATGTTGGTGACGGTCTGTGGATGAGGTGGGCTGTGGTGTGGTGGTGGTGGGTTGGCCTTGGCGTGTAGAGTATGTGGAGGTGGATGTGATGATATGGTGGTGGTTAAGGTTATTTAGTGGGATGGGCTGTGGTATGAGGTTAGTGGATAGTCAGTAGACGGGTTGGTGTGGTAGTGGTCCTTTGTCTATGGTAGCGGCGTTTGTGGTGGTGTGGTGGATGTATTAGTGGCGTCAGGTCCTTACATAGATACATAGTTAGACGCACTTCGTCTGACAGATACTTTGTATATACGTATACGTACACACATATATGTATATATGTGCACATATATTGTTGTATAAACACACACAACATCAAACACATACGCACATCCTTGCCCACACATATCGGCATACGCTCACACACAGCCATATGTATATGTACACACATGTCTGTGCATGCGCGCATGCGGGCACCAATATGGAGAGTGGGGGGAGTATCGGTGGGGGTGGCGAACGACAGAGATGGGGGGAAGGTGAGAGGCGATGTAAAGGGTGTTTTACATATATACATACACATACATACACATGGGCATGGGCACATGGACTCACACTCATGTATGCAAGATATACACATACACACTCGCACACACGTTTACTCATACATATATATATACATATATATATATATATACACACACATGTACCGACAACACACATATACGCACGTATACACACACATGCACATATATGAGCTCACCTACACATACAGTCAGATTTACCCATATACATATATGCAGACGTACACATACACACACATATATATACACACACATACTCATATGCATACACATACACATATATATATATTCAGATATATATATACACACACATAGACATGCATACACATGTGTTCACATACATACACACACACACATAGAGATACATTTGCGTACATGCACGCACACTTAAAACGCCCGTATGAGTAACATACTTACACACAGACACACACACTATTGTTGGTTGGGGAGGGGAGGTATGTTTTGTCGGTGTTGATGATGTATAGTGTTGTGTTTTGTGGTGGTGGTGGAGTTGTGAGGGACAAAATATATATACCGGATCGAATACCGGTTAAAAGGTGACATAGGGAACGCGGGGGAAAAGCGTTCATGGACGTACGGCGATGTGTGTTGTGGACATGGTGATGGTGGTGGTGCTGGGGTGATATGTTCGGCAAGATGGGCGTTTTAAGTGTGCGTGCGTGTACGCAAATTTATCTCTATGTTTGTGTGTGTGTATGTGAACACATGTGTATGCATATGTCTATGTGTGTGTATATATATATCTGAATATATATATATATGTGTATGTGTATGCATATGAGTATGTGTGTGTATATATATGTGTGTGTGTATGTGTAGGTGAGCTCATATATGTGCATGTGTGTGTATATGTGCGTATATGTGTGTGTTGTCGGTACATGTGTGTGTATATATATATATATTTGTATATATATATGTATGAGTATACGTGTGTGCGAGTGTGTATGTGTATATCTTGCATACATGAGTGTGAGTCCATGTGCCCATACCCATGTGTATGTATGTGTATGTGTATATAAGTAAAACATCCTCTACATCGCCTCTCACCTTCCCCCCATCTCTGTCGTTCGCCACCCCCACCGATACTGCCCCACTCCCCATATTGGTGACCGCATGCGCGCATGCACAGACATGTGTGTACATATACATATGGCTGTGTGTGAGCGTATGCCGATATGTGTGGGCAAGGATGTGCGTATGTGTTTTATGTTGTGTGTGTTTATACAACAATATATGTGCACATATATACATATATGTGTGTACGTATACGTATATACAAAGTATCTGTCAGACGAAGTGCGTCTAACTATGTATCTATGTAAGGACCTGACGCCACTAATACATCCACCACACCACCACAAACGCCGCTACCATAGACAAAGGCACCACTACCACACACCCACCCACACCAACCCGTCTACTGACTATCCACTAACCTCGTACCACAGCCCATCCCACTAAATAACCTTAACCACCACCATATCATCACATCCACCTCCACATACTCTACATGCCAAGGCGAACCCACCACCACCACCACACAGCCCACCTCATCCACAGACCGTCACCAACATCTCACCATCACACCCACCCTCATATACACTACAGGCCAGTACATCGCCTTGATCCTTCTCACCAATCAAAACATCTCATTTTGTCAAACTCTTGAAACTCTGTCTTTACCACGTAGCATGTATTTCATTTTCTTATAGCATTTTAAGAGGGTCCGTCGAGCTACCGATTATTGAGCCGGGTAGGATCGATATAGATCGAACATTGAGCTGATCAGTGGCGAAACGCGCGTCACCTATCAATAAATGCAATGAAGGAATAATCAATCGTCCTTTTTATCCTTTCTATATATATATATATAGGATGCTCAATATATATATATATATATATATATATATATATTTCATGTTGCTGTAGAAATGAGTGGTGCCAAGCAGTATCGGACAAATTCGGGGGCGTGGAAGGGGAGACTGGTATGTATGGGCGAATGTTGGTTTTCCACAAACAAACTTGCGCCTCAGGGAGACCTTTCTATGGTCATTCGTTATCGAAGGGTATCTTTACCCCTTGTAGATATTTATATATATATATATATATATTTATGGGGGCGGGGTGACTGTGTGTAATCATGTATATGTGTGCATCAACGGCAGTTACTATAATATAAACACTTTACATAATAACAAATGTGCACTATTCTACAATTGTATGTAAGTAAATAGAATTGCGGAAAAACTGTATTTATGATTGGTAACAAAAAGAACTCATATATATAAATATATATATGTACGAATAAGTAATTCCTAAATATAATGCAATATTATTTCTCTTACATATATCATTCCGCACATTCAAACACATAAGCCATTACTTACAGACGCGTATATTTTATTGTGCATATATATGTATGTGTATATACATATATATAAATATATATATATATATTCGTTTATTTAATTATAGGTCTAATAAGATCGAAATGGATCAACAATGGTCAGTTGTTATCAATGATCAAGTATATTATTTAGGTTTTGAGAATAGATTAATCGATATGATAAAAACGTCTTTAGATACGGACGGATAGCTTGTAATATTACAAAAGACGAAATAATGTACACGAAAAGTATATATATAAATGTGTGTATGTATATATATATATATATATATATATATATATATATATAAACTTGTGTTTATATTGTATAAAAGATAACGTCATGTATGCGTACTACAAGGCACATACACTTAGTTACTCACACACACATATGTATATATATATATGTGTGTGTGTTTGCGTGTGGGTGTGTGTGTGTGTATTGATTTAATCGTACTGTTAAAAAATATAAAGAAACAAAACCGTTTCAGCATTCAACCAATTCTATTTAATAGAATAAAGAAGAGAAGAAGTCAATAAAATACCAAATAATAACTTTAATGTTTCAAAACTGGCGTCATGTCTTCGCCTTTTCAGAGACTATAAGTACAACAATACAAGCTAGAACAATAGCACCGCCATTACTACAACAGCCCAACAACAAATCACTATCTATAAACTTTAGTTAAATTTTTCCATTTAGAAAGTCATTATTAGCATAGAAAAACAGCTCAATATTGCTTCAATTTTGATTTAGTAGTAAATATCAACTATCTTTTCCTGCGTTCTAATTTTCACAAAACACTATAGAATCGTCAATTTATTAATCACTTACTTATATACACATAGGTCCTACATCATTGTAGCAGTGATAGATACGTTAATATTTAATTTGTATGCGTGTACGTATGCGTGTTATTTTTATGTATTCATTCAAACACACACATGCACGCATTGTAGTTGTGTGGTTATACGCAATATCTTATACACTTTGTCGGATAATATATCTGAGGATAAATATATTTCAATATAACGAATATTGCAAATACCTATAAGGGCACATAGGATAACTTCCTCTATGTTATTATCATCGAACTTTCATGTACCAGTCGTAACATGATTGTCGTAAGTTTAACATTTTGAAACTAGTGGTCTAGCAGTTTAGTCATACCATTTTGATTGTTCCTGAGTAAGTCTGTACCATGCATATTTTTATGTATATTTTATGTTATATTTCGAGGGTCAATAAATTTCTACGAGAGACACATAGAATGGAAATCATATGCACACACCTATACAAATTAAACACAAATCTATCTGGTACGTAAACACGTAAATATATGTTCGCATGACTATATTATTTCTTGTAATAATAGAAATTATATTATTAATTATGTAAGGAACGAAATATTTTCTGAATCCAAGTGATTACTAGCTCTGTTGTAACAGTTTCAGCGCTTCTACAGTCAACTACGTACTTATGAAACGTAGTTATCCCGAAACTCATAATATGGCTATAATATACATTCTAACACTATGAAAACAGGCACATATACATATGGTTTACTCATAGGGTTTACTAATTAAGATTGTTCGAACTGGTGGTTATATCGATCATAGGAATTGATTGATTTTCTTTTTAATCACGCCAAGTTGAACGGCAAAGATTACGTAGGAGTTATCAAGAAACGATATTGTGGTTTCTGAAATTTCCCTTGTATTTGATCATTTGCAAATCGTTTTGTTGTTAGTTTTGTTTTGTTAACGAGAGAATTGTGCATATACGTTTGAATGTGTTTAAAGAATGTTATAGACCCTTGCTATTAAAGTAAAAATAACACTGAAAAACCTTGAGGCGGAAGAGGTAGCATTGATGGAATCTCCAAGTATAAATGTCAAAGAATTATAATAGATTTGACAAACAATGACATTTATTGTTTTAACGATTTTTAATTTGTTGTTCTTTTCGTTGTATTTCAGGAAAACATAAACACATTTATCATTAGCGCTAAATTATGTTTCTCTTTACAAAAGAAGGGAAATTAATTGACCAAACATTTGTTTGGACCACTGTATTAACTGCTTTGGCACTTACTTTAAATAAAACAAACATATGTATGTACTCGCAATAAAAAAACTTACCTACTGAATCTCGACAAAACCAGTTACATTTTTTCGAAACTAGAAGTATTTCTATCATTAACCAAATCGTTTCTTTATTGACAGTGCCGATATCTATTTACTTAACATCAATTTAAACGTTACTTCCTGGACTGAATATTTATTTCAAGACATATTATATTCTCAGCAAAATCATCCATAATATGGTTATATATAATTTATATTCATTTTGTAATTAAGAATCTAATGGAATTCTAGAAATAAAATTACATAATTGGTGTTTTTCAGAGAATAACAAAATTGTTATGAAACTACAAATGTCTGTATTTATTAATTTTAAATGCATAATCAGGCATCCTTCGATTACTATTTTTCAAATTATTCGTTAAGCTATAGATACATATATAGAAATCATCCACACTCAAGCTTCCAGTTTAAATTATAATTAACAAATGCGGTGGGCGAAAACTAATTATCTTGATTAACATTTTAAGATAAAATTTAAATATGTAAATAACAAGATATATTGATGGAATACAAATGTTTTCTCTTAATGACATCTTTTTGACGTTGTTAGTAGGTTACTTTAAACAAAATAGATGCTACAGAATTTCATGTGCTTTATATTCATTCTTTCTTCGAAAAACATAATTAAAATGGTTGATGTTTTTCAAAACATCTATAAATTGCCTGTTATAGGAAAACACCTGGGCATAGTGTAGTTTCCGAAGAGAAATGCGGAAAAACTGTGCGAAGTTGTTATTGTTTGGATTGGTGAGAGACAAGATATCCGTGATAACACAGCACACAACTAATGAACAGATGAGTCTGTTCAAATCAGAAGAGTTATTTCTTTAATAATTGATTATTCCAGAAGAGACCAGCAGTGTCAATGAACCTTTTTAAGGATTCTGAGATTTGTGGGTGGTATGTATCTCTAAAGGGGAGCCCTGACTTAAATGCTTGAAATAGAGTGGAGTCTGCTAAAGGTAACTCAGGGCGGGAAGAGAGTGTTAAACCGGGTGACAGTTTAAGTATACTTGATAAGAGGCAAGTGGAGTGCAGAGACAAGTGGAGTGTATTCGTGAGCGGATACATGCCAAAAAGATATGATGTGTGTGTCTGTGTGTTTCGGGGTGGGGCTGTCTCACATATATATATTAGAAATGTATATATAACTGATAGTTATGTGTGTGTGTGTGTGTGTGTGTGTGTGTGTGTGTGTGTGTGTGTGTGTATGTGTGTGTGTGTGTGTGTGTGTGTGTGTGTGTGTGTGTGTGTGTGTGTATGTGTGTGTGTGTGTGTGTGTGTGTGTGTGTGTTGTGGGGGGTGTAGATTGAGAGAGACAGAGAGAGAGGGGGAGGGGGAGAAAGACATTCAATTTAGTCAACTCACTCTGTATAGTTATGTGATCTTGTCACTGATGCAGAACTCTTTATTTTATGTTTCGCATGTTCAATCTATATATATAAAACTGTGGTTGTCTGTCTGTCTATCGATTTTTGGCACACATCTCCTCTTAGAATCTCTGACGGAATTGCACCGAAATTGCTATACTTGTACATTGAGCCCTAGCGAAGACATCGGAAAAAAAATATTTCAAATTGACCCACCCTATGTGACGAAATCGAATATAATGTATCGATTTTTGAGCGTAAGTTATCAGTTATTTCCCTTTGTTCTGTTTACATTGAGCGTCTTACGTAAAAAATTACGCTGGCTTTCTCAGCGTTTAAAATGACATTAACACAATACACGAACAGTTGTCGAGCCAGCAAAATATTGACCTGCAAAATTCATCAGTTCGAACACTAAACTTCCGTTTTGCTTCATTTCCATTTAAAAGCATTTTAAAACAATATTTTTACTTGAAAACAAGTCTATTTAAAGACTACGTAAAACAAGCAAATATTTCGTCGTTAGGCGTGCAGACAGACAGTCGTGCAGACAGACAGTCGTGCAGAGAGGTGATATAGGCGTGCAGACAGACAGTCGTGCAGAGAGGTGATATAGGCGTGCAGACAGACAGTCGTGCAGAGAGGTGATATAGGCGTGCAGACAGACAGTCGTGCAGAGAGGTGATATAGGCGTGCAGACAGACATAACTGATAATTTGGTTACGCTAATGTTTTTCTCTGCGTTGCAGTGTTTACATTTTCGATCTTTGTTAATAAATAACCAGTGCAGTTTCTATCCCCAGCATCCTCTTTTGTTATAACATTCGGGTTATCGTTATGTTTTCTTAACTTCATAAGGCATATTGTTGGTTGAGGGAATATTAATCAAAAACACCACATGCAAGTCTGCACAGTAGACACTACAGTTTTTAAGCCAAGAAAGAAACTTAACATTGTAACTTTAACACAGCTACTGAGCGACCCCGAGCAACGCCGGGCTTTACTGCTAGTCAGGTATAAAAAGGCTGCTGTACGCGTAATTCACAAGGCCATGATTGTTACACCTAGTGTCACACTGCTAACTTTCGCTGAAAACTACTTTAAGTGTGTACCTATTTCTGATATGTTCTTCCAGTTGCGCGCTTATTTCAAGAGCAATGTGGAACATTTATGATAGAAGCTGACGTACGTTCAACAGCAATTGTTCTCAAGTTAACCCTAGAAATGGAGAATATCGCAAATGATATAATACGATATCATCTGCCCTAAAAGTTCTGCACACCAACGCTGTCCTGCAGACAACATATAAAGGAAGAATAAAATCAATGCGAATGAAATAAAATTTAATCTACCATCAAGAATATTTCAAATGACGTTTATTGAAAATTAACTATCAAACATTTTACATCTAAACCATGAAAGATGTTCAATGTATGTTCCACGTATGTATGCGTGTATTTGTGTTGCATGGACATATGATTTGATGCGCATACATAGACACAATGGCATATAACGTTGTTGATATGGGCGGTTGGGAGTAGTGGTAATAGTCTATTATATTTGTCGCCAGGCTCATACGCATGCAAACGCGATCTCACACAGGCAGGCATATTGATGATTGGTATATAGCAAATTTACGTGTCAATGCACTCCATTGCTGCTAAATAATGAAAGAATGAGAACAGATATTTTACTTTGAAAAGTGTAGAATAGTAAAATGAGGATGAATATTTAAATAAATAAAATAGAAATAGAGAAATTTCAGAACATGCATGATATGTTTTTACATACTTTTCTTTATACCAGAATTTACACAGGTACAACACATAGGCGAAATAATTAGGAGGTCCATCTCATACTTCATTCAGTATGCGACGTTGCGTACAAAAATCCGCTTATTTCCTTAATATTTGGTGAGCGATCAAAAAAAGTCAGTGTTCACTCCTGTCTCATTTGTTCAGGGACCTTAAATGAATCATTGTTTTATATTAAAACAAAATGAAAACTGAAATAAAATGCATGCTACAATGTTTTACTTGCTAGGAAATGATGGTATTCCCATGTGCGATCTTTTAAACATGTTTATAAAATAACACCAATTGTACATGGTACTTATTTTTTCATCCGTTGTATTTTCTGTTGATATTGTTATAATACTAGTTTTAAATTGTTCTTATTATTTCTTTCATATGCGTTATTTGACATTGCGTCCCCTGTGGCTTACTAAAAGAAACATTTTTCTTGCATAGGAAAATATTATGGTACTTACAAAATCCACTTCCTTTAGTTAATCTATATATTGCTGGCAAATAATATTTTTCGTTTGAAGCTTCAATTATATATGCCTTACCTCGCAAGATATTGGAATCTCCAAATGTCATTGCTGATTCAAGTTGTACAGTATGTCCGCGTACAATTTGCAGCCAGTAATTTTCGTTTTAATGGCAATAACTTTATTTTCTTGTTGCATAATCAAACTAAATGATTAATGATTTACACTCCGAACCTATGCAGCATTCATGTTAATGAAGTAACATTTTGAAGGATCTGTGTACAGGTCTTTTATTGCCTATGTAGTTTTTATACTTTCTTTCAATATTAATTTCTCTTATCTCAACTTGCTTATTCAAAATGCTTCTGATTTTCTCAACCAGTATCAAACACTTGCGTCATTTAGCAAATCTTTTTTCGAGTATCAACTTGATTCCTTCTATATTCAACCGATTTTCTTATCGGCACATATATACTCGTCTTCATTTGATGGAAGATCATTCGCTCTTCACATACAGAGGTTTCCTAGCAGTGAGTTTCACTGGTTTTATCAATAGCAATCAGTAAAATCTAGGGATTCATTTCGTTATTTGATATAGAAAGAAATGAACGCTTAGAAAAATCTACGACTCTGATTTTGTTCAACACATTTGCTTTAATTAATAATATATCATTTATTTAGTCATTCATTTTATTCTGGAATAATAGCTCCTCTGTATAGATATTATCACGTATAAATCTATTCGTTTACTGATAGTATGAGAACCTTTAACTGTCGTCTTGCGTTCGGCTACTGCTGTAAAATCCCAGTCAGTGGATTCCAGCTTTTCGCGATCATTGACAACAATCGAACGTGCAACTTTCATGAAGTGAACAATCTCTAAATCACTATGCTCTGCTTTTAAGGCAACGATTAGAGAGCGACGTTTCATTTGCTGAGTTAGCTTGATATCTGTCATTATTTATCTGAAAAGCAATGATAATCAGAATATCCTTATACTCGCCAACATACATATGTGCGTGAAGTGAGCGTTATATTTGTAAATGAGCAGTTCTGTAAGTACTATAATCAGATCATACATGATTTGTCTGGACCTATACGGTGAAAGGCACATGACATTGCATTTAAATGTTTTACAAATAATTTGCACTTAGTCAGAACCCGAGTAGCCTTATCTTTCTGCTAATGAACAGTACTAATAACAATCACTCCTTATTGTAAACACATGCTAGGTCTTAAATGTAATACTCAGCCTAAGTTACATAAGTTAAATGAGATTATTTATCTTTAACAAGAGCGGTGAATTGGCAGTATCGGTGGAGGGTTGGACGCCATGCTTTCTATCATAGTTACGTCCCTTTACAGTTTGAGTTCAAATCCCGCCGAGGTTAACTTTGCCTTTCAACCTTACGGGGTCGATAAAATAAAGTACCAGTAATGTACTGGGTAATTGCTGATCTTGTGCCTAAAGTAGAAACAATTATTTATCTTTAACATACGGTATATTTAATATGTTTAATGTATTATATTTTTCTCTTTACGAATAATATATCAAAGTAAATTTACACTTCGTGCTTTTCAAAGCAATGCATATAAATTAATACACTAGTTATACACACATTAGATTTGTCTCAGATTTTCTAGTATATGTCTAGTGCATAAATGAATATTTGGCGAGTGCATACGCCTGTATATGTTGTGTAAATATAAAATGGAATGCATTTAAATCGAATGTATCACACTTTTATTTAAAAAGATTGTTTACGTTACGGATTTAATCATTGGAAGTAGCGATAAAGCAATATAAATCAGAAGAGTATGCCCGTTTTAATGATTCCACATTGTCGTCACATGCACTACGGGGAAAATTGTACTGTTTAGTCGTGTTTTAAATGAATTACTATGTCCGCGGACAGATGATGGGAACACTTTCTCTCTCTTTCTATACACAAACTATAGAATATTATATTTATCAAAATGATTATAGCTAACTGTTTGTCAGAAATCGTTGAGTAGTCCATGATGAATTTAATTATATTACGGTTTGCCTGTTGTAGACTGTTAGAGTATGTAGGACCACAAACATTTCAATATCATCTCTGGTGATTACTGGACTAACAGAATAATATTTAGTAAACAAATTCACACGAGAAAACAATAGTCAATGAATATTCATATGACATAGATATGGATATTATATTTGACAGTTAGACATCGTTAATTGGCGTTTACTGAAATGAAGCATTAGAATAATTGTTGATGATGTAAGATCTATTAATTAAAATTATACATGCAACTTCTGAATAATTAAAACATATTTCAGCAGAAGTCACTCATTATTCTTCACTTTTATTTTTCTTTCACAAAGAAATTATTATACACTGTAAATTTAAGTTCATCATAATTGAGGTTTGATATTTATATTGTTTTCAATATTCACTTTATATACAATAGATTTTTTTGTAAAACGTTAGACTTGCATTACTCGCAGCTCCATATATTAAATGAGTCTCTGCATCCTATAATATACTTTGAAGATTCACTTATTTACCTTAAACACTTATAAAGTGTAAAAGTATTTTTTCAACATGGTAATATTTTATTAGAAATTTATATATCATAATCCCCCATTTATCTGATATTGGAAGCGCAAATCTTTAAAAACTGACACATTATAGCAATTAATGTTTATTTAATAGAGCTTCCTTTAAAACCCATTACTAAACCCTTTGTATAACATTTATCTAAACTTATTTATATTTTGTTCAGATTTACAACACAATGAGCAATCTTGAATTTTGTTTTTCATATAAACGCAAAATTCTCTTTAGGATTTTTTTGTTAATACAACACGCACTTACAGAATATATTGTGTTTTTCTTTCTTTAATAACGTGATAACATACATATATTTCACGCTCAAAAGGTAGATTGAAGCTAAAGATATACCACAAATAATGTTCGTATTTTGTTTGATTTTAAACCATATTATTATACCACATGCTTTCCCAGAGCTACATGTTATTACATAGTTTGCATTAACACACTCGCGTAGGCGGTTCGATACATTTTGTGATTTTGATGAATGATTAGAATGCATTATAAAGTTTAAATGCTTACAAAAGTTTAGTTGAGAAAGGAAACAAAATATACATTAGCAATAATTTCCTTCATTAAACCTAATCATAATACTAAAAAGCACACTATGAAAATGTGAAATAATTTATAAAATTTCGTTCTGAAGAATTTTATTTGATATGTATTTGAAAGTATAATATTTATATATTATGTGAACATCCATATATATTCCTAAACATAAACGTATATTTGCTGGGAAAAATATTATATTAGTTTTATTCAAAAACACGATAAACTTCATGTAATATATGTTTACATTCCTCCATTTGCATAATGACACGCACAAAATACAAATATACACAAAAACAATCATACACATGCAAACAAGCACAAACATACACAAACACACACACATACACTAATACACGCACGCACACGCGCACAAACTCACACACACACACACACACACACACATATATATATATATATATATATATATATATATATATATATATATATATATATATATATATATATACATATATATATATATATATGTATATATATACATGCATATATAAATATGTGTATATATATATATATATATGCGTACATACACGCATACATACACGCATACATACACACATACATACATACATACAAACATACATACATACACACATAAATACATACATACACACATACATACGTACACACATACATACGTACATACACACATACATACACACATACATACACACATGGTGACTGCCAACTCGTTTTCGAGTACGGCCACTACTTTATATCCATGTAGGAGAACCCCTACCGATGCACTGAACGAGTGTGACTTTTTAGTCCAGCCAGCGACTTGAAAACTCTGGTACAAACACTACACTTGTGACAATTATTGACACATAGTGCTGGGCCCATGATACCATGTGACGACAAGTGCAGAGAGATCTCCAGATATTAAGCAATGCTTGTGCCGTGAAGCTTTTATAGTGAGCAAAGGCACTGCACAAAGCCAGTCCCACTCTCTTAACGAATATGATATTTACCAAAAAGAAGAACAAGTCCACATCATTGGATACCATCAGGGTTGCAGGTGTTATATCAGAGTTTTACTTCTCCTAGAATTCTGCCTTGACAAAGGCTAAGGGGTCAGCTCACATACACACATACATACATACATACATACATACATACATACATACATACATACATACATACATACATACATGATGGCTGCCCCCTCGTTATCGAGTATGGCCATTGCACGAGAAGAAAAAAAATATAATAATAATAATAATAAATAAATAAAACAAAAGAAGAAATATATATATATATATATACATACATACATATATACATACACACACATACACATACACACACATATACACACACATACATTAATAACAACAATAATAATAATAATAATAATAATAATAATAGCAATAATAATAATAACGACAACAACAATAATAATATACATATTCACATATATATACACACACACGAACGCACATAAGCATATCTACACACACACACACACACGCGATAGCAACTAACAGTGCTGCGATCGAATGTGGCTTTTTAGCCCAGCCAATGATCTAAAATGTCTTGCACAGAGTCGGCAACCAAAACATTCACTGGGAATAGTCGGCTGTGTACTTTTGCATGTCGCTTGAGCCCTCCTGCTGATTTACATTCTCTACCACATGTTTGGCAAGCATGATGAGTAGCATCTCCAACAGCAGCCTGGTAGTCAACCACTGGTCTTACTTTATGACTGCGAAGATGACTTTCGAGTCCAGCTTTGCTTATGCAGAGTCTCGCACAGACGCTGCATGTCAGCACCATAGGAGGACCCTCGCCGTCTGGAAGTGCAACAGCAATGCCCTTCCTCACATCCCGCTTTACTTTCTCGTGTGCGATTCGAGATGCCTCAAAGGCAACTTTTCCCTCATATACAGTCTTTCTCCATTTATTACGATCAGCAGCAACATTTTCCCATGTATCAGCAGAGATGTTAGCGTCTTTCAGAGAGGCTTTCAAGGAATCCTTATACCTCTTTTTTGGTTTATGTGGCGGTCGTTTTCCTTTAACCAACTCTCCATAAAAGAGTTATTTTGGTATTCTAGAATCCTTCATCCTGGCACGGTGACCACTCCAACGGAGTCGTTGCTTAAGCACAAGAGCTTCTATACTGTCACACATAGAGCTTTCCAAAATCTCGACATCACTGATGTGGTCCGCTCCAATTGCTTAAGGTGGTGTCGATATGTGACCCAGGTCTCGCAGGCATAAAGAAGACAAGAGAGTACACATGCCCTGTACACCTTTACCTTTGTCCTCCTGCATATGTCTCGCCGACCCCAGAGTCGCCTTTCTAGCTTTCCGAAAGCATCACTTGCTTTCCTAATCCTAAGTGAGATTTCACTGTCAAGGTTGCCGTATCGATTGACAGTGCTTCCCAGGTAGACAAACTGATCAACCACTCCGATCAACCACTCGTTTGCCATACACATAGATGTTTGGTTCAGTGTACTGCTTACTAGGGGCAGGTTGGTACATGACAACGGTTTTCTTGAGACTGACAGTCAAACCCAGGGCAGTGCAAGCGTCAGAAAATGCATTCAAAATGTGCTGCATATCAGTCTCTGTGTGCGCTACAAGATCGCAATCATCTGCATACAAGAGGTCTCTTGTGATTGATGTAAATACCTTTGTCTTCGCAGCAAAGCGCCTGATGTTAAATATGCTGCCTGAGGTTCGATATCGGATGTAAACACCATGCTCTCCATTCCTGAATGCAATACAGAAAACCATTGCAAAGTATATGGCAAACAGGGTCGGTGCTGGAATATCCCCCTGTTTCACTCCATTTTTTACTGAGATAGGCTCCGACATGTTACCTCCGACATTAACCCAAGCCTTCATGTCGTCATGTAAAGACCTAACTAAAGCAAGGAACTTATCAGGGCAACCAAGTTTCTGGAGAACCTTCCATAATGCATCTCTGTTGACAGTATCGAAAGCCTTTGTCAGATCGACAAAAACCTGATACAGATCCAAGCCTTGTTCAATGCATTTCTCCTGGAGCTGTCTAGCTGAGAAGATCATATCAGTAGTGCCGCTTCCAGCACGAAAACCAGATTGACTTTCAGGAAGAACACAATCTGCAATGTGTGTCAGCAGACGGTCCAGAAGCACCCTACATAAAACTTTCCCTACGACAGAAAGCAATGATATACCTCTGTAGTTCCCACAATCATTCCTGTTACCCTTTTTTTTGTACAAGACCACCATTACTGCATCTCTCCAGTCCTCAGGTACGGATTCATTAGCCCATATCCTTCCAAACAAAGAGTGCAGATGTTGCAGGAGTCTCTCACCACCATATTGTAGGAGCTCAGCATGTATGCCATCCATACCTGGAGATCTTCCACTGTTCAGCTTCGAAATAGCCACTGCAACCTCCGCAAGCGTCGGAGGTTCTGCGAGAGCTACTTTCACAGGACTTTCTGGAATGAGATTGAGGAAATCTTCACTGACGACAGACGGCTGATTCAAAAGATCATCAAAGTGCTCTCGCCACCTTCGTAGAATTCCCTGTGAGTCACGAAGAAGTTCTTTGCCATCCTTGCTGCGAAGCGGTGTCACCAGAGAAGAAGACGGTCCATAAACCTCACGCAAGAGACTGTACAACAGCTTTGTGTTATTGGAATCAGACGCAGCCGTCTCACTCCACTACTGATCCTTCATCTGAGAAAGACTCCGCCTAACACGTGATTTTACATCCCTGAGCTCCTCATGCAACGTATTCCTCTCCTGTGGTTTTGCCGTCAAGTTGCGTGACAGAGCACGCCTCTTATCAGCCAACAAGTCTTCTATATGTACATCATTCTCATTAAACCAGTCCTGATGTTTTCTCTGCACCAATCCCAGAACACGCCTGCCCACATCATAAACCGACTTTTTAAGGGTCGGCCAATCCTCACCAAGATCTGCAGCCTGCATCTCTTCTTCCAATGTCCTCTTCACATTTTTATCCTTAAGACAAGCAGCATTCAATATTTTGGGCAGGTTAACACCAGGAGCCCGGATTTTACGTTTGGTGATTAATTTCACTTTTGCGCGTCCAGCACTCAGCTCCACCAAGAACACGAACACACTGCACATCCTGTCTGTCACGCATCCTGACTAGGACGTAGTCCAACAGATTCCATTCCTTAGATGCATCCATGTGGTCTTGAATTTGTTCTTTTGTTGGAACATGGTGTTGGTAACACACAGATCCAGCTCCTCACACATCTGCAGCAGGAGCATACCATTGCCGTTACACTTTCCCATGCCTTCCGATTACATTCCATGTGTTAAAATCCCTACCCACTCTAGCATTAAAGTCACCAAGCACGATGACTTTGTCTGCCTGAGGGATATTTCTTAGAACACCTTTCAAGGCATGGTAAAAGGACAGTTTTTCTTCATCGACAGAATTCATAGTTGGAGCATACACACTCACCAGGGTAGCATATCTTCCTTTGTCCAGCGGAACTCTCATGGACATAAGACGCTCACTAATCCCTACTGGGAATTCTTCTAATTTATTCACATGTACAGTCTTAACAGCAAATCCTACCCCAGCCTCTCTTCTGGTTCCTTCATCTCTTCCTTTCCAGAAGAATGTATATTCTCCACAAAATTCCGTAAGATGACCATCCCCAGCTAACCTCGTCTCAGATAAAGCCACGATGTCAAGATCGTAACGTCGAAGCTCCATTGCAACAAGAGCGGTCCTTCGTTCAGGACGCTCCAACGAATCCCTGTCAAGCAGCGTCCGTACGTTCCAGCAGCCAAGACTAAATGCCTTGTTTGGCTCTATTACAATGGCACGATGACGAGCGGGCCCAGGCTGTGATAACTTGGGGCCCCTGCCCTTATTGCCAATGATCTTTTTTGTTCCAGAACCTAAATTGCCAATTATCTCTTTTACATTGTTCTGGAACATCATTGAATTAAAAAAAAAAAAATAAATAAAGTAATAATAATAGTAATAATAATAATAATAATAATAATAATAATAATAATAATAATAATAATAATAGTACACTATTAATAATTATTAATGCACTCGTGCAATGCCTGTGCGTGACGAATATTTTTAAAGTGAGGAAAGACTGTGCACTGAGCCAATCCCACTCTCTGAGCGACAGTAGCTATAACCCGAAAAGAAGAAAAGATCAACATCATCGGTAACTACTGAGCCGCAGGTTTTATATCGGAGTTAACCCAGTTTCCTGAGATGCCTTCTCCTAGAAGAATGCCCTGACAAGGGCTAGGGGTCCTTCACTCCCAGTGGTTTAACTGCGCGATCGGGCATCCAGCCCGATTATTTCTATGTCCCCGCGCGCAAAAAAAAAAAAAAAAAAAAAAACTCATTTATTGACACTTATACGTACGACATACACACACACGCATACATATGCGCGCACACAGCAACACATACATACAAACAAACACACACACGCTACTCTACTCACTTACACACACACACACACACACACATATATATATATATATATATATATATATATATATATATATATATTACCGTCATTACTGATACAAGATTACAAGATTATGTCAACTGTTGACTTTCAAGAGTTTGTATAGTTGAAGCCGATCGTATTACAGTCCAGTATTATTATAATTGCTTAACAGCATAGAGTTATGGCTCTCCACGCTCTGAGCTCAAATCCCGCCGAGATCAACCTTGCCATACATACATACATACATACATACATACATACATACATACATACATACATACATACATACATACATACACACATACAGCAAGTCTATCTGCATGAAACAGATAAGATCATGATAGTTGGGAAGGAACTCCTTGAGAGATATTCCCTGTGTGATAATCAAAAACTCACACCCAGGGATGTCGGTCAGCAGTATCGTAGTGAATCAATGGATTAAAAACTGCATGCCAATCTGCAAAAAATCATGCATGGATATGTTGCCAGGAAGCTCCAGAGTGAGAGTAATATAGATAAGGAAAGTAGTCTATCTTGGACCAACAACCGCTATATTGGCTCCCACTTTGAAGGATACGCTTTTGCAATCCAGGAACAGAAGATTAGCACGAAATACCTGATTCACAAAAGAGATAGGGATGCAGGCAAAACACCTAGATGTGATAACAAGTGCAGACTCAGCAGAACTAACATCGAGGATATCACCCATGTCATCAGCAGCTGTCCAAAGATGTCATCGCGGTACTATCTACCTATGAGGCATGATGTAGTAGCCAAAACACTCTACAATGCAGTTCGTAATAAAGATAGCCCCGATAATAAAAACATCAAAAGCTACAACAATGTGGAAGACATCCATGTACATAATATGAAAGAGTACTGGTGGAATATTCCAGTAAAACCCCAATAAAATGCAGGCATAACAGACCAGATATTATGATAAGGGACAGGGAGAAGAAAGCATACACAGTAGTGGAAATTAGCGGCCCAGCAGATGCCAATATAATATCAAAGAAAAGGAGAATATTTATGCAGAACTGATGAGAAATCTGCAGATACTCCACCCTGATTACACCTTCAGATTTATGCCTGTGATTATTGGGGCACTGGCGTATGTTAGTAACTGCCTCAATACAAATCCTGAGAAGCTAGGCTTCACAAGAACAGAAAGAACACAACTAGTTAGGAAATTACAAGTACAATCCATTAATGGAACAGTAAAAATATGTAAAACATTCCAAAAATGTTGCATCTAATAACTGCATATACACATGTACAGATACAAAGCATATACACATACACACATACAACTCAAAACATACACATCCATACATACAATAACATCCATATCTACACATGCATGCATACATACATATCTACCTAGTTGATATGAGAGTATATTGAGTCTATGTTAGAAACCGACTCTCTCTCTATTGGTAAAACTTTGTGAAATTATAAAACCAGAAGAACATACATACATGCATACATTTATTACGGATAGATTTCCGAGCGGTAATGAATCCGGTTCTACAAGTTGCTTTCCAAAATATTACCGTGGCCAAAAGTAGGTATAATTCCTTCTGTGATCATGAATCCATTACTGGATTCAATTCATCGTCACTTACACGTATTTTCCCTACATTCTTTCCCTCTATTTATCTCAGTGTCTATATGTCTATTTCTCTCTGCGATATCAGTTGCGTTCCAACCTAGACATAAATGCACACCACTTTATTTTAATGCTTAAGGCACGCCTCGTGTATGGTGGTGCACATAGAACTCCAGCAGGATTTAAGTGCTCCATCTATATGCATGTTTGTGTATATGCCTATATTCATATATGCATACACGAATATATACGTGCATGTGTGTGCACGCGTCTAAGTGTGTGATTATATATACGCAGGCATGTGTGTATGTGATGGTGTATAGTACAAAACTATTAACCTTTGTATGGCATATCTCTCACACACCGATATATACCTCACATTCGTGTTCTAAGTATAAAAAAGATTATTTTGCCGTCTTGTTAGTTCCTCTTATTTTTATCATGATCATGAAAATTTCAGTATTTTTCGTTTATTTTTCTCGGATTTCTTCTTGTGTGAACCTCACAATATTATTACACATTTATGTTTCTGGGTATCAATGCATTTATATCGCATCTTCTTTCGTAGTTTTCTTAAGTGTATTCGTGATGTCACATTCACAAACAGCGGTTATGAATGCACTGTACTTCGTTCGAAATATATTTGACGAAATAATAAAAATGAGTCGATTACATATGCACAGGGGGTAGAGAAATAGAGAATATTTTGTTTTAATTTGCAGTAAGGCTAACAACGTGGGTTTGTTTTATGTATGACAACGAGTACTCACAGTTGCGCAGTAACGTTGACTTTCATATAAATGTAGAGCTTCAATGTTTTATTTCCTCGACATGGGTTGCTGTTCTTCATTGAGTGTGAATGTGATTAATGCGCTATTCATCTGAACTTGTCTGAAGTTATCGCTGTGTCCTTCGATGTAAACTGTAAAATATATGCTAGCGATCTTAGGTTAAAAATTATTTTATATATACGAAGTTGATTTGGATAAATTGGCACTTATATTCTCGATCAAAACGAACCAAATAGTTACATCAGATTTAGAGAAAAATATATTTTAGAAATTGAGTTCATTAATATTTTACTTATAAGTCAACGTTCATGTTTTACACAGTAATTTAGATTACATTGCAGAGTGATTGATAAATTCAATTAGCCTTTTATTCTCAATGCATATTTGTTAGAAATGGTTGGTTAGTCGTTGAGTATGCAACATGGTTGATTGCGTATTAATACTGTTCTATATGATGTCATATTATTTAGCATAATAATGTTCTTGTATTTTAACAAAATGTATTCAAATGCCACCACAAAAATTAGCACTATGTCACTCTATTACAATTCTAGCAAAACAGTCTTTATGGGTTTATAAATGAGATCCGATACAATTAAAGAGTAAATTGTTGCAGATATATTGTATCAAATTAGGGACTGGTGAGGTCACATCATCTAATAAGTCATATTTTCAGCAACAACTTCAACGAAGACATACAGAAATTAGCTGTGTCGGATTCTAAGTATGACAGAGTGAAATCATGGCATGGAAGTCGAAATACAGCAGACATATATATGTGTGTATGTACAAACATACAGGTATATATATATATATATATATAAACACACACACACATGTAGTATGTATATATATATATATATATATATATATATATATATATATATATATATATATATATATATAATGTAGGAGGTGAGTTTTATTGTAGTACAATAAAGCAATGCAGATATCGGATAAGAAGCACTCTACAGTTTGTAGGACTGGAGTATACATAATATATAAGAACAAAAGATGGTTAAAAGAGTTCCATGTATTTTATTATGCGCATTTCAAAAACAAATATCATCATGCAATAATATTTGTGTTTTCATCAGATAAAACAGGAAGACATGATATGAAGGTTAAAAGACACTTGTGGATAGTTCAGTTTTAAATCAACTGAACTATCCACAAGTGTCTTTTAATCTTCATATCATGTCTTCCTGTTTTATCTGATGAAAACACAAATATTATTGCATGATGATATTTGTTTTTGAAATGCGCATAATAAAATACATGGAACTCTTTTAACCATCTTTTGTTCTTATATATATATATATATATATATATATATATATATATATATATATTATATATATATATATATATATATATATATATATATATAGTTAAAAAATTGGACAGGAACAAAAAGTAGAGAGGCAGTACAAATGGTAGTTTATTAGGTTCACGCTTTTGAGAGTGTGGGGGGGGATGATGTTTCGGGCATAAGCGCTTCATCAGGAGAAAAGTGGGTAGGAAAAGATTTCCAAGGGTGTGTGGGGGAGTGGTGGAAATACATTTTAAAAAAGCGGGGGAGAGAAAAGGAAGGAAAAACGATGTTTTGAGAAGTACAAATAAAAATAAAAATAAACATAAAAATAAACAAGTGGTGGAAGGATGTGAGGCATGTAGGAGTGGTGGCGGGTGGAGTTGGGAGAGGAAGTGGGGGGTCCGAGCGGGGAGGGCTGAAGGTGGTGTTTGTGTATGCGTGTAGGTGTACGTGCGCGCGCGAGCGTGTGTGTGTGTGTGGGTGTGTGTGGGTGTGTGGGTGTGGGTGTGGGTGTGTGTGTGAATGTGAGAGTTGGGGAAAGAACGAGGTTCCATTCAGGTAAAGGGGAACCGGTGTGTACATGAGGTGGGGTGTGGTGTAAGTCGGTGTGTGCGTGCGTGTGGAGGGAGAGGGGTCAGAAGGTGTGGATTCCGGAGTCTGAGTGTGTGTATGTGGGGATACGCACATGTGTGTTTGTGTTTATACGTGGTATGGGTGTAGGGGGCGTGGTTCGAAAAAAAAATGTGAGTGTGTGTTCGTGGGTAAGTTCCTAAGGTAGTTCCGTGGAATGTGCGATAAGTAGTTGGATATTTCTCATTTTATAGAGTGGATAGCTGGAACGATGACCGGTGGTGTGGAATCCAATCGTGGTAGTGCGGAAGTTGAGAGTGTGGGGTGCGCAAACAACAGGAAGTGGTCAGAGGGTCAAGGCAGGATGAAGAGACAGCAGTAGAGGAGGATGACAGGTGAAGAATGGGTCTGTATGTGGTGTCTGTGTGTGCGGAGGTGCTGTGGACAGGGGAGAGCATGGGTAGGTGTGAAAGGTGTTGGTGTGGGGGGATGGGGTGTATATTAGTGGAGGTGTTAGTGGGATGTGTGTGTGTGAAGGGGTGTAGGTGCAGCGGGGAGAGGGAGATAAAAGGGAGATAAAAGGTGTTGGGGACGGAGTAGGGAGTGTAGTGTACTAGTGTATGTGTGTGCGTGATTGGATGAGGGTGTGTGTGGTAGAGAGGGTGTTAGTGGGTGTTAGTATTACTGGTGGTCGGGAAGGTGTTGAATGCGGGTGTGGTGTGTGTGTGTGTGTGTGTGTGTGTGTATATATTGCTTAAGAAAGATTTAGAAGCTTAAATTTGGCAACATCTGTATATAGTCACATGGTTTACGCCCGAAGCAATATAACTAAAATGCCTTTAGAGAAAAAAATATATATAAAATTTAATTAAATTTCCGCAACCCTCCATGCTGTCACTTCTTGACACTCATATATATCAGAATACTGCGTATTCCTAGAAATATATTCAAAATAAATACAGGAAGAAGTAAACTCTGCATGTTTTTCGCGGCAAACATTTATGGGAAAATTAATTCTTCATAGCTACTTCTCGAGCTTCGCTTTATTGGTTTAAATTTCTTATAAAATGTACAAGCCGACGCAGCACTGTGTCTTAATGGTAATAATTTTCACTTCAATGCACTTCTCATGTATACATATATATGTATATATATATATATATATATATATATAGTAATAATAATAAATTTGAAGACTAAAATCCATATATGTGTGTGTCTATCTGTGTGTTTGAATGTGTATGCATGAATATATAGTTATATATGCACATATATACATACATATATATATATATATATATATATATACATGCATACACATTGAAATACATATGTATTTGAATTTGAAGTATATATACTCAATTATATATGTAACTTTTGTGTGTGACTGTGTGTGTTCGCGTAAGAAAGAGTAGGATTTGTGTGTATATAACTATGTATATAGTATTTGAATCGTACCCGTGCGACGATTAGAATACGTAAATTTGTGTATAGTATCATTGGAGTCTCAACCAATTTCATCTCATAATACCGCATAGAAAAACATATATATGTGGGCATCTGCAATACTACAGCTTGTGTTGTTTGTATTTTTGTGATAAATTTGATATCTGTTTTACATAGATATCATGATGACTCTGTAGAATATAAAGAATTGGGAGTTGGGCGAAATTTAATTAAAAAGTAAATTACAAAAATGAAAGCGCATGTGAATTTTTAACTTCTTTTTTATTCACATTCCGTCTTTTCTATTTTTTTTGTATTTGGTTTTCTATTTATTTAATGTGTATTTCATATTATTTTAGCTTATTTAGGTCGTTATGAACTTGTTTTCAATATTTTATATTTACACTACCTTCATTTAATGCCCTAGTCTATTAATTAATTAAACCCACTACACACAGAAACTCACAACACACACACAATCATATATATATACATACATGGGGAGGGTCATGTTGTTGTAATAATATTGCCAGAAATAATAACAGATCACTTAAATATGCTGCAAATATATCTATAGATTTAGTATTAGAAAACTCGCCGACTAGAATCTATCATTTCCTCATTAGACATTAAAATCTAATAATCAAGAAAGGAATTAAAATGTACTAACCATTTCTATATATATATTGATAGACATAAACATTTCCTAATGGCATGAAATAGAGTCAGTATCCCTTATGCGAGAGTGAGCCTCCGTCATTTGATACAACGAGTTTTGTAATGAGCTTTTTGATTTGAACGATGCACAAATATTCGTAAGTACATCTAAATATGATTAGAGGTTTAGAGCTGTAACAAAAAGATTCGTCTATTGATTTGTGAGAAGAAACAACGAGATAATTTTTTTTGTCTATTCGCCATATGCAAAAACACATGACAGTTATGTCTTCTGTATAAAATATGTATAAGACAGAAATATAGGGAAACCGGTTATGTTACAGATTTTTTTATGAATATTTCAATATGTGAATCGAATCACTTATGTAAGAAATATCTATATTGGTTATGGGAAATTCCTAAAAAAATAACAAGGAGTGTATCTGCAGAAATTCAGAAATTGCAACAAATATTTAAAATATAAACAATGTTATTGGTTATATATTTTCAAGAGAAACAAATCTAACGTATTTGGGCCATTAATGTAGGCTGTTATGACGTTCTGTAATTAACTAATCGATATTAATATTGTTAATGTTATCATAAGTTCATATATATTCAGGTCGTAGCGAAGACCTTTGTTTTGGTTGTATAATTTGTTACATATGTTCCGACTATCTGTTTTCGTTAAGTATTGTCAATCATCTCCATATAGATTATTGTTTCAGTTATGTGTAAGACAAATTTCAATGACGTAAACTGATGTTAATCATATCCGTTACATAGATAGATATTAGGGTTAATTCAATCAATTAGAAGAGGATAATAGTTTTGTCTGCTGTACTGGACAGTTTTCGTCTTATACTGGCTATAGAAGCAGTACATATACAACTCATCGCAACATCATTTCTGTTAAATATTTTATGACATTCGCGGTTGAAGTCGATCTGATTATTTATATATATGACCCGCCTGCGATAGTAAAACTCTGCGAAAATAATAAATGATCAACCATAAATATATCTACAAATATATAAGAAGATAGTATAAAATCCCACAGGCCCACATATATGCGCATATATATATGTGTATGGACAGATTTGCAGAGAGAGAGAGAAGAGACAGACAGGCAGACAGACAGAAATAAGAAAGTGAGAGTGTGTTTTTATCTCACTTTAACTAGTGGTTTCTTGGCTAGTTTACATGATGTACAATTATCTGTCTCCATGTTCATCATTCGTCGTACTTCTGATAGTGAATAAACTCATACTAATATTATAATAACGTTTATTATTATTTATTTGAATATCATAATTTGATAGATTCATAAATACTTCCTGTCTACCAATTTCAACCATTAGTTGAAACGTGGTTTCACATATTCAATATTTAAATTCATTTTTAAGAATTCATTAACGATATTAGTTTATTCTAGAATCTTCAAATGTATGACTTCATTTGAAACTTGCATAGACCTCAACATATGTGGCTTTGTATTATTCTAGCTATGGCAGCTGCAAATGGATTGATGGAAACATATCTTATATGCGACAATTTTTTATTTCTATAAAAGTACTCACTATAACCTTAGTGTCGCATCAAGCCTCTGTGCAGGGTTATATTTGTAGGTGAGGCAGAGCCGGGTTTAGATCTAGATCTGTATGGTGCTTGTGAAATTCAGCATAACGTAAGAGATTGGAAGCAATTTCAAATTTATGGCCACGTTATTTTGAGGTTATGATTAACTCAAAGTTTTGAATGAAGTTTGGAGTTTTTGATGCAGCTTTAGGAATAGTTTGAATGAGTTGTGTAATTGGTTTTATTCGTTACATATATAGTCCTGCTAATTTACTTAAGTTTTCAGTTGAAAGGCTGAGCTTGGAACAGCTGGAATATTGATGTTTTATTTTTGTTTTAGAATATAGCTCAGATTTAATTATCAATCTTTTACATTTAAACTATGTTGGAGATCTTTCTTTTTGTGGGGGAGGGTATATAAATAATTTATTTATGGATATCATGTAAATAAAGTTTAATACAAAAAAAATTAGAATGAGAAGAAAGGATAGGAAGTAAAATAAAAAATATAAAGAAAAAAACCGGAAAAGGGAGAGAAGGCCTCTAGTCTCACAGAAGAATGGAGAGGAGAGGTTGTTTAGTCTCTGGGCCTAAGGTGCGTCTGTAATGGGGCTGCGCACTCGTCCCTGATCACAACTGCAAAAAACATTCCAGCAGCTAATAACCAGCGACACCTGCTGCAACAGCCACACCTATCTCATGGGGCTCCTTTATCAGTTTGTTCGCCGACTTTCAGATCACGGGGTGGAGCTTGACAGTACGGGGACCAAGTACGCCTGAGGTCTCGCCGGCGACCGGTGCGTAGTAATCTGCTTGGTTCATTCGTTTCTAATTATTATTGAGTCTCTTCTTAGTGTAGACCTGTTATCAGAGTTTCTTTATCTAACAGTATCTCATTATCTTTTTTATATTTGAAGTTTAACGTGTGGCATTTAATTTTAATAATCCTTCTGTATATGAGCTATGCGTCTCTCAGAGAATCGAATTGGTTGTCATAAGCTATATAGCACGATTTATGCATGGTCTGTGTATAAATAATTCTATCCCGGGTGTTGATTGAGGAAGTTTTAGTCAGAAAATACAATAATCGAGAAAAGGAGAATCCTTCAAATATTCGTCTGTTAAGGGTCATTTTCGTTTTTGACAATTACTTTTTTATGTAAACTGCACTATCTTCAAGCGCTCACAGGCCTTGGTTAAAAGACCAGTGTAATCGGTTAAAATCCACTTTAGATTTCTATAGAGGTTTAGTGGCAGTCAACAATGGCGATGTTCTTGAGGAGACTCTATAGTTCGACGAACATCAACAAGCCACTCTTTTCCAGAGGATTTTCAGTCCTGGAACTTGGATACATTTCACTACCAAGGAACTTTGCAAGTTGGAGACAAATTCTACACGTATGGTTGTCCTGTCAGCAGGGCTTTGAATTTTCAAGAACTATCTCTGACTGGATTATAAATTGCCCAAACAATTTCACAGTCTCGTCTTCGAAGAACATCTCTAGTTTGTGATCCCATTTCTCAGTGGTTGCAAACCATATGTCTTACATAAAGACCAATAGATTGGTAATTATCATTTATCGTGACGCCTTTTTATATTCTATTTGCGCAATCATGTCACTGTCACTCACAATATGTGTCACACTTTCCACCATCTTCCCACACAACCTAAAATTATTTGTTTCTTCTAGTTTATACATATTCCTTAACACGTTCGTGTTTCGTGCTTAACCCGAATAGATATTGCTTCAATTCGCTGCATCACTTCTTCCATCATTACATACATATCTTTCAACATATCTTTCAATACCTAATATCCATGCGTCATTTCTCCCCTATTTTGGTCTTCGTCCATTTTCCGCTATTTAATGCATTCAATTTTACTAGATCTTTTCTGAGTTTATTTATATCTTCTTTCCATTTTATTTTTCCCCAGGGTTTCTTAAATTTTTCCCTTTCTGTTTGTGTAATATCTAATCGTTCACCAATAATAAACCCTGCAACGCTATTTAACTTTCTCGAGTTTGTGATATCATTGATTTCAGTGTACATCATTGCAAATCTAAACGATTTCTCTCTATATTCCGGAGTCGTCTTGAATCCAAGATGATTAAACAATTATTACATAATCAATCTTGTTTCTTCAATTTCTTTATTTTCATTTTTATTTACATTTTCAATGTCCACATCGTCAGTCACTTGATTCTCCACTCCCTCCACGTTTAGTAATTCATCATTTTCGCTCTAAACAGGATTTTGTTACGCTAATTTTCCCTGTGTTGATTTATTGTCATTATGATCTCTATGTTTCCCAGATTCCACATATATGTTATCTTCAGTATTGATATAGATTCTTTGAACTTCCAGAACATCTAATTCAACCTTGGTAAGCCAATGCTCCTTCTAATTTTCGTTATCTGTCCCATCAAATTGTTAACACTGATTTCAAGCATTCCAAAATTTTTTTCTAATGCTGAAGCATCTTTAAATCTTACCAAGTGTTCCTCCCTCTTTTGCTAAAATATGACTTTTGATTGCAATTTTATTGCAATTGCCTTGTTCCATTTCGTTCTTCCTCCGGTTTTACTGTGCCTTTTATTTTTCTGCGGCTATAAACCTGTTGCGTATTTTGTGGTACAACTGCATGATGAGATCATATGGATGCCTGTACCAACTGTGGTGAATTTTTAACAACTCCATTCCCGTCACACATGTCCTGTTCGACAGCTTCCCCACCAATTGCCTCCAAAAGACTTGATCCAAGAGTTCCAGCCGCATAGCAATTTGAATTCATATTTCCTTTCTTCTTCGGTGCCATTAAGATTAAGGTGATGTTTAATTGTAGTGTATTTGATCAAATCTATTGTAAGTGGTATATCGTATACATACTTAATGATTCTAGAAACCGACAATGAGAAAATATATCAAGTCTAAAAGATGTGTTACTAAGATTCTCATGTTTTTTTTTTATATCTATGTGATATTTTCCTGATTGTATGTGGTTTCAAGTGAGCACTTATCTTTTGTGATAATATTGACAGTACATTTTCGTACAATATAGCCAAGCAGGATATAATTCTGCAGTTCCTTTAATCTTATTGAAGAAAATGAGTTTCCATGGAGAAAAGAACTCAAAAGAAAATATTGATATAATGTTTGTCTCTTTTATGAAACAAAATCTTGGCAAGTACTCTAGTTGCAGTTTAAATATTTTATCCGAAACTTTTGCATTGTCATTCTTTAATTCTTCTTAATAATATTTTCTTCTTCTTCTTCTTCTTCTTCTTCTTCTTCTTCTTCTTCTTCTTCTTCTTCTTCTTCTTCTTCTTCTTCTTCTTCTTCTTCTTCTTCTTCTTCTTCTTCTTCTTCTTCTTCTTCTTCTTCTAAGAACACATAATCAATATTACTTTATTGTTGTAGTAGCTTTGGTTAGAGTTGTGCTTCTTCTTCTTCTTCTTCTTCTTCTTCTTCTTCTTCTTCTTCTTCTTCTTCTTCTTCTAAGAACACATAATCAATATTACTTTATTGTTGTAGTAGCTTTGGTTAGAGTTGTGCTGCTGTTGTTGTTATTAAACATTTGTACACTTATTTCTGTTTTCTGTCAGTAACACATGTTTCTCCCTCTTTTATTTATTCACAACATCAAAGTTAAGACAAGTCTCCGATTTCATTTTCTTTAATCAATTAACAAACACATATTACAATGGGTTTCCGTTAACCATCTTAAACAACATTTCGAAATATCAAGATATTTTATCAGATGTATATGAATACTGATTCTGCTTACTTGCAATAGTATGATCATGAATCAATTCAATATTGATAATAAATATTTTATCTAAAATACAAATATTGCTAAAGCACTTTCTTTAGCAATTTGTAATGACTACAAAACAATACCTTTTAAAGTCACTGATATATTAGAACTATACTCTCACAAACATTTATAATAATACAAAATGATGATTGTATAAAAACTATTTCTCAATCAATATTGGTGAGAAATTCTGATTGATGGATTTTTCAGTCGAACTTAGACTAGGTCAAGTAGGGTAAGCAACTCACATTAAATACAAATAGTATCAAAATGTACGCTTGAATGGAAAAATAACCACAGACAAAATATGTACAAAACTACAGAGAAAGACACACACAATTACATACACTCATGTATGTATATATATATATATATATATATATATATATGATGTGTGTCTGTGTCTGTGTGAGCGTGTGGAATAATATATTGTGTGCATATCAGAACCGGCCTGCAATCACACAGACGCACACGCACGCACACACGCACACACGCACACACATACACACACACACACACACACATATATATAACGTGCGACTGAATAGTGTTACGCCTCCAAGAAATGGTTGTGTATACAAATATGTCATTGTTTAATTTTTTCAAGTTTGAGTCCACACATTTCTTGCACCGGTGCTGAAGTTTGTCGTTAGTTAGGTTCCCACTGTAAGTGTTTACACTTTATCATCTTGGCGTTGTTTTATCCACCCATATCTTTGTTCATGTTTGGGAACAGGTGGAAGTCGTAGAGCACGTTGTCTTGTGAATATACTGAATGAGAGGCAAATTGTAACACAGTCATGGATTGTTGCCTTTGCCACCACTCATGTGTGGACAAGAGCTTTGTGTTGATGGAACAAACCCCTCTCATCAGCAGTCCTGGCCGCTTCTTGATGTTCTCGCGCAGACGTATAAGCAAGTCGGCGTTGTATTGTCCTGTGATGCTGTGGTCCTTTTAGAGATAATCCATGAACAGCACTCTTTGGACATCATAGAAAATGGTAGCATTGATCTTTCCTGCATATAGTGTGACTTGGCCTTCTCCGGTGTCAATGACGGTCTGTACTTCCACTGTTTAGACTTCACCATTGTTTCAGGTTCGTAGTGACGAACGCAGGTCTCATCCATAGTTACAGATCGTGCCAGCTTCAAAAGGTTTGTGGAGAACATGATGCGATGAGTGCGCTTCTGTTCTACACTCAAAAGACGTGAAAACCACCGTGCTGACACCTTTCTGAAACGTAGCTCTTTCTTCAGAATATTATTGATTCGCTCCTAGGAGATGCCTAACCTATTTGCTATCTGACAAAGTTACAGTCGTCGATCATCCATCAACATCCCAAGGTCAAGGTTAATGTCTGGTGTGGTTACTATTCATGACATCCTTGACCTCGGGTCATATTCCACACATTCCTTGCCACACTTGAATTCATTGATTCAGCATTTGACCGTGGCTTATGAAGAGGAGTCGTCCCCTAATTTGCGTTGCCTGTATTTATGGATCACAGCTGAAGTTATCTGCAGATATTTGATCACTGCTTGATACTCGAGTTTCTTCAGTTTTCATTTAAAGCCTGAGTACATCAGATTTCGAATTCTACGAAGAGAAATTAAAATACAATGAAACCTGACTAGCTCTGTAGGAAAAAAATCGCAGATTTCATAGACAAAATTCGAGTTTCATATGTATTTGTTTTCTGTGTCAGTCGTCCCCGTATGTAAACATATATACATATACATATTCATTTATGAAACATTGTTTTTTTTTTAATTCTTATATTTACTTATATTCTAATATTGTGTAGGAATTTAAGACAATTATATACATTGTATTATCCTGCCCCGAATATAGTATGGATTAACATCTCAGAATTTAGGATGTTGGGACGAAAGCGTTCTAGCTTGATAGAATTGATTCGTATATTGTTAATATAGATAGGCTTTTATTCATGTTTTCTAAAGGCAATATTCGGCCATAACGTTTTGAATTGTTGACTTCTGTCTCTAGGGATCAATTTTTATTAGTTTCAGGTGATCCCGCTTAGGTTAAAGCTTAATTTTGTTGCTTAACCTTTTAATCCGTACAAATAATAAGTATTTGCTCAGCAGGTATATATGTACTTAGATATATGTGTATATCGTCCCGTAGGTCCGAGTATAGTCGTAGGGGCGCCGTATTGACATACGGCGTTTCTTGGGTATTTAAAATATTTTAAGGAAGAATCAACCCCAGTGCTAGACCTGTACATTTATTTTTATCGATCTCGAAAGGATGAAAGATAAAGATGACCTCTGTGGAATTTGAACTCAGAAAGCAGAGAGCCGGAATTGATAACATAAATCATTCTATCCGACGGTCTAACGACTGCCAGTTCGCCACCTACTTATATGTATACATACACACACACACACACACAGACATATATATATATATGATAAAAATAGTCCTTCGTCAGTGATTTTTCAACCATCATTGGTATTTCAACGCATTAAAAATCAGATAGCTCAGGTTGGTGCGAGCAATAACTGAAAAAAGTTATTGGGACCAGAATTCGCGTAAGGCGAGGAGGACAAGTAAACAACATAGAAGGATAAAAGCAAACCGAAGATAGGAAAATAAACAAGCAACATCGTTGTCCGGTCAGCATAAGCTGGGTGGATTTCATGAACGAGAGAGGTACAGACCGTGTTGATGTGTGTGAGATGTGAGCAAGAAGAGACCCACACAAGCAAAACGGGGGGAAGTGAGAAGGGGAGAAACAGAGAGTGAGTGAGTGGAAGTGTGAGGAAGAGGTCAGTCGAGAGAAAGTGTAACTGACAGAGGGGGCGAAAGAAGGTGAGAGACACAGAGAGAGCGGGGAAGCAGTAAGAGAGATACAGACAAACGCAGCCGAGGTAAATATATATAAAAAACATGAGAAGAAAGAAGAATACTGCGTGGTTTGTACATGGGTTACATATGATAAAAATAGTCCTTCATCAGTGATTTTCCAACCATCATTAAGTAGAAGGGGTATTTCATTTGTTGGAAGTCCGACAAATGTGAATGTTTATAACTGATTTAGAGCACTCACCAGTTTACCTACTGGAGTAAATATTCAATGATATCCAGTGAATTTCCAACCGATAAGGTATGATTTTCATGGGTATGTCTCTATTTATAAAACAAACTTTGTATTTTATCTGATGAAAGCGTACCAATGTGTCTTGGTATCCTTGAAATATATATAATAAAATAAATATGGTTTTATAAATATAGTTTCCATCTATTTAATATCATTATATATATACATATATATATATATATATATATATATATATATATATATATATATATATATATATATATGTATATATATATATATACATGTATGTATGTATGTATGTATGTATGTATGTATGTATGTATATATATTTGAAACGGCAATTAAGGTTCTATACAATACGGTGGTTATCGAGAGAAGGTGAAATAGCACGGAAAATATATTAAAGGGTCTGTCTTTCTTCATTATATTCGTCAAGTGACCTTATTGCAAAAAGTGTTATAATGTATATAAAATATAAAATGTATTACCGGTTTCGATGTATTAGTAAAATAGATCTTATCAAATATTGAGTGTTACAATTAAATAGAATTAATAAGAAATAAAAATTTAAAAATTTAAAATTAAGTGTTGAGACAAGTTCTATTCATCTTCCTTTGGCGAATCAAAGAAAGGTTAAAAAAAAAGAAAAAACAGACCTTTAAATATATTTTCCGTGCTATTTCCAATTTCACCCTCTCTCTCTCTCTCTTTCTTTCTCTCTCTCTCTCTCTCTCTCTCTCTCTCTCTCTCTCTCTCTCTCTCTCTCTCTCTCTCTCTCACTCTCTCTTTCTCTCTCTCTCTCTCTCTCTCTCTCTCTCTCTCTCTCTCTCTCTCACTCTCTCTCTCACTCTCTCTCTCTCTCTCTCTATGTATATATATATATATGTGTATGAAGAGAGAGAGAGATAGAATGAGAGGGTTAGAGAAAGAGGGAGAGTGAGAGAGAGAGAGAGAGAGATAGAGAGAGAGAGAGTGTGAAGTTGGGGCGTAATATATAGTTATATGAACAGTAACAACCAATTACTGAACTGATGAACCTCACCTTCGGTTATATTCCTATATATTACAAGGCGGTAGATTGATACACAACATTCGCCAATATTTGCCAATCATTCAGCGTTGGCGAATACCTATATGTTTCTACACATCACGTGCTGTGTAGTTTGTTTATGTGTGATATCTAGCTGATAGTTCATCAAATAGCTAAAGGATACTCTCAATTGGTTCTAACGAGTTGTAAGTGGCTGAACTCGCATTTAATAGAGAAATGCATGATGCACTATTAAATTTCGGACCGTTTTTACAACGTAGAATATTTAAATGAATATGTTCATCACACGCGCATATATATATATATATATATATATATATATATATATATATATATATATATATATTTCCATGCATATATATATATATATATAACGTCATATATATATATAACGTCATAACTCCTTTAATCTTTTACATGATGGTCATCTCGCTAATTTCAACCACAATATCTATATCAGGTCTTCTTGTGTTCTGTTTCTAATATCTAGCCAGATACAAACTGGATCATTACTGCATTCAAACCCATACACGCATACACATACATACGCACACTCACATAAACACATACATACCTACAAATATATATACATATATATATTATCCGAAGAGAGATATATGTTTATTATGTATGTAGTACGTTAGGCATGATCCGTTAGTGACCAGCTTCAAAATGTCTATATTTGAGATAATATTGCGTAACTGTACAGTTTGACTCCTTGGATCATTGTTTCTTCAAATTCTTTAAAACATCGACTATTAAAAATATTTCACAGTCGGTGGTTAAAGCATTTACCAGCCATTGTTCTGAAAGGTCTAATGAAACATTGACCAAAGGACACGAACTATACAGTTAATTAATATTAGGAATTACATGACATATTTAACATGACCTCAGATGAAATGCGCGGCATGTAGTATTTATATACTAACTGATCCCTCTCTACTATCTTCTGTGGACCAATCTGATATTTTGTAGTAGTCGACTACCCTTTATTACTATTAATGAATCTCGGATCGACACTACTTCACCTCGAAAATCAACCTATCGCATAGAGTACTGAAAGCGGTGTACGCCTCCAGTAACAACAATCCATGATACTGTGTTATTCCTCTATCAAACTATATACTACTACAACGAAACCCTCACTGAAGTAGGTTTAAAGGGAATTCACTTACATCCACATTCCAACGAGAAATCCTAAACGTAAGTCAGAATATTTAGAAATACAGTTCACCAAAGGCTACTCAGGAATATATTTTTAAAACGCTCTCTCTCATGCGCGCCGCATATAGATATGTCCATCGCCGCATATAGATATTTCAAACCGGTCATCTATAATGACTGTTAACCCGTATATCTGTGTGTGAGAGTGTGTGTCCGAGAGAGCTTTCAGGTGTGTGTTTGCGCGTGCACGCGTTTGTGTGTTTGCACATATTTGTATGTATATACGCGCGTTGTGTGTGTGTGTGTGTGTGTTTGTGTTTATGTGTGTGTGTGTGTGTGTGTGTGTGCGTGTGTGTGTGTGTGTGTGTGTGTGTGTGTGTTTGTCTTTATGTACATATGGTTATGTGTCTTGCTCTTATCATTAATTCAAAACTTCTAGTTTTTCTTCAATTTCTTTTCCTTACAGATTGTTTTATTTTCAGTTTTATAAGCCTATTTTCTTGGCTTCACACAACATATACTTATAATCATGTATACTAATAATTGACGCATATATACCGATTTATATGCATACGAACACTTACTCGAGCTCACACGTGCACGTGAACAGGATTTCTAAAATAAACAGGTTTGGCTTATAGAAAATAGTAGGTCACATGAAATATATATATATATATATAATAAAGAATTAGACATATAAGCCAGGACTATCCATCATCAGTGGTCTACTAGCCATCATAGGTATTTCTTCGCATTACAGACCATATAACTCCGGCTAGTGCAATACAACAACTAAATTAAGTTATTGGGATAAAAAGAGTTGGCTGGAGAAAGAGAGATAGGTAAACATACACGAATGGTGAGGCAACGTAAAGAGAGGAACAAATGAGAAAATCAAGTCATGTTGAACATAAGTACGTGCGAATATTGACGAGAAAGCAAAAGACACATCTTGGCCGTGCGAATGTGAGCGAGGAAAGAATTTCGTGCGGTGTGGGACGATGGAGGAAGTAAGAGAGAGGGGAGTAGCACAGAGTGGGTGAGTGAAAGTGTGAGGAAGAGGCTAGCCGAGAGAGGGTGACTAGCAGAGGGGGTGAGTGAAAGTAAGAGGGAGAACGAGAGAGAAGGGGGAGAGAGAAAGAGGATAGCAGTAAGGGAAGAGAAAAAGACAGGTCACAGCGAAGGGGAAAGCATATATGAATGAACAATGGCGAGCTGGAAAGAGAGGGAAAAATGGGAAAATCAAGTCAATGATTCATTATCGTCAATATTCGCACGTTATTATGTTCAATATGAATCATTGAATTGATTTCTCCTCTCTTTACGTTGCCTCACCATTCGTGTTTGTTTATCCGTCTCTCTTTCTCCACCCAACTCTTTTTATCCCAATAACTTAATTTAGTTATTCTATTGCCCTAGCCGGAGCTATATGGTCTGAAATGCGAAGAAATACCTATGATGGCTAGTAGACCATTGATGATGGATAGTCCTGGCTTCTATTTCTAGTTATTGATTATATATATCATATATGCAACAACACAGCTTGCCATTTTTCATTTATATATATATATTTATATGTATCTGTATATATGTTAGTTTGTATGTGTGTTTGTCCTATGTATGTACATGTAAATATGAATGTATATATGTAACAAATATGTAGGTATATATGTATCTATGTATGTGTAGACATATGTATGTCCGTGTGTTTGTATGTACGTATGTGTCTCATGATATATTTTTGCTGGTAAAACGTTATCTGACATAGAATTTATTGAATTCCCAACAGATTTCGAAGACAGATTCCTTACTTAACCATTCCTAATCGATTTCTTTTATATACTTTAGTTAGTTTCTTTTTATTATCTAGGTAAATTTTGTTTGTAGTTCCCTTATCTTATTCAAGCAATCTTCCCGTTGATTTTAATCGCTTCTCGGACAGCTTGTATCATTATTTATTCACCCCCGTTAACGCTTGCGATTATTAGAACGGAAGATATATTAGGACAAGCCGATTTATTTGCTGAAATTAATAACCTCCTAATGTCTCATAGACTAAATAGTTTTCACCTCTTAACTGGTTTGATTTTCCAAAATCGTTCGTTTTATTTATAAAATTGTCTTATCTGTTTCCGGCTAAATTAAGAACGAAATATATAGTTGTGTTGCCACACTTTAGAATGCGGTACACTGTTTCAAACAAGTGTAAAATTCAACTTGATAGATATTTTAATATAATATGTATTATCTTTGTTATTTATTTGTTTATTGATTCGAAATAAGCATGTGTATGATGCTAGAAAGCCATGACAGAAGTCAAAAGAAAGTGGAAAGTGGAAAACAAGGACATATAGTCAACAGCATAAAGTCAAACCCAACAACAGACAGCAGAAAAGAAAATATTAAAAATACCATATATGTCAATTTTTAACAAGAACACCGACATATAAACACACAACCAACTAATCTTACCGATTCTCATAAAGGACCAAAAATGAGAAATATCTTCCAAAACTATTCGATTTCAGAAAGTAAATTACAGGCAAAAAATCAACTAAATTAGAGTGAAGTATGCAAAGCTGCATACCGGAACCAGGGAACTGAAACTAGAAAGTCCAATATACCCAACGTCGGAGTAACAAGCTACCTATTAGAAGGTTCCGATGTCACTTCAAAGAAGGATATATCTTCTCATATAACTATTATAATCTAAACTATATGATATGTAAAGTTTGCTATGAATACACCATCTGTCAAACAATTCTACAAATCTGGCAGGGGATGACAGTATACAATTAAATAGTCAGGAAACCGTACACAAGGAAAAGAAAATTCCTGAGGACACATACACAATTGTGCAGGGGAAGAATCTTGTTGAGGTTTCCGTTCTATCGACAACGAAACAACAACGTATCGATAAGAAAATGTATTGTGGAACTAAATACAAACCAGAATTAAATTCCTTGTAAGACAAATAAGAGATGACAGTGAATCCCATTATACTTAGACCAGAAATCTGTTCTTTGTCATGACAACCGATGTCAGCAAGAACATAAGCAGTTATGTCTGTTAGTTTCAGAAATGACATATAACACATGAACGATTGTAAGATTCATATAACTGTTAAAAATACAAAACATCAGCCCAAATGTAATTTTGAAAATGAAACTTCGAAAGACAACCCATAGAATGAAATGATCAGTGCAAAAGAAAATAGTTACCCATGGTTATTTCTGCAAATCCACTCAGGGGCCGGCCGTTGAAGAAACAACACCCGCGTTCAGAAGAAAATCTTTTGAGGGAAATTATAGGATTTTTACAAATTTAAAGGGCTATTAGGAACTGTCAATGTTTATTTTAGTTTTTACTGTCTGAAGATATCAGGCTATCTTATCTGATAGTCTTCAGTGAAATATGTATAACGGAGTTTTAAATAAACCTAAATCAACTGAATATATATATATATATATTTAAAAGTCTTCAAATTTATTATTATTATTATATATGTATATATATATAATAAATCAAGAAAGAAGAGTGGCACGGTTTGCTATACAATAAGGGCTTTATTCACATTGCTGACAATTGTTTCTCTGAACTGGTAGGTCTGGAGATAGCTACCCGCCTGTTTTTGCGTCAATCGATCACCAATACTTTGCTATGACCAGTCTATTCATCAGAGCATGCGAGAATGAGGGAAATACAGAGGCATGGTTTCTATATATAGTAGTGGCATTAAATCAGAACAAAAATAACAATACCCCCCCCCCCCCAAATAGCTAGATAGTAAATAGTTAAAATAATCACACCATCAATCTAAGTAATAAATAGAGTTTACTGGTAACTTTAGCATGTAAAACGAGCTGATTCGAAACAGATGTATGAAATTGACATGTAAAAGCTGTCATGGGGTATATTATATATAGTGTAGAGATAACCTTGGGCTTGAAATAATGGACCATTTACGTTACTGTAGGTTTGCTGACCGTAAGATTTATTTATTATCTGACAGATAAAATATTTTCATTGTAGTGCGCATGGTAATCTTTATTGGTGTAAAGCGGATTCATTATTTAAGTGATCTATATTAGATGAAGACCACTAATATAGACCACTTAAATAATGAATTATTTCAAGCCCCAGGTTATCTCTACACTATATATAATATACCCCATGACAGCTTTTACATATCAATTTCATACATCTGTTTCGTATCAGCTCGTTATACATGCTAAAGTCATAAGTAAACTCTATTTCTTACTTAGATTTATGTTGTGATTATTTTAACTATTTACTATCTAGCTAATTTATTTGAGTATCGTTATTATTGTTCTGATTTAATGCCACAACTATATATAGAAGCCATGCCTGTGTATTTCCTTCATTCTCGCATGCTCTGATGAATAGACTGTTTATAACAAAGTATTGGTGATCTATTGACGAAAAACAGGCGGGTAGCGATCTCTAGACCTACCAGTTCAGAGAAACAATTGTCAGCAATGTGAATGAAGCCCTTATTGTATAGCAAACCATGTCACTCTTCTTTCTTGATTTATTATTACTCCAAGTGTAAACTACAAAGAAATCACCGCGTACTCGCAGCATCACTATGGAAACGTCTCGTTGAGTCAAACTTAGCCAAGCGTTAATACTATCCACTACTCGGAGTACCCTAAGTGGACTACATCTAAGTGGACTACCTATAACAATAATCTGTTATCCCATATATATATATATATATAAACAGTGGATATAGACAAAAGGTCTCTCACACTCTCTCTCTCTCTCTCTCTCTCTCTCTCTCTCTCTCTCTCTCTCTATATATATATATATATATATATATATATATATATATATATATATATATATATATATATATATATATATATGCGCATGTATATATCATTCATATTTCATTTTCATATATTGTATATATATATATCCTTAAATTTTCCATTTTAATCTCTTTTCACTATATATATATATACATTTATAAATATATATATATATATATATATAGTGTGTGTGTGGGGGGGGGGATGTGTGTGTGTTGAGTGATGATTACTGGCCTTGACACGCTGTGTTTGAACTAATTCAGTCAGCAGAGATTTGAGGAAACAGTACCAATAATCCACCCGTTGCATATTACTGAATAGAAACTGCATGGGTATTTTTTTTTTTCATTTTATTCATGTTATATTTCTCCATGTAATTTTCTGTTCAGCGAATAGCTGTCTCATGAGATCGTGGTTGTTAAATAACATGTACTGTTTATATGCATATATCAGGTATGCTGTAATCAATAAAATGAGGTAAAATGCAACCTACTGGCTTCTATTTCATTGTTATACCATATATATATATATATATATATATATATATATAACGAAGGAAATGTGGTAAGGAACCAGGTGGACCATACCGCACCAAAGTACTCAATACTTAGGGTAGTAG
>OZ024740.1:332444366-332451866 GCA_964016885.1 Eledone cirrhosa | reverse complement strand
TATAAAACTATATTTATTCTATTATATATATTTCACGGGTACCAAAACTTTGGTACGCTCTCATCAGATAAAATACAAAGTTTGCTTTATAAATATTGATATCTCCAGGAACGAGATCTTAACAGTTCAAGTTTTACCTGGATAGTGACTATCCATATGTATACACACGTAAAAGTGGTCGTAAATATACAAAAACACGCACACGCATATAAGCATACATACAATAAAGGGAAGAGGACATAACACACGTATATACTCACACACACACACGTACATACAACCGAACCTATATAGACACGCGCACATACGTAAGTATATATATATATATATATATATATATATATATATATATATATATATGTGTGTGTGCGTACATCCATACGTACCCACACGTACGTGTACACACACGTATACGCATGTATACATATGTATGTATAGTTATAGACATACATAAAACAAACAATATAACGGAACTAAGTGACGTAACACACTCAATTATAAAAATGATATAAAAATTAAAATATATATATACTTAAAACATGATGGGTGTGTAAGGACATAGGAGAGTATAACTAAAATAATATAATATAAAATGAACAGGTCAGGGGGAAAGGATATAAATTATTAGTTGTGGTGGAATGTAAATGTTTGAAAATAGATCTGGATAAATATATGTGGTTATAAAGTGAGCTGTGTAAAAGGGGGAGTTATAATAATAGGACAGAATGAAGGTGGTGGGTGTGTATGTGTTAAAAGTATGGTAGAAAAAAGGATGGGGGGAGTATAAATCAAATGAAATAAATAAACATGAAGGAGAAAATGTATATATTGATGTATATATTGATAGAAAGTATGTGTTTATATGAACTGGGTAAGATGTAGTGTTCGTAAAGTGGTGATATTGGAAAGGTTAAAAGTAAAGAGGAAGCTCAAGGTGGTTGAGTGATCGTTGGTGTATTAATCCAGCTAAAAAGGAGATGCGATTTCAGGTGCGGACAACATCTGAAGATCTCAGTTGAGGCAAGTGGGAGGGGTTTTCAGATTTTGAAGAATTCTAAGTTTCTCCATTATACACAAAGAACATTTATTTATGCCCCTTTGGTATGAGTTTGAGTGGTCTAAAATTGACCAATGAATAGAGTATGGAATGTTTCTGTCTTTAACCTCCCACACTGTATTTGCTAGCGCCGTTGACGTTCTTTTTTCAGATTCCATACACGCACTCACACACACATACACACACACACACACACACACACACACACACACACACACACACACACCCATATATATATATATATATATATATATATATATATATATATATATATATATATATATATATATATATATATATATACATACAATCATACATATGTCTTCTCCACCTTCTTACCACTTTCTAGTGGGGTTCTATATCTGTCAACTAAACTCTAACGAGGTCGACAAGACATACTTTTGAAAGACGTTAAATCAAATTAGTTACAACTCTTCATATGCTTCCGAAACGGTAAAAGCACCAGCTGTGTTTAAACTTGCGACTAACTACCCGAGCCGTATAATGTTTATGCAACCGGTACAAAATCAGAGATGATAGACTTCTCTGCAAAATCCAAACTGTGTGCGTCTGTGATTATATGTATACATGTTCGTGTGTGTGTGTGTGTGTGTGTGTGTGTGTGTGTGTGTGTGTGTGTGTGTGTGTGTGTGTGTGTGTGTGTGTGTGTGTGTGTGTGTGTGTGTGTGTGTGTGTGTGGATAGAAAAATAGCTAGATAGATAGGCAGATAAATATTTCAATATATCGACTGGTTCTGAAACATCGAAGCACGATATTGTCCCATTGATTATCTATAAGATCATATTTGACTCTTTCAAGAGCTGCTTCTCCTGTATCCCGCGTGTTAGGTGAATGTCGAATGCCTCAGTGATAGTCTGAAATGCTGAAAACAGCAGGCAAAGTGCCATCTATATTACAAGCGTGAAATATTTTCTGCTTATGTTGAAACATCGTTACAATTCTTACTGAACCTACAGGAAACATTGAGAAAAAATATAAATGCTTCCACAAGTAATCGCTGAATCATAATGTCTCCCAAAATAACGATTACTAGTTTTAAAATGTCAAATTAATGAATTTGATATAGTATGCGTGAGGTTGAAACTGTTAAGGAAGAGCAATATTTCCCTTTCAAAATAAGATCATAAATGACAAAATTAATGAAATGATTTTATTCTTTTATAAAACAGATCTACCACTTTTATAGCTAATCTGTTCTCTCTCTACCTATCGGTTCCTCTCCCAGTATTCACTTCTTCTTTATCACTGTTCCATTTTCTCTCTCTTTTTTCTCCCTCGCATATAAAGTGAATATATATATATATATATATATATATCTTCTGTCTAGTTATATGTTGAAGCTTGTGTGTGTTTCTCTATCTCTCCTTCTGTGCGTGCTCCTGTTTGCCTGTGTGTGTGAGAAAAATGAAAGAACAAAAGGATCTATTAGTCGTTTGTTTAATGTTGGTTTCTTCAGCGGAGGAAATGCATACGTTATCCGCTGGCTTCGTTCAGAATCAATGACAATTGAAAGAAGAATACACCAAGTAAATAGATGAATATTTCCAGGTTAAACACCAGTTTAAGTGAACTGATAAGAAGTAATGCTGGTTCCAAATATGTAGATGGTGACCAGTGACATTCATCTCAACATACAGAGGGTATCTAGACTTCTCGAGAGTCAAAAAATATACATTCGTTGCGTTATAGGATACAATGTCCCGAAGAAATAATAAGGTTGTGATCATATATCTTGTTCAAGTATTATTAGCGAAATATTTGTGGTATGTCTAGTTTATTTCACACACAATTAAGCATACAGGTGTTATTACTATGTTCATTGTAGCTAATTACTCATAATTTAAAGTGTGCTTTTTATTGTTTATTTGTGCATAAGTGTGTATGTATACACAGACACTTGTACAGCAAGCACATTTATAGACACATGCGTGAAGAGAGAGAGAGAGAGAGAGAGAGAGAGAGAGAGAGAGAGAGAGATATTAGACAAATTATGAAAGTATACATAAAGTATACATATATGCATAAAATAAACATAAATACACATACATACATTATGATTAACCCTCTCCTTAAATATGCAGCTTTAATACTGCAAGTAATATGTTATTATCAAAGGTATATCATTAGATGGGTATATTTAATAAATTGGCTAGGGCTTTTTCTTTTCCCTTTTGAGTATGATACTCGGAAACAACTAGGATAGGTGGGAAAATTATAAAATAGAAATTATCTGAAGATCCTGAAGTTTCAACTAATCAGGTGTATTTAGTAAATAAAAAAAAAGGATTTGACATTTAAAGCCTTTCCTAGGTGCAAAGATGTAATTCTCCTTGGTTTTCTATAAAACATTCCATTCTAATCGATATTTTTACTACACACTGGTGTCAAAAGCAAACCATGTAAGGTTCTATGAACTCATTTACTGTTTTAAATTAGGGCGATCGTATGCAAAGGGTTGACGGTAGCATTTAAATATACCTGAGTATTATTCCTCGTTATTAGTTTACATTTATATACTACATTGTTTATGAAGCGGTTAGGTTTTAGTAGGCAATCCTATTCAATGCTGCAGTTGCAGCTAGGATTAGCACGAGATTTCAAAGCGATGATCACATCTGAGTGAATACTGCCGACATTATATATCTATATATTTATTTAGTTTTGCATTATTCCTTTGATTAATAAATTGCGTTTTGTCATTGTTTCTGAATGAATACAGCAGATAAAGATCACATTATTCCGCTCTACTGAATCGATCGTAAGACAATGAGTCAATATTCAATCTTGTTCTATTATTCTTTTGTTGTATATCCTAATATATTTACATCTGTGTTGCGACTACTAAGGAAAGATAACTTAATCAGAGTACTTCAAGAGTAGATGATACTGTATATCGTTTCCGTATATGCATCAGCAATTCATCGCCTCCTAACATGGTTTAAAACATTGCGTTTGCCAGGCAGACTACTAATATACAAACAAATATATGTGCGTGCACTTCTACATGCAAACACACATATAATATATATATACACATATAATATATATATATACACATATGTATATATATACGTGTGTGTATGAATGGATAGATATCCATATATATATACATATATATATATGGATTTGCGTTTGTAGAGAGAAATATATGTATAGATGGATAGGTAAAAATAGACGAGTGAACATGTATATTAACTGTTGACATGTATATAAGCAACTATACTTTACTCTTTTACTCTATAACATACTTATATTTTACACTTTCTTCATCATATTTATCGTATATCATTTGATCAATGTGTGTGTTTGTGCATATATACATATGTTATATGTGTACGCGCATGTGTGTGTGTGTGTGAATGTGTATCTGTGATCACGCATGTGTATGTGTGCATAAATTATATATATATTTACACAATCGTATCGATTATTTCCAAAATGTTGCAAAAATCGCCTTACAATCTTATTTTGGCTGATTTTATGAAATCATTCAATGTTACTGGCATATTTATTTCTTATAAATAGTTAGATATAATTATTTTCAAATGATAATTCCAAAACAGAATTTTATTTCATTAGAATAAGCAAGCACGATCACCATTCTGTCTATTCAAGTTGTCTGTACAGTATATGATTGCAGTCAGTTGTTTTTGATTCGCAAGTCTTCATATATTAGACCCGGAATAATATACGTGCATTTCTTGAATTTCACATCGAAAGCCCTACGTTGTTTTGGCGTATGTTTAAGGAAGCTGATTTAAAATGTGCTGTTTTTAAATTTTAAAAATGGAATTAAATAAATCGTATAGTACTTCTGATAAGTATGTGTTGAAGGTCTCTATGAATGGTTTACAAATTATCCATGGTAGATCATTACAAAAGATTCACTTTCAAATTAGAAAGTATATATGTTCCATATTTCGGATGATATAGGTATCCATATATCGGTCTTCTTTTATTCGGCCTCCTTCCGTCTCGAGAAACGAAGGCTACACATGAATCCCTGTTCTTTTCCGATCTCATTAGAAAGTATCGTTATATCTCAGCCGGGAACGGCCTAGAAACCTAGAACCCACTGTAGGAATATGACCATTATCCATATATATATATGTATATATATATATATATATATATATAGGGGACCGTGAGCCAATTATCTGTGGAACGCACGTAACAAGTTGATAATCAATAGAAACAAGTAAACGAAACTTCATTGATGTTTTCTTAATATATGCATTTTGCTTAGGCTTCAATTGCTCGTATTGTTATCAATAGCAGTGCCTCACTGAATAACCTGTACTATATATATATATATATATATATATATATACATATATATATATTGGAAAATGTGTGAGATCCTTGGTACAGTTAGGTATATTTGAATAAAAGGAAAATAATGACTTCACTTGTAGTGTTAAAACATGTTTGATTTAATTTTATGACTTGGTAGATCCAGTAAGTTCTTTGTTAACTTAGGTGGGATGAATTTTAAAGATTCCTGGTTAACTTGGGTTGGAGAACTTTCTCGCATTTGACTGTCAGTGGCGATTGTCAAACTGCAGTTTGACAATCGCCACAGACAGACGAATGCGAGAAAGTTCTCCAACCCAAGTTAACCAGGAATCTTTAAAATTCATCCCACCTAAGTTAACAAAGAACTTACTGGATCTACCAAGTCATAATATTAATATTATAAAATTAAATCAAACATTTTTTAACACTACAAGTGAAGTCATTCTTTTCCTTTTTATTCAAATATATATATATATAGATGATGGTCACATTCCTACAGTGGGGTCTAGGTTTCTAGGCCGTTCCCGCCTGAGACATAAAGATTCTTTCAAATGAGATCGGAAATGAACAGGGATTCATGTGTAGCCATCTTCTCTGTAGACGATAGCTATATATATATATCTTTATACTCTCAAAAAATTACTGATGTCATCGAGCATACTCTGTATTTTATTGAATCGTCAAATCTGACGAGGAAATATATGCTACAGTCGGGCGCAGCATCTATTTGCTGTGAAACTTACGTAACAGGTCGTTAATCAAAAGAAAAATGTAAAAGAATCTCCATTGTTTTTCCTTACTATATACATATGTGTTTCTCTGAGACTGTGGGTGGATGATTTTGGGTAGATGCGTGGATGTATATATGTGTCTGTGTATGTGTGCCTGTGTTAATTCTGGTTTGTTTAATCTTTTATTTTTTGCTAGGAGATTACGATGAATAATGAATATATATATTGTTTTTTTTTAAAACAATAACTTATAATCTTTCGCCACATTTACAAAATACTATATTAATGTTAAGATTTTCTTGATTTACTAACATACTTAACTTTTAGCTGAGACACATATTTCAATTATGACAGAGCTGAATGAATGGTATTAAAAAATGTGTTACTTGCTGCAATTCAAAACAAAATGTCCTGAAACAAATTGAAGACTTTGGTAAATCATTAATTGAGTTTTGTTATACGAAATGATTCTACGTGTGACTTTATTACTCTTGGTTTAACTGGAGAGTGTCAGTCTGGCGTAATTTATGAAGACAATTGGATTTTCAAGAACACGATTAATGTGAGTAAAGATCCAGTTAAGCTGATAAAAGGAGCTATACACCAGCCTCCTATTACATGCAATGGTTAAGAAAGAACATACTATTCTGTTATTCTATACTAAAGAAATAAGAATGTTCGTTGTTATTTTTGGCATAATCGTAAAGCACTATTCTCTTAGAATTTGGCCATGATTCAAACAATGTAATAAAAACTGATATTCCATCCATCGTAATTGGTTTGTTTTGAAATCGACTGAAATAATAGCAACTCGTAATGTGCTATGTCTTTTGCTCTCAGTAATACGCTGCAATGCAAATGTTGCATATAAATTATACTTAAATCGACTGAGAGACACGAGGAATGCCAACACTTTTTTTTATCATATATGTATGGAGATAACTATGCCTTGCATTACTTTGTTTTCTGAAGACGTTATTCAAAGAAGTCGTCATAAAATAACAAACATACAACAGTTGAATACAAATTCCCGTTTTTAAATCTAGGCTAGTCTAGTCAGAAGCAATAACAAACTGCTATGCTTCAAATTACAGTAAATATATATTACTCTTCATCAAACTCGGCATTTATATACACGCATATGGGGCAAGGCATTCCACGTCGCGTGTTTATATATATATATATATATATATATATATGTGTGTGTGTGTGTGTGTGTGTGTGTGTGTGTGTGTGTGTGTGTGTGTGTGTGTGTGTGTGTGTGTGTGTGTGTGTGTGTCTGAATGATGGATCAGGGAGGGAAAGAGCTAAGAAGAGACGTTACAGTCGTAGATCTTGCAACTATAACAAATGGATTGATAGAATTTATATATAACTTGATTCAATAGAGTAAT
>OZ024740.1:332421866-332439366 GCA_964016885.1 Eledone cirrhosa | reverse complement strand
ATACATCAAAGAATGAGTTTCACAATAGATTGGAAGCACTCTACATTAAATATTTTCCAGAGTTATTAATATTAATTCCAAATATTAACAAAATAGATATTCTTGTGATCAATTATATTTTATTACACATATGTCAGTGGTACTGAATTAAGTTCAACAGTACGTCCTCATCAGATAAAATAAAATGATACATGACATACCCTGACATGGTAGATGGTTAAGATTTAATCAAGGTAGTGATTAACTTATGACAAAACTCAATATGTATACCCTAATATTGAGAATGGTATGTCATGTATCATTTTATTCTATCTGATGAGGACGTACTGTTGAACTTAATTCAGTACCTCTGAAATATGTATAACATATAATTGATCACAAAAATATATACTTTGTTAATATTTGGAATGAATTATATATATATATATATATATATATAATGTATAATAAACAATACAATATAATTATCTCACAAGTCCAACGAACGAATGAGGACGTTTTTCGTATTCGTCTTATTCGGGAAACCTCTGGTAATGAGGTAATTATATTGTATTGTTTATTATACATTAAATTTTGCTCTGGTACTTACATAGAGCACTCTTCACTCCTATGACTTTTTCAATTTTCAACGGAAACTTCAATATATATATATATATATATATATATATCAGGCTCGAGGAAGTTGCTCAGTTCCTAAGCAAAGAAATATTTTCATTTTATTGGTGACATTACACCGTTGCCACTGAGTTTCGATGATTGGTGCTGAAAACGAATACAGGAATGACTCTTACCTTACAATATATATGGCCACTATGTAGCTACAATGAGTATGACCTAGACTAAACGTACAGCCTTTTCTTTATTTGTTTTATTTTTGTTTCTAAGATATTCATTTTTAGCAAATGGATGTGAAGTTATTAAAAAATAACATATAGTGATTCATAGTGACACCTACATAACTACTGATACACACTCAAAACTACACAACCATATACCTACTTGTACATATGTACAAATATGTGTATAAATATATGTATACATAGACACATACATGAATACATGAATTGTCAGCTATACGCATATTACTTCACAAATACAAGTACATCCCTGCTCACGTATTCACACAATACTAAGAAAAAGTATCAAGTATATACAATATGTACACACTCAAGTCGCCATATACAGATTTGATGTATCTTACCATACTGTGTAGACTGAAAGTGCCAACTTTAAAAGATACTTTCATCAATATTCACTCACAAACACATATATCCCCACTCATGGGGATATATGTGTTTGTACAGGAAAAAAGAGTGCTCTATGTAGGCTACAGAGCTTAATAGTTATGTAATAAACAACATAAGATAATTATTTCATTTACCAGTGGTTTCTTGAAGGCAGATGTTGTGTCTGTCTTCAGTCGACGACTGAAGACAGACACATCTGCCTTCAAGAAACAACTGGTAAATGAAATAATTATCTTATGTTGTTTATTACATAACTATACTAAAGAACGACAATTTCTGAGACGGGGGAAAGCCGGATATACCGACCTAGTAAGTGACTAGAATAATGAATGGAAAATTTGCACTTAACGGGATTTGAAAACAGAATATAAAAAGCCCTAATTAAATGACCTATTGTTTCAATCAGTCAGTCCAATAGAATAGACTATAAATCAATATATAACTTTAATCAAAATATAATTGTTTCTAAAACTGGCAAAAATTGGCAGCAATTTGGGGAAAGGGGCAAATCGATCATGCTGATCCCAGCCGATAACTCTATATGCAATTTAAGCTAATCAGTCCATGTATATAGGTGTCTAATCTATATGGTTTCGCCTATATTGATTTACAGCAGTGAGTGGGCTAAGGGGTACTGGCTAGATAACGACCGGAGTCAGAAACGATGACATCATTGTCGTGACTTACCCACCCTTAGATTATTCTGAAATCCACTAGATAGTGATACGCCATCAATTTCGAAATTCATAGCTGAAGGCTTTCAAAGTGTTTATTCAGAAACATACCGTATATCGCTAGATATACAAAAACACATACTTCATGTACACAGCTATGTTAGAACTAACACCTTAATATATATATATATATATATATATATATATATGTTGATGTGTGTGTGTGTGTGTGTGTGTGTGTGTGTGTGCGTGTGTGTGTGTGTGTGTGTGTGTGTGTGTGTGTGTGTGTGTGTGTGTGTGTGTGTGTGTGTGTGTGTGTGTGTGTGTGTGTGTGTGTGTGTGTGTGTGTGTGTGTGAAGGCATGTGTCTTAGAAGTTTGAGAATTCGGCTTGCAATCTGGGGATTGTGACTTCGAAACTTTATTTGGCGTTGCTCCAGGTTTACTCAGCTGTAGAAATGAGTTACAACGTCACTAGTGCCAACCTGTATCGGTCATGGCCATTTCGCTCGAACAAGATGAGTGGTGGAGAGAGGGGAGTCTGATATGCATGGCCGATTGCCGGTCTTCCACAAATAATGTTGCCCGGACTTGTCCCTCGGAGAGGAACCTTTTAGGTTATAATCCCATGTTCATTTGTCAACGAAGGTGACCTTTAACCTTTATATATATATGTGTGTGTGTGTGTGACTGTGTGTCTTTGTGTTTGTGTGTGTGACTGTGTGACTGTGTGTGTCGTGTGGTGTATGTGTGTGTGTGTGATGTATTTGTGTGTGTGTGTGTGAGTAAAATCATAAATCGTTTTAATGTAATATTTACAGTAAATCTTCGTTATTTAATCAGTTCCCGCAACATGAAATGAGACGAATGCCACTTCATCTGCAGTCGCATCGTTAGGAAGTTAAGCAAAGTATAAAGCGTACGTCAAATAAAATTTTTGAAAAATGTGCTTTACAAACCATACCCATGGAGAATAGAATGTAGGACATGGAAGATCGATATTACATAGATATAGGTTATCTTTACCAAATGTACAGCACAGTCAATAACGTATGCGCCTCATTCTGGCGTTGATGTTTGCATTGAAAACATTTTCAAACCGTTTCTAGGAAAAACATATGAAAGAAACCATTAGCAAAGCTGTCATTTATACTTTCATAATGTACAGTGGGTCACTGGTGTGCTGTGATATCAGCTTCGCAGTTGTAGCATCTGTTCACTGAATAATGCAGACGCTGAGAGATACTAAGTATATGTGCAGAAACTGACGCACTTATCACCCCCTTCTCTACCCCTACCACTGTATATATGTATATATATATATATATATATATATATATATATATATATATATATATATATATATATATATATATATATAGAGAGAGAGAGAGAGAGAGAGAGAGAGAGAGAGAGAGAGAGAGAGAGAGAAATGTGTGCTTAGTTATATATATATATATATATATACAAATGCATGAGTTTCCATCATTGCGTGACTGCAAATATATATACATATATATATATATGTGTGTGTGTGTATGTGTGTGTGTGTGTGTGTGTGTGTGCGTTCAAATATATATATATAAATATATATTTATAATAAAGTGGAAAGACTTTTAAAATGATATATTTCAGGACTTTTCTGCACTTCTCACCATTTAGTTGGGAACCTTAATACTCCTCAACGAATTAGCGTAAAATTTGAACACAGTCGTTTATTCAGTACATTCCAAATGCAACACAGTTCCACATACACAGAAATATAAAATTGTATTGTAAAATAGAAAAAAAAAAAGTAATGCGGAAAACGTACGTCAGAATTCCGGAAGAAATTGATCGAACGACAAATAAACGGAGCAACTCAGGATATAAAGCACGTTCAAACGGAAGTTCTGCAGCTAAAGAAAGATATCGATGATATGTTTAGGAACTTTACTGTTCCAAACAAACTGCCACTAACGCATACGAAAATAGGCTAAAAAAAATACATATATTGATGAAAGCATAAACCTACTACACCGTCAGGCTTTCAATGAAATATGTCTAAATGAAGAGGTATTCATACATATTTATATATATATATATATTTGTGTCTTTGTGTGTGTGTATGTGCCTCTTTGTCTGTCTATATTTGCATGTATTTGTGTATCAATTATTATATATGTGAATATGCATTTCCATTATATATATATATATATTGAGAGAGAGAGAGATAGAGAGAGATAGAGAGAGAGAGAGAGAGAGTGAGAGAGAGAGAGAGAGAGAGAGGGGGGGGGGCATACGTGGCTTCTACATGACTAGAACTCTTTCATTCGAAGGAAATCATCAGAAAAGCCCTGGTGATTTCCTTCGAACGAAACAGTTCTATCCTGTAGAAGCCATTTCTATGATAAATATTTATACTTACTGTGGTTACCCCCGATTGAACCCGGAATACACACATGCACACACGCGCACATACACACATACACACACCCATACACGCGCACGTATACACACATACACACACACGCGCACACACACACACACACACACACACACACACACACACACACACACACACACACACACACACACACACACACACACACACACACACACACACACACACACACACACGTATATATATATATATATATGATTGGTGCAGTGATGAGCAGTCGGGAAAATAATCAGTAATTCTAGATCCGTGGGCAGACCGCTATTTATCCATAGTTGTTCAGAATGGTATATGGGCACAGTCCTAGTTTCGAATTAGAAGGAGTGCTGCGTAAACGTGGTAAGTGTTGTTATAGAAAGGATAATCATTGACATACAATAAAAATAGTCTTATTAGTTTCACGCTTGAAAGTGAAAAATGGTGTAATTTCAACGTATCACTCCTTCAGATGTTAGTCCTTCTTCGGGAGTAGATATGTTTGTTTATAATATCAATTGGCATGATGAAGCCATGTGATTATGATGGTGAGTGTCCATATCTATGCATGTGTACATAAGGGGATATTTGTTGCGCTTCTTTTTTTTTTTGTCGTTATTTTTCCTTTTCCATTGATACTGCATAATTTCGGTTATGAATTTTGCCAGTTTAAAAAAATATAGTTTAATAAATTAGTAACTCAAATATATGCTTCCTGTGCTCCGATTCTGTTAGTAATAACATGTAGAATCTACTATGTATATGTATATTTATATATATAAACATGATTTGTTTTCGGCTGTTACTGTTTAGAAGGATACTCGATTTTCCCTTCCTATATAATGATTTCTTATGTAGGCACAAGGCCAGCCCTATATGATATAAACACTTAATATGCTGAAAGTTGAGTTTTTACCTCCCTATTGGTTCGCTAAAATCACCATGAAATTAAGTATGGAAGCCAGCATAAATTGATGATGAGAGTGATGATTTTAAATAAAATAATTCATAGAACGTAATAATGGGTGAAAAATGGATTGTATGCAAAGCAGTAAATAGGGTGGAAAATTACAATTACCAAAGAGGAACAATAAAAGGGATCAAGATATATATTACGAGGCTAAATGGATGCATTTGCTATTAAATTAGATTTGCCGTTAACACAGAGTAACTTAGTTGTCGCCAGGTAAATTCATGGTAAAGGAACGTAAAGAAAAATGATTTAATGATAAATGATACCGGATGACATTCAAGATAAATCCTGGTAATGCTAATGAAAGGGAAGTAATTCATTAAAGAGGATTAATTAAATTTACAAATTACAAACTTGAAGTTAAATGCCAACGTTTAACATCGTTTCTTCGCTGTAGAGCTGCAAATAATCTTTCTTTAATCACGCGTTTCCTTGGGATATCAATAAATGTATCGAATGCGGCTTTAAATGAATGACACTCTGCAATTTGAGAATGTGCTTATTCTAACTGTTAAGGTAGGTTCAATGGCTTGAAGATTAATGCTACATAATTGATGGCAAAGATATAGCCATCAAATTATTCGATGGACAAATATGTATGAATATATAAAGAATACCAGAGCTTTAGTAAAGAGAGAACACTATTGAAACGAAAGAAAGTAGACGTAATTGAAAAAAAAAAAATAGAGAAGGTGAAACAGCTAGTGAATTTTATGTAACACCTAGCTACAGTGATGGTAAAGTTTAATATAGTTTTATAGAACACCACAGTGACGTAAAATGCTATGTTTTCAAATAATAATTGTTTCTACTTTAGGCATAAGGCCAGCAATTACCTAGTGCATTACTGGTACTTTATTTTATCGACCTCGTAAGGATGAAAGGCAAAGTCAACCTCGGCGGGATTTGAACTCAGATCGTAAAGGGACGTAACTATGCTGGAAAGCATGGCGTCCGACCCTCTACCGATACTGCCAATCCACTGCTATGTTTTCAAATAAGGTAACTATAATATATTTGTACAACACACAGTGATTGAATCCATTGCATTACTAGAGATATATACTATTTAATTATATGTTTTTTCAACATTTTCTGCCCATGGACAGTAGTAATGACAGGGACAACACCATGTAGAGGTTTAATAAATTATGTTGAACCTAGAATTGTCTCTCACACTTCAAGAAAGGAAAGCAAAATCAACTGATAGTAACAGAAATTAACCGATATGAAACTTAAAACCACAAGGAATTTGTTATCGCTGCATCCATATCTGCAACCAAACACTGATTCAAACAGAAACACACGCTCTCGCACCCCCACACACACATATATATATATATATATATATATATATATATATATATATATATATATATATATATATATATATATATCATAAATCATGTCCTTAGAATTATTAGATAAAATTTTCTCTCCCAATTAGCATAATTAACCATATAAAAAATCAATTAGAATAAAGACTCCTATGGAGAAATGTTCGACAAATAACCGAAAGCGGCCTCTTCGCGGTGACCCCAATGAATCCAACATTTCAACAGCATGTAGAAAATTTCTTCATAGGAGCCTTTATTCTTATAGCCTGGTCTAATTGATTTTTTATATGGTTAATTATGCTAATTGGGAGAGGAAATGGTATATATTTTATCTAATAATTCTAAGGACATGATTTATGATATATTGCTCTGATTATTTAATTTATTAATTCTTCATTGAACCACAACGTGACCGGTTGCCACATATATATCTATGACTTTATGTATATGTAAATCTTTATATTTAATAATCTCCCGTTAGGTTGAGATACAATTGGGCGATGTTGGGCTGCGCTTTCTAGCAACAAGCCTATCCGCCGTAAGCAACTAATCACATTCTTTCTAACTTGACCACTGCTACGTCACGATTCTTAGCCATTTTTGAATCTATTTTTGGCGCGATCACTTTGGAAAATTAACTGGCCAATCTTGAGATTTCTCCTGATGAGTCTGTTACTCTGGATACATCCTAATAATAGGACATCTAAAAATACAGACGAAACCATGGTAGAGATATAATTACGGTATGTGCACATTTCTTCTAAGTTTGAATTTACACCTAATTGTGTATGGTTGACGGTATATTTAGTCAGTTTCTATATGCTGCTGAAATGTTGGATAAATACTCTATTGGTTATTTGTCGAAAATTTCTTCATAGGAGCCTATATTTTTATAGCCTGGTCTAATTGATTTTGTATATGGTTAATTATGGTAATTGGGAGAGGAAATGGTATATATTTTATCTAATAATTCTAAGGACATGATTTATGATATATTGCTCTGATTATTTAATTTATTAATTCTTCATTGAGCCACAACGTGACCGGTTGGCACATATATATCTATGACTTTATGTATATGTAAATCTTTATATATATATATATATATATATATATATATATATATATATATATATATATACATATATATATACATATATATATACATGCATGCATACATATATATATATATACACTCACACACGCACGCACACATACACACGCGCACGCATATATCTATATCTATATCTATATCTATCTCTCTCTCTCTCTCTCTCTCTCTCTCTCTCTATATATATATATATATATATATATATATATATATATATATGTTGTCATTAATTTAAAGAGACTTTTTTTTTGTCATCTATAATATCAAGTCGATGGTCTTTGAAGTCCCTGTCTGTGAGTATTGGCATATCGCAGAGTATGGTTGCTTTCACACTCTTAGATACGGTTTCTTATGTGAATCAGTAATATCGCTTTATTTCTGTTTGTATATCGTAGTGTTGGCATAACTTCCAGTGTATATCAATCCCGACCTTATGATGTCTATGAATAAACTCTATTTTGATTAAGACTGCAAAGTGATAGTGACAGTGATAGTGGTTAATTGTTTATTCTTCACCTCCACATATTTTGTAGTTAATCTTTTTTGCTTCGTTATGTTACTTCTGGTGGTTTCTAATGGGGATGGTTTGATCTTGTGTTGCAATTAGAAATTCTCCCGTTTCGGTTTTCAGTCCAGTGCTTCGCACGGAGTTTTGAGGGTACTGCTTGTCTACTTCCATTTCATTAAGTTTTTACGGCTAATGGTCATCGAATTAGCATGGCAATCTTTTTTCAATGTATATTACATGTTTGTCACAATTTATGTTGTTGTTTCTTCTTTACTTTGATCTTCCACACAGTTAGCGCTAGATCTGGCTTCTGTTTAAAATGTTTGCCTTCCTAGAAGACAGAGAACAAACTTTTCTTTTCCTCCTCTTTCGTAACAATTTATATTAACTTTAGATTATTCTCCATTAAGTATTTTTGTAGTCCTACAGTTGTTATATAATAAAAGTGTTCTAGTAGCATAAAGCCGTACCTCCATGTTCGTGGTAGATATATTTCTTGTTTTTCAGTCTATCCCTGCCAATTTTTTTAGAATATTAAATATGATCCTTATTACTGGGATCGTTACATTATTGATACTAATTATCTTATTATTTACATTTATCCATGTTTTAAGTAGTAATCGAATTCGTCTGTAGTATGCCTTTTAAATCTTTTTTCATCTGTGTGTGTTGAATACTCTTTAGCTCGTTGTTTCTTAAGGATTTATATGTCTGTGTTTGATCTAAACCTCATATCTCAGTCTATTTATCTAGCTTTGTTTTGACATTTTTCACTTATTCTCCTTAATTCAGAGTTTGCATGCCTATTTATTTTTGTCTGTAGCAGTGTTCCGAAGTGACTCTCGCATAGAGCTTACTTAATTGTACTTGTGTCGACATTCACCCTGGACGGGTTGAGCCGGCTTCTTCCGTTGTCATGACGACATCCCGAACTATGGCAGCCCATGCACAACGGTCCCGGGCTAGGTCACTGGAGATAGCGAGCCAGTCACGGTTCCATCGGCGCAGGCCGACCACCTGCCTACCTGAGAGTTCGGAGAGGTCCTCTTTGATCGTCGTTGCGCAGGTCTTCAGCTGCCCGCCAACGCGCTTGCGCCAGTTAGGGAGTGGAGGTGGGAGGAGAACATCGCGGATAGAGCTCACCCTCAGGGCGCCTGGCTGTGTGACCAAACCATCTCAAGTCTAAAGCAGCATTACAGAAGCACTGAAGGAAGGGGTCGAAGATTCAGGCGAAGACGAAGACTGGCGGTAGGTACCCAATCAACGCGGCGGCAGCGAAGAATGCGGCGGAGACAATCGTTGTCGAAGACCTCCAGCCCTCGTTGATCGACTACACTCATAGGCCATGTTTCACAGCTATAGAGGAGGATAGTGCGAACGACGGCCTGGTAGATTCGCCTTTTGGGTGCCGAGGTGATCTCTCTTCTGTCCCACAGACACCGCTGGGGGCGCCCATAAGCGGATCTGGCAGCCCCTATGCGACGTTTGACCGCGGCTGCGCCCTGTCCCGTTGGAAACACTGTTGAGCCCGGGTAAAAGAAGGTTCCACATCCTCCAGGTCCACGCCCTCGACAGATATTGGCTGCCAGGCATCAGGCGAGACCAGTGACGTCATGACTTTCGACCTGATTCGTAAACAGCGGCGACTGCAGTGTGCACCTTTTCGAGAGCACCTTGTACATCTGTCCCGTTAGTGCCTACCAGCACGATGTCATCCGTGTAGGCCAGGTCCGTCACCACGACCCCCCTCCCGACATCTACGCCCGGGTAATCCCGGAGCGCTGTGTTGAGAGTGTAGTCAATGGCGTAGTTAAAGAGAGTTGGCGATAGCGCACACCCCTGTCGATCCCTAAAGTCCAACCCCTCCTCAACGTCGCAGGGCGGTGGCAACGGTTAGTGTCAGAGCTATGCCGTCGGGAACTTCGGTTCCTGGTAGGGCTACCCAAGGCGGAGTAGTCTGGCACTCAGCGGTATTAGGGCCGCAACCCGTCAAAAGGGGCTCTGGTGAAAGATCCAACAGGTGTCTGTTCCTGTAACCGGCGGTTTAGGGTCATTTCTGTCCCTGCATCTGTGGAGAATCTGCGGCAAGCAGGACGTTTTTCCCCTCCCCTCGTTCGGGATATACATGCGGTGTTTTGGGGACCGCTTGTGAATTCACTACTCCCATGACACTTCTTCCATGAATCCCACAAATACGAACTATGAATACGAATTACCTTCCCTCTACGAACGCATGGCAAATCAGCAACGCTCCTACCGCTATGGCTCTACAGACTACTCCCGCAGTAGTCCCGATTTTCAGATGAAGGAAGGAATAGAGGGTAGCGTGCTGGAACATCCGAACACTTCGTGACGACGGTGTCCAGGCACTTACAATGAGGGCTCTGCACAGGTACTGCGTTAGTGTCGCTTGCCTTTCAGAAGTTCGACTTCCCGATGTTGGTCATCTTCCGATCAAATTTCCTGGCGAGGATATCTCCTACCACTTGTACCATAGTGACGTGACTGACAACAGTGGCCTTCACGGGGTCGCTGTAGCGCTCAGCCCCGACGCGCAAGCGGCTCTGCTGGCACGGCAGCCGATCTCACACCGACTCGCGCTGGTTCGATTGAAGGCTCAAATCTCCCACATCAGCGTAATTGCCGTCTACGCTCCCACACTCAATGCGGACGAGGCGGACAAGACGCAGTTCTATGCCGATTTCCAAACAACCGTGGATGGCGTCCCCTCCAGTGATGTTCTCATTGCCGCTGGGGACTGGAATGCGCGGACAGGGCCGGCTGATGATACAACACGGCATATTCTAGGACGCTTCGCCCAAGGCGTACGCTGTAACGATGGTGAACGGCTTGTATCCTTCGCGGATGCCAATCGTCTTATCGTCACCAACACCCGGTTCCAGCATCCTCGGCGTCACCTCGTCACGTAGCGATCCAATGACGGAAGAACGGCCAATCAGATTGACTACATCCTGGTCAGATCCCGGTGGGCCATCTCAGTGATGGACTCGCGTGCGTATCGAGGGGCTGATACGGGCAGTGAGCATGGGTCAGACCATACTCTTGTTCGAGCAACCCTTCGTCTACGGCTGCGGGCGAAACCTCCTCCCAACCGCCAGAAAGGATCGACATGTCACGACTCAAGCTCGATGCTGGAAATGCTTTCCGGCTAGACATGCGAAACCGATTCCAAATGCTGAGTAAACGAAGTGGAACAGCACCGGAGGAGGAGTGGAACGGGCTCAGGACGGCGAAGGTTTAGGTGGCCAGGGAGCATCTCGGGTCGACCCAAACACGCCATCGGGACTGGATTTCCGGCGGCACTCTTGAACTCGCGGAGAGAGCGGAAGTGGCCCGACTCGAGAGTGCACCCAATCTTCGAGATCTCCGACGTCGCACATCTCGGGCTATTCGGGCCGATCGGAATGCACACTTGCGTGAATTTGTAGAGCAGACGGAGAGAGCAGCAGCCTGTGGTGACTCGCGCAATCTCTACCAACTGGTGAAGCGAGCCTGCCGAAGCAGTACCCTGTATCCGTGATGTGCGACGTCGGAGATCTCGAAGATTGGGTACACCCTCGACTTGGGCCACTTCGCAATGTTTCTGCTGAAGAGGTTCCAGGCCACCCGTGATGTCCGTACTCGTCCTTCTCAGGGCGACTTCCGTCCGAGGAGGGGGTGCGTTGATCAAATCGTCAATCTCTGGCGTGTCCTGGAATAACGGTGGGCACATCAACAGCCTACCGTCCTCTGCTTCATCGACTTTGCAGCTGCCTTCGACTCGGTAGATCGGGAAGCCCTATGGCGTATAATGTGGGCGGACGGCATCCCATTGAGCATACAACTCTGGATTATAAAGGAGATGGAGAATTGTCTTGTTGTAGCCTTTATACTCCAATCTAATTCTGTATTATTATTATCACTATATTATGTATATTATTATCACTATATTATGGACGGTGGATTGGCAGTATCGGTAGAGGGTCGGACGCCATGCTTTCTAGCATAGTTACATCCCTTTACGATCTGAGTTCAAATCCCACCGAGGTTGACTTTGCCTTTCATCCTTACGGGGTCGATAAAATAAAGTACCAGTAATGCACTGGGTAATTGCTGGCCTTGGGCCTAAAGTAGAAACAATTATTATCAATATATTATTATCATCCCAGGCATTACTTGTACTTTATTTTATCAACCCCGTAAGTATGAAAGGCCCAACGCGGTCAACTTTGCCTTTCATCCTTACGGGGTCGATAATATAAAGTACCAGTAATGCCTGGGTTAATTGCTGGCCTTGTGCCAAAAGTAGAAACAATTATTATCACTATGCTTATCGTTAAGAATCGAATTTGCAAAACGTTTGATGGTATTTGGTGCGATTCTCTGCTCTCTGAATTCAAATCGCACCGAAATCAAATTTGCTTCTTATCCCCAATAATAGCAAAATGTTTTATTAAATCGAGTATGCTTCAATTGTATATTATTTTCAAGCCAACAAACAAACTGATACCTACTGCATTTATGTAAGTTTAACGATAATATTGTAACAATAACAAAAACAAGTAAAACCATCCAACATCTATCTAAACTCACCTTCGTAAGTTGAAATGGCTGAATAGGCGTTGCATTTGACATGAACATATTTTATGTGTAATTAAATGCGTCTGAAAATAAATGTATTGATAAAGTATCATGAAATGTATGCTTATTTATATATCAATTTGAATACCCTTTGTAAGTACAATTCATTCAATGTGGGTATCAAGGCACAGTGTTGTAATATAGTATCTTCTAGCTGAAAACATTGAATCAAGCTCTTTGGTTATTTTCATATCCTTTACAAATAATTATTTGAATATAGACATATCGGCATCCGAAAATGCAATCTATTCTAAATATCTTTAAGAATATGTCTCCAATTCGTCTATTCGAAAAACCAAATAAAAGAGTAATAGTATTCGGTTCTAAAGATCATTTTGTTTTTGGAATAAAACAACGCTTTAGGCGAATATGGAGATTTCTTTTGATATCTGTGTTGGCAATATATTTCCCAAAAATATATAAACAATTTATTTTATTATTTACAAATGACCTACAGGTATTGTCTATTAAAAAAAATATCAAGCTATATATCTTTTGTAAATAAGACATTGATAATAAATAAATAAAAAAAGAATACAACCTTAATATCTATTACCGATAGCCATCGATGTATAGATGAAGAGAATGAAAATGTTACTACTCGTTTATTATTATGCATATGTGGATGTTGTTTTCATTAGGTTTTATATGGATCAGTATATTTTTTTAAAATATCGGTGTGCAGGCACAATACATACATACATAAAATAAACTCACGCACACACACGCACCCCCCCACACACACATAAGCATACTCGTACACACACAGACACACATACATACACAGATATATTTGTAGGCACGTGACCTAGTGGTAAGAGTGTTGGACGTCCGATCATAATGTTGTGGGTTCGATTACTGGGTTGAGTGCTCTGTTCTTGAGCTAAACACCTCATTTCGCGTTGCTCCAATATACTCAGTTAAAAATGAGCACCAACAATAGCTGGGGGTTTAACCCTGCGATGGACTGGCGTCTTATCCAGAGGGGAGCATTGTACTTTCAACTCTCAGTCGCTTCACGCCATGAACCCGGGATAAGCACCGGTCAAATGGCTTGGGACAGACATTAGATTATATATATATACTAGCATTAAAGCCCGGCGTTGCTCGGGGTCATTAAGTTACCAAAGTTAGGTTGCACCACCCATTTTATGGCAGCACTTTTCTGTCTGCCAGGTACTGGGTGAATGAATTGCAGACCTGGAAGCAGGAGCTGCACCAGCAGTGACAATTGTAGTTTCGCCTATGGATATTATCTCTGTGCAAAAAAGTGTGGAAATGTATTGTTTCACAGTACTTGCGCAACACGCGCGTAGACGATGCCAGCTGAACAACAGAGCTGCGATGGAGTTCTGTGTGTTTTCTAAATTTAAGACAGTAGGGAGGGTTGTGATATGAGGGAGAGTTAGCTGTTGTTTCTAGCAGGTTTAGTGACCTCATAGAGGATATGTGTTTTCTAAATTTAAGACAGTAGGGAGTGGTGTGATATGGAGGAGAGTTAGCTGCTGTTTCTAGCAGGTTTAGTGACCTCATAGAAAAGATGTTTTCTAAATTTAAGACAGTAGGGAGGTTTAGTGACCTCATAGAGGATATTATTGTTTATCATTATCTATAAAAGGCAGATTGTTGTTGTTGTTGTTGAAGTGAGTGTGTGTTTGTATGCGTTTGGAAAAGAGGTTTTAAAAAAGATTTATCGCTTGTTGTTGAATAAATGTATCTGTTGCTTTTGAATAATTGTCGTTTCGTATGAAATGTAATTATTTGAAGTATAAAAGAGAAAGTAGCAAAATGTGTGGGTTGTAGATAGAGGTAGGCAGATGATATGACAGAGTAATACGGACAGTATCACCATCAAGCTTGGAAAGAGAAAGTAGCAGAAAGTATGAAGTTGTATAGATTTTGAATGGTAGTGGAAAGAGTTTAGCAGTTTAAATGACAGGGAAAAATCGTAAAATATTGAGTTTTATCTATTTTTTGCGTAATTGTGGGTGAAATTGAAAAAATGAGATGTGCCAAGACGCAATCGAAACTATTTCGATACTGAATTGTAAATTTCAATTGAAGAAATTCTATATCGTAGATTTCTGTAAGAAAGGAGCATGACCACACACTGAGCTTTATAGATTATGATATATATATATATATATATATATATATATATATATATATATATATATATATATATTATAAACATTAACCTCTATACACATATTACATATTCCTTACAACATATAATTCTATCAATCTATATGGCCTGAAATACCGGTACAGAAGTCACACACATATCAGATGGTCGATTTCACAAGAAGTATTCAATCGCACTCACATCACCGTCATTGATATACCAGGACACTTTATAACTACTACTGCATAAACTCATTTATGTATATCATATAGTACTACATTTCTATCCACTTCACTGATCCTGCTGTACCTTTCATTTTTACCGTTTTGTCTCTCCGTATTTTCACACTCATCCAGTCTGATGTCTTCTCAAATACTCGTGCTGAAATTGCAGCCCATATATGTAATTTTTAGAAATTACTTATCACGAATTAACGTTTTCAATCCCATAGTATATTAAAAAAAAAAAAAATTCAAATTGCTTAAGCTAAGCTCTCCCAAAAATAATATGGGCACATGCTGACATTATCCCTTACGTATCGCATAAAAGTGTTTCTATTTCATCTTCTAAACATATCACCCATAAGTCATTACTATTTTGAGTGGGACTTCTTTGATCATAGGCCTCCTGTATCATGCCTGACTTCGAACAAAGCTACAAACATTTTTAGAAATATTCATTATTTCTTGCTCTGCCGAAATATATGTTGAGACATATTACAAGATGAGATTACACAACAATTCTAGACATTTACGAAAGTTCTATGAGTAGCATTCAAATATTTGTTAAATGATTACGTTATATACAGAATAAGGAATTCAGTATGTGAAAAGGAATTCATCTCATGTATATATATATAGAATATATTAACAAAAGCATACAGCTAAACATATAGAGATTAATTCATGTATTAAATCAAGAATGCCACTCGAGGAGTTTATAATGACAGTAAATTTTGGTTTGAAATTAGGCGTACATAATATGATATTAATCATATATATATATGCTGTAGTACAAGGCAATTAAGAAGATGAGACTTCAAACACAGCAATTGAAATTCACACGATATAATGGAGAACTAATAAACAAAATGTAATAATTGAAAATTACAAGATTATAACTTACGTATTTACAAAATATATTGATTTTAGTATTTCATACATGGTGTATGTTGGGTTTCATACCTAAGATACATATTTGGAATGTCCGATTGCAATTCTATGAGTAAAAGGTTATAAAATGTATTCAGTTGCTCATACATAGTAGGACATAAATAAAAATACTTATGTACTTCTACCTCATAGTATTATTCATTGGTTAATAATGGCTACGTGAGACCTGTATCAATTGACAGAAAAGGCTTTAAACTATAGCATTAAATTTGACAAAAATAATGGCATCTGTGCAAAACAAAGTTTTGAAATATCTATTTAGAACTTTATTTAAACAGTAGCTTAGGTAATACACAGCCTTCAAAAATATGAAAGTAATATCTCCACAGGTCTGAAAGTATGCAAAACGTAAATCTTGTATTACCCTCTTCTCCAACTTTTCTCTTTTTCCTCTTACATCTTTCCTTCTTCTCTCATTCGTCATTATTTTCACTTTTAACAATCTTGACTGATGACCGAAAGAATACAATAGTGAAATCGCGAATACAAGTGACCAAAAAGGGATTCCTCCGAAGGGTCTTTGGAGTAACGTTACTCGATAGAATGTGGAGCTCTGAGATCAAAGGTTTACCAAGGTAGCTTCGCTATTAATCCGAATTGAGAGATCAGAAAAATATCGCTGGACAGATTTTACGGGACCCAGCGATGGACCCCGAGTGAAAAGGTTGGATAACTTCCATGAGCTTGGCTGGTCTCGCTTGGGTATCCAGCCGGATCAATTGGAGATAATTGCTTCTGCTGACAGAACGCGCTAGAAGGAGTGTTTGAGGACTCTGCCCCTAAGGAACAAGTGGGCGAAGAAGAAGAAGAAGAAGAAGAAGAAGAAGAAGAAGAAGAAGAAGAAGAAGAAGAAGAAGAAGAAGAAGAAGAACAACAACAACAACAACAACAACAACAACAGCAACAGCAACAACAACACTAATTTTCCTCTTCAACCAGTGATATTATCTTCTCTCAAACGCATCGTAATTTTACTAAGTATAATACGCTTTAAAAAAAAAGAACATATAACATTTTCTGTTCACCGATAAACAACAAAAAAATATTATTATTCCAGCATAACAAATATTAACACACATGACAGTTTATTAATATACAATTTTATTATATCACAGAACACCTCAAAATTCCCGAATGCGAACGAATATCGACCGAACATTGTCGACATCAACTTCATTAACCTCGAGCATTTCCTTTCCTTCAGAACAAACTAATATATATACAGCTGTATATAGTTTCTCTTACTGCTATACTCACGACATAAGATCTGGCGATGATCATGTCCGCCATCGTTTTTC
>OZ024740.1:332394366-332416866 GCA_964016885.1 Eledone cirrhosa | reverse complement strand
TGATTTAGACAGCAGGTACATTCTCCAAGTGGAATGAGTTCAAAACCAATATTTGGAAACAGAATCGAATGCATTTGTGTTATCATACTAAATTGTTACAAGGGTTCTGTGGTAGTCACTTACACAGCTTTATATATCAAATATACTTCGGGACATTTGCTTATCAGCCTGCCCTTCAGTCACCCTACTGTTAGATCATAATGTTCTCAGCTATTGTAAAGTTTTTAGAGAATATTTAGGTAAGCAGTATTTTCATTTGTGCATATATGCATGTATGCGATGTATATGTGTGTACGCATGTGCTTATTGCACGTAAATTTAAAAGCACATATGCGGACATGAGGGGATATATGTATTATTGAAAATATATTTCCATCCACACTCTATTTCAAATCTCAATCTAGTTCTTGCTGTTTATTGGTTTTTGTTTCTGTTAGCGTTTCAAAAGATTTCTAAGGCGTTATATTATTTTCTGGCTTTCAGTATTGAACATCTAGACATTTCTTTTTTAAATTATGGAATCATATTCATCGTTCTGGCCTGTTTTCCTGACTTTTCACTGTGCACATGCTAAGTGTAATGATATTTATATTATAAATCTATAACAACTTCTCTTACTTTGAGTATTTTCTGTGACTGGCGAGATTTTTCTTCGTATCTTGTATATTTTATCTTGTATATTTTATCTTAGCTCATGTATATTTTATGTTATCCCACACTAGAGATGATTTCTCACCCACTTACTGTATTATCATTAATTTTATAAGAAGGGATGTGAAACTCAATCAAACGTCTTTCCTTCATTTTCAAACAGATCAAATTTTCTTAATAGCGAGACTCGTTGTAAACCTATATTATTCTTTTTTCATCAACCATTTTAATGCATGAATATGAAGTTCAAAAGTAATTATAATAATATATCTTCATCATGTACCAAATCAAAATTAATACATGTTTCCTTTCATCCAGTGGCTGAAAGATTCTACTTAGAAATGTGCTAACACTAGCAGAGTATTTTTAATATAACATAAAAAGTAGTATTTCGTTTCTAATCGCAACAACAATTTTAATTCCTTTACTATTTCCTTTTTTTTTCCACCGTTGCAACTACTTCGCTTAAGTAGTCAAAAAGATGTTTTGTTTCGTTGTTTATTAAAATTGATGTCACTTGAGAATGTAGAAAAAAAGATATTGTATTCAAAGATGACAGATTTTATTTGGATTTATTTTTTATTTTTTCCCTACTGGCTTAATTTCTATTGTCAATTTATAATCCGTCTTGCATTTAACTTTCATATTCTTGTTTAAAATTTAAATCTTTTATCAATAAAATCGAAATTCTCTGAATACTCGTGGGAAGTTATGGTAACCTTTGGAAGTTGTCATATCTGAAAGCAGATCAGTAAACAGTTAATGGTTTTGTGAGGAATTTTTTTGATGCTATCTTGGAATATTCTGTATTAAAATTTGTTAACAGTATGCTAAACATTAAGAATTTTATTCTGAGTCAGCTGGCGTGTATCATAATCAGTGGATTATCTGGCATTAAAACAGGTTAGATTTGAATTGTGAATATTTTTTCTCTTTAACACATTTGTATTCACATTTGAACAAAATGTTATCATATTTATGTGGCAGTGTCATCTTCGTAGAAAATATTTAATTAAGTAACAAAGTAGTATCATAAGAAATCATAGAAATATCTAAAATGTGCAACTGATAAGGTTACCAGGGAAGCGTTTTATAATTACTTGAGTAACTGAAATAAAAGATATCTTAGTCTAACACATCTACTGAGTATTAAGATAATATTCGTAATATTTAACCAATATCAGCATTATCTCAATTGTACACGCGATTAACTTAAGAGGTGAATACAATACATAAATACGAGATTTGTATCCAGGAAAACAAAACTTCAGCAACGAGGAAGATATTATTGTTCTTAGATCTTAATTGTAACATTAATAAATCGAAATTCACGCAACAGATGTAATAAATTCCAACTTATTTGAATAGGCTGATTACAGACTTAAACCGGCCGTTATCAATTAGATCAACTAAACTTCTTTTTAAATCCTTAGCTCTTCTGTGAATGTAAGACCATGGTTGTCGTTGTTATTGTCATTATACACTCCTCCTTCCTCTTATTGTTATTATGATTAACAATAATGCAATGGGGTAATTGCTGGCCTTGTGCCAAAAGTAGAAACAATTATCATTGTTATTATGAAACGTTGGATAACATGCTTCACGGCACAGAGTTACGTCCCCTTACATTTTGAGTTCAAATCCTGCCGAGGTTAGCTTTGCTTTTCATCCTTACGGGTTGGATAGAATAAAGCACGAGCAATGCACTGGTGTCGATTTAATCGACTTTCCCCTCTCCCCAAATTTCTGGCCTTGTGCTTATACCCGAAACCATTATTATCATTATTATTATTATTATTATTATTATAATTATTATTGTTGTTATTCCTTGAATCTCAGTCATTGATGTTGGTTAACTGGAAAGTCCGTTGGAATGAATATCAAGCCACTACCTGCAGCCTCAGATATTCAGGACGTATCGGAGGGTTCTTGCTGTTCCCAGCAAGCATGCCTTTTGAAGCGTTCCAAAAAGCGTGAAGGGGCCGATTTTCTTTAACCATCCCTGGAAACTTTTGGAGATAGTCAATTATTATTATTATTATTATTATTATTATTATTATTGTTGTTGTTGTTGTTGTTGTTGTTGTTGTTGTTGTTGTTGTTGTTGTTGTTTTTTTTTGTTTTTTGAGACTTCCTTTGAAAACTTCTTTCCCAAACGATGCCGAGTCTCAAACTGAGACCTGGGGCAAAATTTGATAATACACATATTATACACGCGATGCCATAAGGGCACACACATCAGTAAATGCCTTTGCAAGGTTTCATATTGATAATGCCCTTCTCGGGACATGGACAGTGCCAGTCAGCATTGTTTTCTCTATCTCTTGCAGAAATGGCTTTCCAGATATCCGGTTCAAATATTTTTCAGTACCCTTTTTATTCATTACAAGTGCGCCGACTATCACTTGTATTATGAACCTTAAGAAACCCATTTTCTCAATTTCAGTTGGTAGGTGTTTATACATACTGAGCTTTCCAATCTCTTTCGGGGAGTTGTTACGATCTGATGGAATGCTCATTTCCATTAAGAAACATGTTTTTTTCTTTATGGTCCTTCACAATTATATCAGGTCTGTTGGCCTTAATATTTCTGTCAGTATTCACATAAAAATCACAGAGGATTGCAACTTTTTCGTCTCCGATTAATGCATCTGGTTGATGGTTGTACAATTTTCCCTCCGTTTTACACCATAAATCCTGCACATTACCCAGTAAACGTATTGTTCTACTCTATTATGCCTTGTGTTATATTCCAGAGAGATAATATCTTACAGTGTGAAACCATGTGCTCAATGGTCTCAACATGGTGATCACAGAATTAACACTTTGGATCAATTCCATTTCTGATCACAATATCGCATTGGAAAACACTGGTCTTGTGCAGCCAAAATGAAGCCCTCACTCTCTGCGTTTAGCCCAGTACTTCGCAACCACTGATGGGTGAGAGTTTGATCTATATCAGATTCTGCAGAACGGGCTAGCCTCTTTCTTGTCACAATAATGAATCATTCACTTAGTATCCAGCGCTTGCATCTGTCTAACCAGTAGCATTCCCTATATAGCTTTCTTAAGACCAGCTTTCTTTAACTAGCCACCTGATTACACTTCTCTGAATTCTATTTTCTTAAAATTGCTATTATGAAAGGCTTTTCCTTCAGCTTTTTATTGTTATTATGTCTTCCTTGGACACTCCCTGATCTATTTTATCATCCTTTAATAGATCCCTAAGCTTTAAATCCTTACTCTCAGACAAAGATGTGTGTAAACAGCTCTTCTGCATCTGAACACAATCCTCCATATTGAGGAGATCTTTTCCTCCTTCAGATATTCTTAAGTACAGTATATCAACATCTCCATACTTATACAATTCCTGAAAATACGAACAGTACATCCAACTCCTAGCTCTTCCGGAAGAGGTTTGGGTCATCCACGAAGAGGAGGTGGTTGATGGCAAGCTCTCCTCTTCCCAGTTCGTATCTTGCCTTCACTCCTCAGAATACAAGGGACATGGGTTTAAGGATAATGACAAATAATAAAATATAAATTACGTAGCTCGGAGATCTGAGAGTCACTCTAGGTGGAGCTGCTCCTTTTTCGAATTATGAGCATGTGTATAAAATGTCTCACGAAAGAATCACTGGATAGATTTTACATGCAAAACCAACCGGCCGGAGACCTGTAGTAGACGTCGAGATAGATGACTGGATAACATACATGAGCTTGGATGCTCTCACTTGGGGACTCAGCTGGATCTGTTGGAGACGGTTGTTGCAGACCGGACCCGCTGGAAAAAGTATTTTAGAACTGTGCCTCCATGACACTCTCAAGAAGAAGAAGAAGAAGAAGAAGAAGAAGAAGTAGACGACGGCGACAACCAATAACGAAAATAGACCTCTTAATATTCAATCTTTTCAGTATTAAATCTGTCTCCCAGGGCGTACTTAGGTCTTACTTAGGTCTTAATTGCAGTCTGGTGTTGTCCGCCACCGTCAAGATTCCCGGACACTAGGTTGTGGCACGACGTAGAATGCCTTTTTGTAATATATCCATCCCATGGCAAGACATGTAACTTCTATTTATTTTATTATTAGTAGTAGTATTGTTGTCGCTGTTGGCGTTATTGGTTCATAGAATCATTAAATCCCGCATTTACGTTTACAATTTTAACACGTAGTTAACTTCGGTTTATTTCATTTTCTTGTCGATAAAATATCGTCGCATACGTGTGGCATGTGTCTTATAAAAGTACAATTCGTATCGTCTTTAATATAGTTGGCGTAGTTATAATTATCACGATTAGAATATCTACTTTCACTGATTTATGCGTCATTCACTGCTCAGCCAACGAGTAAACATTTACTCAGTTGTCAGAAATATTAGAGAATTAGGCAAAGCACATTTAAATATCACTCAACCAAACATAATCAGGTAGGCTACATTGAAGTAACTGTGATGGATATAGAAGTATAAGATGATTAAGACGGGACTGCTTTTGATCTTAGAAATGCTTTGTCAAGATGGAATGGGGATACACTACAACAACATTTCCGAAATTAAAAGACTTGCAACCAGACACCACACAACCGTTTGAAAGAAAACATCGACACACGTTCATAATTTCACGAATCATATAGGTATATGCAAGATATTCATATCCCAGGCTGCACACATACACACAACTATATATACATATATAATATAAAATATATATGTTTATTGGTTGGTTGGCTGGTTGGTTGGTTGGCTGGTTGGCTAGTTGTTTCATTGAATCACACGAACATTACACACATACATACACACACACATACACACACACACACCCACATACACACATACACATACACAAACACACACAAACATCTAGAGAGAAGAAGAGGGAGAAAGAGAGAGATAGGCCGTTATACAGAGAGAGATACAATTAAAATGTTAGATATTCAGAGAGAGTAATGTCCCACGAAAGTCTAGAAAAGGTTTAAACAATAGATCCTTTGATCGATAGGAAGGTCTAAGAATATTGCGTTAGATTTTATAAAGTCGTTTTAGTCTTTGATTTTACAGAACAAGGAAGAATTGATACTATTTGAAATTAATATACCCTCCAGCTTTTATCCATATACTACTTACAGACCGTACTCACGAAGCAATGTTATGCGGTATAATGCTGTGCTTCAGATGACGTCCTTTGGAGCTGAAAAATGTCATACTGAATATGGTTATTTCGCGACATTTAAAATCCAAGGCCAATGCTACCATTTCACCGGCATTTTACTTCCTCAATCTAATAAGGAAGTTTTATGATTGTTTTTGTTTCTCTCTCTCTCTCTCTCTCTCTCTCTCTCTCTCTCTCTCTCTCTCTCTCTCTCTCTCTCTCTCTCTCTCTCTCTCTCTCTCTCTCACGCGCGCGCACACACGAACACACACACACACACACACACACACACACGCGCGCGCTCACACACAGATTACGGTCTCACCTCATACCAGACAACACATCCAGTACAGTCATTTTCTCTGTTCTGCCGGGCGAATCCGGGTACCTCCTCTCGTATATATATAGATATGCATATTAGGTTTCATTTATTGTATATTAACAGTTGCAAACAACTATATATATATATATATATATAACGAAGGAAATGTGGTAAGGAACCAGGTGGACCATAACGCACCAAAGTACTCAATACTTGAGGTAGTAGAGTGGGTAATAGGAACCAGTAAGACCCCGACAGTTGAGCTCAAGCCGTTTCGACGGCTAATTCTGGACTAAATGAACATTTATCCTGGTATTTAAATAGCCGATCTTCTCAAGGGGTAATTCCATATATGGTCAAAGTGATTGTCAAAAATCAGTAGTAATTCTGTGGTTGCAAATTAGTAGGGGAGATGGTGGCTAAACCTGCCAGTAGGAGAAAGAGGGGAGGGGGTGGAGTAGACCCAATCAAGCGTTGGTAGTGCCAGCTACAGCTGGGCATGAGGTCAAAGAAGATACAGGGGAGGGGGAGGGGGAGGAAGTCGGAACGGTAGGTAGAACAATGGGGGGTAGAAATATATAGGAAAGAAAAAATACTGAGAGTGAAGAAAAGCAAATAAGTGTAAAGAAAAAAGTAAAGTAAAATAAATTCTACGACCTAGGTCTCTAGCTATTGTTAGGCTAGAATAAATAAATAAAGAAAGAAAGAAAGAAGTAAAGAAAGAAATAAAGAAATAACAAAATAAGTAAAAGAACTAGGTGGGACGGAATAAGCAAGGGCCCTTTTAAGAGGTATAAGTACGTAAAAGCTACGGTGACGGGTCAACAAAAGGGGCCAAAATACTAAAGAGACTACCACGAAATAAACAATAAAGGTTTCCATCCCGGGCACAATGCCAGCAACCACCCAGTGCAGCAAAGTGAACTTGTACGAGATAATATTTCTGAGTCCCGAGAAAAATATATACTAATGCTGACTCTAAAAGATCCAAAACAAGCTACATGAAAGTTCGTACGAAGTAAAGGTAGAATACGGAAGAATAAATTCAGAATCCACCCCGCCCAAAAGAAAAGCGAAGAAAGAAATATTGAAACGAAAAAATAAGGCATAAGTGCCACTAAGAAATATAGAGGGCACAGAGAATAGTGGGAGCGGTCGGAAAAGGGGACAAGTATCCGGGGTCTAAACCAACTGCTATAAAGTGCGGAGTCCGCCAAATCTATCATAGACTAGGGGAGGGCGTGGGGGTACTAAGGCTACAAGGGGCCAAAGGGCAGCCTCGGGTGAGCGAGAAAAGACGCCGACAAAGGAGAAGAGCTGGGGTAGAAGGACTAAGGAGAGAGGGGGGGGGAGGAAATAAAGGAAGCGATAAAAGAATACAAAGAAGATCTTACGTCTCCCTTGGCAACCAGGGGTTACCCATTGAAAAATCGGCAAGTGGGGTGTTATAGCCCTAGTCTACTCCCCCGGGTCATTATGGGGTTTGAGGGCGAGGTAAGTACTACGCAATCTATGTTTACATGCAGTAACCAGTTCATCTTTCTTGTTTAGGAGTTGGTCCGTCGAAAACAGCATTTGTAAAGTTTCCTCCGAGCATAAATTGCACGGACGGCGTCCTCCCGTGTAAGAATTGGCTCTGGACAGTAATCTCCAAGTGAGATCATAGGTGATGTTGTTGTCCTTGAGGTCCCATATGTGGCCCGACAGTGTAGTGGCGTGACGCCGGGCCGGGTTTCGGAAGGTATGTCTATGTTGGTATAGCCGGGTCTTGAAGTCACATGCGGTAAGTCCTATATAGGCTTTGTTGGAGGTATCCGTCCTCACGTTGCACTGGTAGATCACATTACGGTCTCTGCATCTATTGTCGAGTGGGGAAATAGATCTATCCGGGTAGTTACACCTCCTGGTCGGTTCTCCACTGCTATTTAGGTTATTTCTGCCATCGGGGTTGAGTTTTTTGTTGTTAGAGGAGACGATGTTTTGTGCGAAGTTTGGTGTAGTGCTGTAAGAGAGTTTGATGGTATTTTTGTTAATTATGTTGTGGTAGCGGTGTTGTAATGGGAAGTGTTTTTCAATGAACCTAAAGAATAGTTTCCCGATGGGAGTTGTCACCTCTGCGTTGTGGGGATGGAAACCTTTATTGTTTATTTCGTGGTAGTCTCTTTAGTATTTTGGCCCCTTTTGTTGACTCGTCACCGTATCTTTTACGTACTTATACCTCTTAAAAGGGTCCTTGCTTATTCCGTCCCACCTAGTTCTTTTACTTATTTTGTTATTTCTTTATTTCTTTCTTTACTTCTTTCTTTCTTTATTTATTTATTTATTCTAGCCTAACAATAGCTAGAGACCTAGGTCGTAGAATTTATTTTACTTTACTTTTTTCTTTACACTTATTTGCTTTTCTTCACTCTCAGTATTTTTTCTTTCCTATATATTTCTACCCCCCATTGTTCTACCTACCGTTCCGACTTCCTCCCCCTCCCCCTCCCCTGTATCTTCTTTGACCTCATGCCCAGCTGTAGCTGGCACTACCAACGCTTGATTGGGTCTACTCCACCCCCTCCCCTCTTTCTCCTACTGGCAGGTTTAGCCACCATCTCCCCTACTAATTTGCAACCACAGAATTACTACTGATTTTTGACAATCACTTTGACCATATATGGAATTACCCCTTGAGAAGATCGGCTATTTAAATACCAGGATAAATTTTCATTTAGTCCAGAATTAGCCGTCGAAACGGCTTGAGCTCAGCTGTCGGGGTCTTACTGGTTCCTATATATATATATATATATATATATATATATATAGATACATGTGTGTGAGTATGTGTGTGTGAGTATGTTTGTGTGTGTCTGTGTGTATTATGTTTAATCCATTCTATACTAATGATGATATATTACGTGAAAGAAGTTGGATTTTAAAATTGATAATAAGGACAATCGTAACGGGTATCGTTAACACCTCTAATTTTAAAATGATTTTAGCGACAATCAGTAGGGGATTTCCATCGTTTAATTCCCCTTTTCATTTAAGCATTAAACATCTTAAAGCAATAATTTCTTAGATATGATCGGCTAATGAAATTATTGGATGTTAAAGGAGTTGATCTTTTGTGAAAACATAACACCTCCTTTGTCTTCTGTAATTGATCACAACTACTCGTTTTCTCAAACACACCATTTCGAAAAGAAAGCTAGTCATTATCTTGTCGCTTGAAAGAAACTGAATGCGCACATGGTAATTTCTGATATTTTCTACCATGAGACATTGTTAATAAAATTCGTTTTATGAAACATCTGCGATATCAGATATTCCATAAATAAGACACAGTATAGCTGATTCTAATTAACTTCACATGACCTTGCTACAATGTAATTTGAATGGTCAATAAATAGCTAATTGAGCAACATGTTGACTTATAATTTAGGACATCTTTTTTTAGATATCAGGTCAATAATCTACAACTAAGATAAAATAAAGTATGCCTGAATTGTTTTTCTTTATCATTATCGTTTCAGATGTGTATGTATTCACCGCTTTAAAAATACTGATAGTTTTTAATGTTATTCAAAAAATAAAAAATCTCTGAAAATGTTACAGACATTACCAGCGATGTTTTTCTGCAACATTCCACATCCTTAAATTATTTTAAGCGTCTTTGTCATGTAGTAAGGTATTGGAATCGGTAAGCTGTCAGACAAAATTCTGTGCAGTATTTCGCCACGTTCCTTCTTTGTTTTAGAAGTTCAGTTACCTTTATGTTTAATTTAACTTTCATCTCTTTTATCAAGGTATTAAAGGCATCTAGATTCACACTTCTCTCCACACAAGTGGATATAAATATCCCTGTTACGAGAGGTGGTAGGCTGTCGATATTATAGATTATAGGATTAAATAATTTCCTCTCTCAACCTACACGACCTATGTTCACTCAGTTCACGAGTTCAAATGGCAAATTGTTTGATGGAGGAGTAATGCTCAAAGCTGATTACATAGCACAACAGTTTCAATTAGAATATAAAACTATTTTGCAACCCTCATAAGAATATGAAACTTTGGAAATCAATGAAATTTTCCTTTCACCAAATCTCGTAAATATATGTCAATTCGTCTTGTTGAAAACCGAAATAGCTGTAAACGAGTGAATAACTTTCCTTCTAGCGGGTCATTTCAAGTTGTTAGGAATCAGATCCAAACCTGATTGCTCACAAAAACGAAATGAATAAACTATGCCTTAAAAGAGAGGATGGTCAATCCTATAATGGCTTAGATCTTTCAATGCAGGGGCTAAATAACAACTACGAATATTAAAAATCATATATGACGAATCAAAATAATTTGAATCCAATGAATATCATCAATGAATTAAACAACGTTGCAATATCACACATTTATGAAAGAAAGCCATAGACGATTGAATTGAGCCCATGCATACTAATGTTTATTAAAACTTACTCTCTTGAGTTTAAATTTGATGTAAAGCAGGCACTTCATAGCTGGGCACTAGGTCCGTATCGATATATATATTTTAGATTTAGATCAGAAAGACTTGTAAAACCTTATACAGTCTCAACTACTTAATGTCATGCATTTAACTTTGCAAATATAATTTATCAGTCATGCAAATGTAATTCATCAGTATCTTCTCAGTTTAGGAAATATCTGTTAGACAGCATTTATTACTATAATGCCTTTAGTGAAGTTAATTTTAATGCATGCTTTCAGACCAGGTCTTCTGTATGGAAATTGTTTCAGTCTCTGAAGATCTTCTCTACACGCTCCCTACGTTAGCAAAATCATTGCAAAGGCACGAAAAGGGATAACAATTATTTTATTGCCAGAATATTTCGCCCCGAATCCTCAACAACATATTAAGTCAAACTGGTTCATCATGAATATGCTTATATAAATAAAGATTTATCTCCTTTATTATTGTTAGTAGGGGTATATTTATACATGTAGATTATACAAAAGAAAATGAAATGCCAAGGCAAGTAATAAAAGAAAAGTGTTATAATGTACAAATAGATTTAATAGGTGCGATTATATCTACCAATCATATTTGAAAATTAGTTCAAAAGATTTCTCAGGTCATCACCACTATATTGCAAGCGAAGGAAACGCACTTTAAAAGAACGAGATTTTCAAATAATGCAATGTTAAAATACATTATATTCAGCATATCTATGATCAAAGTCAAACTCTAGAATAGAACATAAAGAAAGGTAGGTATTGTTTCAAGTAGAATTAATAAAATGAAAATAGAAAAAAAAAGCCATAAGTTAACTGAAATAGAAAACCATTTAAGTGTAAATACGCATGTAACACGTTTGTGTCTCTACGTGGTTTACTACATAGTCATAATATCCATTGTTCTCACTCTAACTGTCCTATTTTCTTTTTTCTTTATACCTGCCTATGTCATTACATTTCTTTTCTGTTCTCATTTTAAGAGCGTACAATAATGTGGTTATGAAATTGAATTCGAAATATTTTCGTCTATTTTGAATCAATTTTATTCTAGCAATGAAATTCCCTCTGATATTCAATAATGGAAAAGTTCAATTGAAATCGTCTTTGCGGACGTAGTGAAGCTAGTGTAATTACACTGCCTATTCATTATAAAATCGATTTTGACAAAGCGACGTTATTACAACAAAAGAGTTAATACTCCACACTAAATATTAATAAAGGCATAAGAGGTTTCATACGAAGATGTCATTGAATTGCACACACGTATAATGTGTATGTATGCATATTTGCATATGTGCGTGTTTTTTCTATATGGATAGGAGGATGTATACATATATTTGCATATAAATATATGTACAAGCGTGTTTATTTACACACGCGCGCACACATGTACGCTTAAGAATAAACAAACACATACAGACATACACATACACACACACGCATATATGTATGTACATATATATGTACATATATATATATATATATAAAATATATATATTTATATGTGTATATATATGTATATATATATATATATATATGTATATATGTATATATATATATATGTATATATATATATGTGTATATAAATATATATATATATGTGTGTGTGTATATATGTATATGTATATGTATATATGTATATATATATATATATGTATATATAAAAGAAGAAATTAAAAGATGGTTAAAGAAGTTCCATATATTTTATTATGCGCCTTTCAAAAACATCATCCTGGGACAAAAATTGTGTTCTCATCAGATAAAATAAGGTAATATGATATGAGGCCTAAAAACACATGTCAACAAGAAAGTGTCCATCTACATATGACAGAAATATAAGAGTAAGAAAAAGATAGGAAAATAGAAGAAAGGGAAAGAAGAAGGAGAATAGGAAAGAAGAAACAGAAGAGAGGAAACAAGGAAAAAAAAGGAAGACAGAGTAAGAGAGATAGTGAGACTTTTGATCAGGAACTCTGTCAAAATGAAATCATCTGTAAATAATGGCTAAAAAGTAAATTGATGAGGTGTATGTGCGAATATTATAAAAGGTGTTCAAATATTAGAGGTCTAAAATATAGAAACTGGGTGTATTGTATTATATAGGGTGTAAATACTAAAACTTGGATTAAGAAATGTAAAATGATATTAATAAAATAAAATAAAATTAAATTAAAATAAGTATAAAAAAGGTTTTTAAAATAAAATAATATACAATAAAAAAAATAAAAATAAAAATAGTCTATCTATGTGAAAATTAAAAATTTCTGTTAAAAATCTATGTATGTTGGGTATACTATTTAATTATTATTTAATATCAACAAGTAAATAAAGGAAATTGCTAGAATCATTTATAAACGTAGAAAAACATATGATGTCATAGTTTGTTTACAAAATCTACGAAGGTTTGAACGAAAATTTAAGGGTATAGAAAAAAAGGTCAAAGGCTTAAAATATGCTGAATTAATACATTGTAGAATATAATGAAATATATGTAAAAAATATGTGTAAAAAAAAATATATGTGTAAAAAAGATTAACCGTTATTCGTGGAATATTTTATAGGACATTAGCTATATACTTTGTGAAAGGTTTTGAAGGATTTATGATTACAAAGACCAAATAAATCTGTTCTTCTATTTATTATAGATTTGAAATCCGAGATAATGGTAAATTTTTCAACTAGGCATAAATTACAAACACTAGATATGGAAGCATTGGAGTATGGAGATGCGTAGTAGATTTTACGCCAAGAAATTTCGTAATTAATGTTTTTGTCTTTTAAGGACCAAATAAGCTCTGAGAGTGCGGCGCTGGTTCTTTTAAGTGGATATTTAAATGAAGAAGAATGATTATAGAATCTTGCTTTAAAAGAGGTAGAACTAGAGCCAATATAGGTATAGGTATTGGTACTAGTTACCACTTAACATTCATATATTAGGTTTTTATCTAGACAGAAATGACTAAGAGGACAATTAGTTCTAATACGGCAGTTGCATTTACAATTAAGATTATTTACACTGTTATTGGCAAGTGGCCCAGGGTTAATTATATTAGTAACTGGGGTGGAATTAACTAAAGGAGGTGCTAAAGCTTCTAGATTTACATTACTATTTGATGTATTCCTCAAATTTACGTTTGACGTCGTATTTATATTTATGTTATTTTGCCTAGAGTTTACATTGACGTCGAGCCTTATAGTATTATTATTATGACTCTCGTGGCTGGATGCATATGAGTTATTCTTTAATATTTTAGAATTATGTCTTGAGATAATGTTAGAAATGTAGTGGAATATTAGAATTCAATAGTATGCTTATTGAATATCTTGCTATATATATGTGAAGGAGGGAGCTGGTATATAAAGCCCTAAAAATAATTTAGGGATATTATTAATAACGGAAAGAGAGAAGGGAACGTTGTACCAAAGGATATTTTTATATCTAGGTCTCATCCTTTTGTTAGTGGTATGATTATTACTAGCTACATTACTACAGTTACTATAGGCTCTGCCAAGATTAGTTTCCTTAGTATACCTAATTGTGTCTTAAGGACACAGTGAACTTAAGGAATTTTCCGATTTAAAGAGTTCAAGATGAAAATTCCAACCAAGTCGGTCAGTTGAGCTGAATCCGACGAACCCATGGTGATGTCGAAATTGCTGGAAGTATCCGCTCTTGTCCAATATTCATTGTTAAATTCCAAGAGGATTTTCCTTGCGGTGAGAATGATGTTAATTTCTTCACTAGTGATGTCCGTGTATGTTAATGCATATGAGAGAGCCTTGTTTAGGAGTGAAGGAGAAATAGAAGAGTAATGGCTAGCAATGTCTAACTGAATAAATGTTAGATTGTTTTTATTAATTAGGTCATTGAACCAGTTTATTACATTTAGTTGAAATTTAAACCTCACCTGTGGGATAATTCTATCCAAGATGGATTTACTAACAGCCGCTAGATCAGATTTAGAAGGGGCAATTAGTCTTACAGGCAAGTCAGTTCAAAAATTTCTTTTATGATCCTTCAGATTAATCCTCGAGATTCTTGGGCAGAAGGGTTCTGTTTTTTCTCAATACCGAGTTTGGTTATTATCTCACATGCTTCTCTATTAATAGAATATTTAATATATACTCCAGTTCAACCAACTGTTGAGTGCTACTTATCTGATATATGCATAGTTTTATTGTTCTACAATATTACTCACCTTCTATATGATATGTATATATAAATATATATATATATATATATATATTCATTAGTTAAGCAAAACAAGACCACAAATTTCACAAGGAAGACATTATTAAAAGATTGTCAACATATTTTAGTTTGATGTAAGGAATGTAGAGAATAATAATAATAATAATGTCCGTTTACAATTGTTTCGCTACTCCATATTTTATTTCTGGATCAGATGACTATATATCATAATTGATCTGGTTCAGTTGAAAATAATTAACATATTTAAAAGACAGAGCGGCTCATCGGAACTTCAAAGGAATATAAATTAAAATAATGAGAGAATGTTACATAATATAATGTTCCATATATTGGTTTTTCACTATGGTGTCTTGGTTGCATAAGTTGTCAGCCATAATCAAGCAGTATGAATCTGTCGAGGCTGCATTGTGTGATATCTGCCTTTACGCATTGGCTTCTAACTAATTCATCAATCTCTCCTCTCATATCTCCTCTCCTATCTCCATCTCTCTCTTTAAGATTGGTTACTCTTGAACTGTATATATATATATATATATATATATATATATATATATATATATATATATATATATATATATATATATATAGAGAGAGAGAGAGAGAGAGAGAGAGAGAGAGAGAGAGAGAGATATGTATAGAGAGAGAGGGGGAGAGAGAGAGAAGTAGAGGGGAGATATACTAAGCCTCATATGTTGCATAATGTGAAATGTATAATATCATGTATCTAATGATTCCAAATGTTTAGCATTGGTCTAATAAGGTGCTTGTTAACAATTGCATATAAATACATTTTGTATCCCACCCTCGACAGTCAAACTGGAATTGGTCTGTTCGGATTCGATTGCTGTTGGTACCTTCATCTGGGACCCTCGCAGAGATTTATTTCGTATACCTATTTACAATCACTGTCAATTAGGCCTGTTTTTTTTTGTTTTTTTTTTGTTAATCTCTTATTATAATGTGCATAACAACACATCTTTCTCTGCCTGTTTGAAGAGTTAAATGTAGATTACCGCTTGAAAGCTCCTGGAGAGGAAAAAATATATTTCTCCTGTTCAATTAAGAATCAGATCTTTTTTCTTTTAAGAAGGTCACACACTGGCATAATGCCACACACGTTTGTTTACACCATATAATTCTCGGAAATCAGAAAATATCATTTGGTGATTTAACACCCAAAATATAGTGGGTGTTTTCTTGAAAATACATGAATGTGTAGTTAAGACCATTATTTTGATTTAGCAGTATTTGAACTCTGAAGCATAGCATATTAATGTATCTGACGTGGAACTAATGCTTCTATATGCATATGCATTTATGAATATGCAACTGACATTCTTTTTAAAAGTTCTCACGAAGATAGAACAAGGCATTCGCCAAGCCAACATTAGAATTTTATGACAGCATCGGCTGTATACACGAAGGTATGGATGTATGGATGTTTGTCTGCACTACTATTTGTGTGTATACCTGTAAATCCTGTTTAGATGTCACATATATTTGAATTTATGAGTGTATATTTCTTAGAGTATATGTGACTACGAGTGTGTGTTTATCTCTATGTATTTCCGTATGATGCCATTCTCATATTCTTCCAAGCATTTTTGTTAGTTCCATACTTGATTTCTTCAATCTTCACTTAAGAGATTAACTTTGACAGCCTTACTGTCTTGTACTTGAAGCTATTCGTTCTAAATTAATCCCCTAAAAGATTATTTAGATGATTGTGTTTTGATTTGCTTATTCATATAATAATAATAATAACAACAACAACAAGAATAATAATGATGATGATAACAACAATAATAATAATAATAATAATAATAATAATAATAATAATAATAATAATAATAATAATAATAACAATGTAAAAATAATAAACATAATGATAACAGGAATAATAACAGCAACAATAACCATGATTAGATTAAAATAATAAAAAATTAAAATTGCAATAATAATGATATTAATGATATTTAGTAGTAGTAGTAGTAGTAGTAGTAGTAGTAGTAGTAGTAGTATCGTCATCATCACAACATTTTTTCAATATTGATTTCTGTTATTAGTATTGATTCCTCCGTTGTTAATTTAAAATAAAAACGAGGAATTAAATCAGAGGAAAAATATTTCCAAGAAAAAATCTAGTACACTAAAGAGAGAAAAATATAATTACAAGATGGAAAGTTCTTTTGTTTCTTAAGAAGGTACTAAATTATTAATGTCTAATTTCTATAGTTACAATCCAAGCGATAAAATATATATATAAGAAAGAAAATGAAAATAGGTTAGTTCTGATTAAAAATATCCTCAGGCTCCAAATAACAAGGTTATTAAACATTAGTTGTAGTAAATTCACGATGTAACAAATGCAGCAATAATCATATATATGTAGAAGAGATATTTAATTTGTTGGAAATCCAACAAATTTAGATGTTTATAACTGATTCAGAGCACTCGACAGTTTCTGGAGTAAGTATTCAATGATATTAAATAAATGGAAACTATATTTATAAAACCATATTTTTTATATTATATATATTTCAAGTGTACCACAAACTTTGGTACGCTATCATCAGATAAAATACAAAATGTTTTATAAATATTTGACATGACCAAAGATAATATGCCTTAACGGTTCAAGTTATCCCTGGAATAACTTGAACCGTTAAGGTATATTATCTTTGGTCATGTCAAATATTTATAAAACACTTTGCATTCTATCTGATGATAGCATACCAACATGTTTGGTACCCTTGACATATATATAAAAGAATGAATATGGTTTTATAAATATAGTTTCCATTCATTTAATATCATTGTATATATATATATATATATATATATATATATATATATATGTGTGTGTGTGTGTGTGTGTGTGTGTGTGTGTGTGTGTGTGTGTGTGTGTGTGTGTGTGTGTGTGTGTGTGTGTGTGTGTGTGTGTGTGAGTATATGTATATACACGCGCGCACACACAGACACACATATACACACACAACGCACGTATATATATATATATATATAAAGAATTAGTATATCTACCAACATATATATACAGATGCATACCTATGCTAGCAAATATATAGGTTTGTCTCAGTAACTTTGTGGTTCAATGCAAGAGGCTGCAGAACAATTATATGAAAGACGTAAAATAAGAAAATTATAAAAATTAACTTACTAAAATTTCACTCCAACTAATTAGTTTCTGAAAGGGAATAAACATGGTTTCCGAATGGAACGCATGTTGAAACCTTTCGTCAACAGGAAGCTCATTCTCAGCTAAGTTACCAGGCGATGCGTGGACACAGGGAACATATATATATATATATATATATATATATATATATATATATATATATATATATATATATATATATAAACAAAGTTTCAGACACTTAATATATATGAGCTACGTTGGTTTCTGGGTCCTTTGTATATTGGAGGAGGCACATTTAAACTGGTCCTTCATTCAAGCACGTGGACAATATATATATATATATATATATATATATATGAATTACCATGAGATACCATTACGAAATATGTTACGAATTCGTACTTAATGCAAATTGCTATTTCAATCACATCAATGTGAAGTTGTTATACGATGATTATAACAGCAAATGGCACCGGTTTTACATCATCAGGTGGTGACGCAATAATGAGAAGGAGTTGATAACCAGCAAGCTAACACTTCCATGTTTGTGAAATTCTAGTAAACATATACCTCACCAATTGCATTTCTTCCTTTCCTAAACGCAATTGGTGGATGTGTGTCTGTGCATATATGTGCATGTGTGTGTGTATGCGAATATGTTTGCGTGTATGTGCATGTGTATGTAGTTGTGAGTGTGTGTGTATGCCTGTATGTGTATCTCTGTGTATAACAGAGAGTTTAAGTATATGATTATTAAGAATGCATGTTGTGAAGGACTCCTTAATAACTTCGTACAGGTTAACTCTATGTTTCTAACAGATAAAATGAAGGAAACTATCTACCTAGAGCCAGGCGTATATAGATATGTATGCTATAAATAACCTTTACTACACATGAGTACATTTTACTGAATAAGATTAAATTTAACGTCGAATGATGACAATATTCTCTTTACTTTAAACAAAAGTCAATTTCCTGTTATTTCAGTATATTCAGTGAGTATCAACAAATCACATATATATCCACTTAATCGTTTTCAATAAATTTAATTAAATATTCAGATAAACATAGCTGACGTCATTATTCCTAGTCCAGAATATACAGAATTAAATATATATAATCTACCTGCTTTTATTATGTATTTTGTGTACCCGAATGTGTACCCGAATGTGTAACCGAATGTGTATAAAGACACACACAAACACACACACACACACACATACACACACACACTCATACTCACACAGACACTTGCACACACACTTATACACACACTTGACACTTCTGTCAAGATTTTACCTATCTCTCTTTAGATATATATATATGTATATATATATATATATATATATATATATATATATACTTTGAGGGCGGCTGGCTGTGAAGCTAGTTGGTCAGCTGCCCTCTCTGTCTCTGGTTTCTCGGACCCATGGTTTTTCGGACCCATGGCTTTTTACATATTCCTTTGTTATATTCCAATACCTGATGATATCACCGGATTCATATGGAACCGGGTCATTGAAGTGATCATAGTATAATAAACATTTCAAGGATTTACACCAGTCCAGCCTCATGTTATTTCATTTATATATATATATATTTATATTTATAAGTGGTTACACAACAGTTAGTTCACCATTCCGAGAACAATTGTTTCAACTTAGCGGATCCTCATCAGCTCGTAATGGGCATGGTTATAGGAACAGGAAGGACAACCGTACGAACGCACATGCGCAGAAACCCGGTCACTTCACACAGGCAATGCATGCGAGAGATGTAAGGGAGATAACTGCGAAAGTCCGAACAATTTTTACTTGGAAATAAAATTACAAGGAATCAGTCCGGGTCCTTGTAGTTATGCAATAGGTGTTTGGCGACGTGTGGACAACGTGTGAAAAATTCATTCCTCGTGTTTAGGCAATAACTATTGCGTAAACTCTTTAGAATAGTTATTCGTTCGTCAATACATAAGCCACACCTCACAAGGGGAAATCAGACGGGTGGCTTATATATTGACGAACAAATAACTATTCTAAACAGATTACGCAATAGTGATTGCCTAAACACGAGAAATGAATTTTTAACACGTTGTCCACACGTCGCCAAACACCTATTGCATAACTACAAGGGTCCGACTAATTCCATGTAATTTTATTTCCAACTAAAAATTGTTCGGACTTTCGCAGTTATCTACCTTACACCTCTCGCACGCATTCTAGTATTGCCTGTGTGAAGTGACCGGGTTTCTGCGCATGCGCGTTCGTACGGTTGTCCTTCCTGTTCCTATAACCATGCCCATTACGAGGTGAGGATTCGCTATGGTGAAACAATTGTTCTCGGTATGGTGAACTAACTGTTGTGTAACCACTTCCACCTAACTCGTCCCATGGACTCAGTGCTCTACCACTACGGATATTACCTTCCAGTGTTCCACCACTATATATATATATATATATATATATATATATATATATATATATATATATATATATATATATATGTATATATACTATAACGATACAACAACAACGCTTATACTAGTTTCATTGCTCTATTTGTGCTCATGCTTCTTTGTTTTTTAAATTACTGAAAATTCAATGTTTATTGACAGCGTTATCTCTTCTCTCGCGTGTCTCAGCCATAACCACGATAGAGCATGTTCTTCTTCTCCCTTTAATACTTGGGAATTCCGCATTGTGGTCGATTTTATCAAGTCACAAAATGCCATAAATTTAGGACTTTGCATCTTTATTGACTTACATAGATGAACGCTTTTCTCCAAAATCCACCTGAAACATCTGAGAAGGTTCGGTTTAAGACTATTGTTTGTGTATGCTTTTCTGTAGTTATTTGTCAGTTGGAATACAGCCAAGAAACCTAGTGTTTATTCAAATTGTGCAGCCGCTGCAGGATTGTTGATTTAGTGCATTAGCCCGATTTCATTATATCTCCAGATATTTGTTTCTATAATTGGATGCATATTGCCAGAACATAGACACACACAATGACACACACTGAGACAAACATACACACAAAAGACAAACTCTCTCAAACGTACTAACACATCCGTGCATATATATATAAAACTGAGGATGTGTGTGTGTGTGTGTGTGTGTGTGTGTGTGTGTGTGTGTGTGTGTGTGTGTGTGTGTGTGTGTGTGTGTGTGTGTGTGTGTGTGTGTGTGTGTGTGTGTGTGTGCGCGCGTGTTTGTGAGTTTGAATCCCTAAAACTCGAGAAGCACCCTACCGATTTTTTTCAAACTTTACGTCTGTATTACTTATGTTTCAGAGAGTGTTATGCACATGAAAATGTTTCACTTTTTGATCCCTAGGGCCCGTAGTAGGTGAAAAACTGCGTTTTTTCAGCTGTTTAGAGTTTTTTTTAGGTGTTACGTCAGACCGATTTCCTTGAAATTGTAACTATGTATTAATCAGTCTCTTCTTCATACCGGGAGAAAAGAAAATCCAAATTTTTTATGGCCTAGGGCCCGCATTAGGTGAAAAACTTAATTTTTTCAGCTTTTTATGAAGGCATATTATGAAAATTCATTTTCTTGATCCCCTTAGGGATTCATTTTCTTGACCCGCATTAGGGGAAAACGTGTATTTTTCCTGCTTCATCGAGGAAAAGATTTTCCCGCCATCAGAGTATTTCGTTTATTTTCTTTACATATTGTCCAGGCATGCAGTTTTTCAACTATTAGGTGTGTTGGCGGTCCGCGTTCCAAAATACCTTATCCCGGTCAACGCCGGGTTCCACTGCTAGTATATATATATATATATATATATATATATATATATATATATATATATATATATATATATATATATATATAAATATATATATATATATATATATATATATATATCAGCGGAAAATGCACACAGTTACAAAATACGTGTAGACAAATACATCGGTAACTTGTCGGTCAGCTTGCTACTAGTATTGTTTTGAGCATAATATATATATATATATATTTAATAATAAGGCTTGACGGACCCACCATATTTATCAATACCAGTACCGGTTGTATCTCAGCGCACTCAATGGGCAATGTAAGATACATTACCAGAGTATACACATAGTTATTTGCCTCAACACAACACACGTAAAACGGGTGCCTATAAGGTTCCCGGATTCGAGTTTCTGCCGCACTAATACAGCAGTAAGGTGCACTGCACCATCTGTCTACATATATTATGCAACAATGCATATATATATATATATATATATATATATATATATTGTATTGGCATGTACATTTGAACAAAAAGTATGCATACATTTCATGTATAAGTTTAGAAGATATAGGAGCAGTACCTCTGTTACCACCCCATATACCGGCTGCATTGGATTAAGTTTTCTTCCAACTTTCTTTTTGTCCACCGTAATACATCTGCTTCATGTTCTCATGCAGCTCATTAATCAATCGCAAAATATAATATGTCTATCTTACACTAATTAATTTCTAACCATAATGATATATCTTGTTCATTCTGGGTGAACTATTATATATGGTCCATAATCAATAAAT
>OZ024740.1:332346866-332389366 GCA_964016885.1 Eledone cirrhosa | reverse complement strand
TAAACTTTAATCTGTTATTTTAATAAATATTGGCTCTAGGGTTCTTATATATTTGATATATATTTATCCTTATCGAGCCCTCTTTTCATTTTAGTCTTCCACATTTATTATGATTACTATATATATATATAAATGGAAAAAATGAAACGAAATTTCATTTCTCACTCTTAATATACATATATATATATTTATATATATATATATATATATATATATATTTTAATTAAATGAAACCAATATGCTGGATGTATATATAGCTATAAAGGTATAGAAACGTGTTCATACGAAAACGCTATCATCAAAGAAGTTGTGGAATGACACATCATCCTATACATACATATACACTCTTATACACATATGTTTTCAACTTTAATACTTAGTGGTTAATGATAGATAGATTTAGATGATTAGAAAAGAGGAAACAGAAAAAAGATTTACATTAAAGGAAAAATACTGATACATTATAGATTGTTTGGTTATATATACTTATCAAAAAAATAATGTGGATGCAAAGCTATCGAAAATACGACACCATGTTTAACAAAGTGGTTAGATAAACATAAAATGTTATACATATTCGAATCGTAACATATGAGTTGAGCTTTCCACACTTATACATATATATATATATGTATATGTGTGTGTTTGTGTGTGTGTGTGTGAGAGAGAGAGAGAGAGAGAGGGAGAGAGAGAGAGAGAGAGAGAGAGAGAGAGAGAGAGAGAGAGAGAGAGAGAGAGAGAGAGAGAGAGAGAGAGAGAGAGAGAGAGAGAGAGCGAGAGAGTATGTGTGTATGTGTCTGTTTGTGTGTGTGTGTGTGTGTACATAGCTTCAAATACCGTGGTTGCTAAAGACCAGTGGTGAAATCTGCCAAATTACATATAAATATATAATTATCTAAAGATGTTGCATACAAATGAATTGACACACATATGTGCACATAGTGTTAGCACGAATTACTTTAAAAATAAAATCTCTTGTTCTAACTGGAAAGCAAATTCGATACATTTTTCTAATATTATGACTGAGTATGGTGAAATATATATACTGCTATTGCTAGAGAAAATAATTCAGACGAAATATCAGTTCTGTCTATTGTTACCTCAATAATCGGACTTCACAAAATTATGTTCCTGACATTTATATGCTATATGCATGTGTATCCTTAATATAGTACATAGAAGGAATTAGACTGGGACAATATATGACACAGATGATCATTTCGATTGCAGGTAAAATTTACTTTTGCAAGCTCAGTGGATCAAAGATGTTTGTTCAAAAACACAAGGCACACTCGAATATTAACCTCATGACCTTATGATTGTTAATTGTGAATCTAACATCTCACACTCTTAGCCATGTATGCTGGAATATATAATCAAAACAAATGTAAGAGTTTCATCAAGTTATCGTTATATGTATATATACATACATATATATATGTCTGTGTATATATATATATTGAGAATTAACCTTTTTGTAAATAGAATAAAGAATGGACCCCAATAAATTACTGAATACTTCAAAGTTACTCAGTTGCTGAATCGATTTCATACCCATTTTCCTGGCGTATGTGTGTTATTCGATGTCTGACAATTCTTTTCTTGCACAGGCGAAATGATCAGTCTATTGAAAAATAACTAATTTAAGCACACAATATGTTTCCCTGTTAGGAGCTGTTTCCTAAACTATTTTGAACTAAAAATGTTATTTGAACATCGTTTAATATGACAAACGACTAAAATACAATATTTCTAAGGAGAAAAAATGTGTAATAATGATAATCTATTTTTTTAGAAACATATACCTTTATATATGTTAGGGTGCTGTGTAATTGTTAAAATAATTGTTGATCTAGTCTGAAAATAACATTCTATTTCAGAATCTCTACGGATAGAAACTTGTTGTATATTTGGATATTCTACAGTTAGATATGTCTGAGTCAGTTAATTTTCAACTAGGCATTACATGAATATATATCATGTATACTCAATTATTAATAGAAAGATGTCAGCATATTTCCGCCTTCGTATGAAGCTTGTTTGGGGCTTTTCCTTTAAGTATCAGCGTTATATATTCTAATTAAATAGGGGACACTTTACGTATTAAGATTTTCTGGAAGTCATATATAATTACTTTACAATTCTAAACTAGGATCTGTCAAAATACATTTACGAAATAAATGATTTCTCTACAGTTTTATAGTATACAAACTCGTTCACTTAGGTTATATCAGCTGCAATTTCTTCCTTTCTGTCACGTAAGGATAGGAAATTATTTTCGTAACCTACATCCGATGTGAAGAGAGCTCGATTACTCTGGCCAACTAAATAGATACTGATACTTCCTGATATCCCAGTCTTGATTAGCTACGTCATGATTGATATACAGATGTGTTTAACTGATAAATTACGATCTCATAAATATACGCAGCTATGTGTATGGTTGTATCGGTGATAATACATAAGCTAGAATATATTTAATAATACATTTTTGTGAGTATATGAATCAAAATTAATTATGAAATCAAAACAACTGCTTAGATTTATGTCTCACATTCTGGGGTTATTGATATTTAGTTGTCTTCACTCAAAAGTGATATGGGCGGAGATGTCGTCCAATACAGCGATTACACTGTTAATGGAAGAAGAGATGCAAACGTTTAACCCTATCAACCAAGTTCAAATGTGTGTTTAAAATGTCTTACGTATAAGATTGTAGTGAGACCTCTTCTTCTGAATGAACAAAAAAAGGTAACAATGTATATATATAGATATATGTGTGTATATATATATATATATATATATAGTAATAATAATAAATTTGAAGACTAAAATCCGAAGAGGGCTCGATAAGGATAAATATATATCAACTATATAAGAACCGTAGAGCAAATATTTATTAAAATAACGATTAAAGTTTAAGCAAAGAATCGCTGCTTTCACTCTTAAAGGGATCTTCTGAAACTAACAAAGTTAATCTGTGAATGCAGAAGTGAATATTTCAAAAAACGTTGCAACCAAGAGTAAAAGCAGCGATTCGTTGCTTAAACTTTTTTAATCTTTTATTTTAATATATATATATATATATAGATTTTGAGTTTATGTTGGTTGTATACCAACACCTCAGTATGCAGGCTGGAGCACTCGACGAAGTGCGCAGGTTGGTTTGGTTACTCCGGAGTAGTGTAAAATAAAGTTAAATAAAAGTCAAATGATTAAAATTTAGCTTCGTTTATTACTGCTATATATATTTCAGTGACAGCCATCTTTGGCTGTGACCTCTTCAGGCAGTTTGAATTAGTATGGTATAGACAAGTACATATGTTGTTTAGGTGTATGATATTGTCAATACTCTGATATGCCCAGTTCCTTGTTGGGTTGTTAATTCACTGGGGAACTGGAGTCATATGAATTCAAACAAACGAATTTTAGTGTCACAGGTCCCCTTCTCCTCTCATTGGTCAGTTATTAGTGTTGTCATTGTTGGAGTTAGCTTAAAAATTGATAAAATGGTAGAAGGGACAAGGTGTTGAAGGAACAAAATATCAAAAAATGTGTCAAACTTCCCATTGTTCAGTTCTGAGAGCATTCCTCAGTCAGAAGTCTATAGGGAGCCTCACCCCAGAAAGAATTCTATAGACTTCTGACTGAGGAATGCTCTCAGAACTGAACAATGGGAAGTTTGACACATTTTTTGATATTTTGTTCCTTCAACACCTTGTCCCTTCTACCATTTTATCAATTTTTAAGCTAACTCCAACAATGACAACACTAATAACTGACCAATGAGAGGAGAAGGGGACCTGTGACACTAAAATTCGTTTGTTTGAATTCATATGACTCCAGTTCCCCAGTGAATTAACAACCCAACAAGGAACTGGGCATATCAGAGTATTGACAATATCATACACCTAAACAACATATGTACTTGTCTATACCATACTAATTCAAACTGCCTGAAGAGGTCACAGCCAAAGATGGCTGTCACTGAAATATATATAGCAGTAATAAACGAAGCTAAATTTTAATCATTTGACTTTTATTTAACTTTATTTTATATATATATATATATATATATATATATATATATATATATATATATATATATATATATATATATATATATGTATATATATATATATATATATATATATAAGAGGTCACAGCCAATGATGGCTGTCACCGAAATATGTATAGCAGTAAATTTATAATTTATAATAAACAAACCCAAATTTTACATATTTAACTTACTTATTTTACATTACTTCGGAGGTAAACAAACCAATCTGCGTACTTCATTGAGTGCTCCAACCTGCATACTGAGGTGTCGGTGAATAACCATACATATACTCATAATTTATATATATATATGTCAGTTTGACAACGCGAGAAAGTTCTCCAGGAAAGTTAACCAGGTATCTTTAAGAGTCTTCCCACCTGAGTTAAGAAAGTACTTACTAGATCTTCCAACTCATAATATTATAATATTATAAAATTATAAAATTAAATAGGATTGTTTAGAACTACAAGTGAAGTCGATCTTTCCTTTTTTTAAATATATGTATATATCTATTTGTACTCTTGAAGAAGGCCTTAAGCCTGACACATCGAATTTTCATTCCTCTTTCCAATATAAAGCGTATAACTAATAACATTTTTTGTACCTCTGTTAAATATATATATATATATATATATATATATATATATATATATAATCCAAGGACACTACCGTATATTTCGGTAGATTTATCTACATATATATATACATATTTTATATATTATATATACATATATATATATATATATATATATATATATATATATATATATATATATATATATATATATATATATATATATATATATATATATATATATATATATATATATATATATATAATATATTAGTTGCACGCTTTATATTGGAAAGAGGAAAGACAATTCGACGTGTCGGGCTTAAGGCCTTCTTCAAGAGTACAAGTAGAGACAGGATCACAATAGAGAAAGAGAAAGGATGTCCAGTAAAGACACAGTAAAATGAAAATGAAAAGGGAAAACAAGAAAGCCGTTAGGTAGCCATGATTGCGAGTGGGAACGCAAAGTGGAGTGTGTATTAGTATCGTTATATGTGTTAGTGTAAGTGTAAGTTTAAATGTAAGTTTATATATATATATATATATATATATATATATATATATATATATATATATATATATATATATATATATATATATATATATATGTATATATATATAATCTGAGTTTTCGAATATTAAGAATAACATTCGATTCGTTTTCAATTATGCAAACAAGCGTCAATTTTATAGTCATGTCATTAGAATGAACACTTCATTCTTGCTCTTGTATTGGCATGCGAGCAGGACTGCAGACACTAATGTTTCTTGGTATCACCCTTCATCAGTACAGCAAACTGTTCAAATGCCAAACTGTCAAGTATAGTGAAAATATATGCAATTTTCAAAAACACATATTACATTTATTGTATTCACCCATGTAGAACGAAATTTTCTTTTTTATATGTATATATATATATATATATATATATATATATATATATATATAATAATAATAATAAGGGTTGACGGACCCAACATATTTATCAATGCCAGTACCGGTTGTATCTCAGCGCACTCAATAGGCAATGTAAGATACATTACGAGAGTATACACATAGTTATTTGCCCCAACACAACACACGTAAAACGGGTGCCTATAAGGTTACCGGACTCGAGTTTCTGCCGCGCTAATGCAGCAGTAAGGTGCACTGCACCACCTCTCTGCATATATTATGCAACAATGCACAATCGGCTTATGCGGCTTCATCAGCGGGTATCGCCTAATCAATAACCAATCGATCGACAGAATCCAAACACCGGCCCATGCCGGTCATTACTGTTTGTGACAACCGACACAGTAAAGCGATTAGCAAATGGCAATATATATATAATTTAAGAGGCTGCATTATTATATTGATTACTTTCAATTACAAAGTTTATTTATTGAACGAGAAGTGAAGAGTATCTTGTCCCAGATGACATTTTTCAAACTTCTTCTTCTTCTTCTTCTTCTTCTTCTTATTATTATTATTATTATTATTATTATTATTATTATTGTTATTGTTATTCTTTGAATCTCAGTCATTGATGTTGGTTAACTGGAAAGTCCGTTGGATTGAATATCAAGCCACTACCTGCAGCCTCAGATATTCAGGACGTATCGGAGGGTTCTTGCCGTTCCAAGCAAGCATGCCTTTTGAAGCGTTCCAAAAAGCGTGAAGGGGCCGATTTTCTTTAACCATCCCTGGAAACCTTTGGAGATAGTCCCCAGTGCGCCTATGACAATCGGGATCACTTTGACTTCATGGCAGTTCCAAATCCTTTTCACCTCCCACTTTAGGTCCTGGTATCGGTTAATTTTCTCCCTCTCCTTCTCTTGCACTCTCGTGTCGAACGGGCAGGCCACATCCACAATCAGGCACGATCTTTTTTCTTTGTCCACAACCACCAGGTCAGGTCTATTGTGTTCCAGTTTTTTGTCCGTCTGTATCCTAAAATCCCACAGCACCTTCACCTGACTGTTCTCCATCACCGCCTCTGGCCTATGCTCATACCATTTCTCAGAATGTGGTAGATTGTTTACTTTGCACAGGTGCCAGTGGATCACCCTGCCCATCACATCGTGTCTCCAGCCCTTATAGTGGGTCTGGGCTAGGTGTTTACACTCGGACACAATGTGAGCCACAGTCTCCTCTCTCTCTCTCCACAGATCCTGCACAGTGGGCTAGCCTCCTCCTTGTAGATATGGTGCTTCAACCACTTCGTTTTGAGGGCCTGCTCCTGCGCAGCCATTAGCATTCCTTCTGTAGCCTTTTTGAGGTCTCCTCTTCTCAACCAGTTCCATGTCTGTGGATCTCTAAATTCAGTTTTCTCAAAGAAGGTACTATGAAGGGATTTTCCCTTAAGGCTGCTCTTCCTCCTTGATGTTATTTCCTCCTTGGATATCCCCTGGCCTACTGTCCCCTCCTTCAGTACAGCTCTGAGCATTGGCTCCTTACTATAGGTCACGTATTTGTATAGGTTGTTTTTCTCCATCTGAACACAGTCCTCTATGCTGATAAGACCTCTTCCACCCTCAGATCTCCTTAGGTAGAGTCTATCGACATCACTCCTCTTGTGGAACATGTTGTAGATAGTCAATAGCTTCCTAGTCTTCCTATCCATTTCTTTTTGTTCAGCAACATTCCATTTCAGAATTCCCGCACTGTACCTAATAATAGACACAGCTCGGGAATTTACTGCGCTTATGGCATTTCTGCTGTTCAGATGTGACTTCAATACGCTCCTTACTCTCCGAATGTATTCAGTTCTTAACAATTCCTTCATTTTTTTGTTCTTTATGCCATCAGCCTCCAGAACGCCCAAATACTTGTATCCTTCCTCAGAGTCAATTTCCTTTATCATCTCACCTGTTGGTATCTGGATCCCGTTACTTCTGCTCAACCTACCCCTCTTCATCACAATGACTCCACATTTACCAATACCAAACTGCATACATATATCACTGCTGAAAATACGGACAGTGTCAACAAGCACATCCAACTCCTTCTCACTTTTCCCGAAGAGCTTAAGATCGTCCATGAAGAGGAGGTGATTGATGGTAAGCTCTCCCCTTCCCAACTTGTATCCTGCTCTCACTTTTCGCAGCATAATGGTCAAGGGCATCAGGGCAAGGACAAACAACAGAGGGGACAGGATATCTCCCTGGAAGATACCTCTCTTGATCTTCACGCTTCCCAAGGATACTCCAGTTGATGTCAACTCTGTCTCCCAGGACCCCATACTCCTGCCCAGCAACTGTCTGATGTTATCTGCCACCCTGAAGATCTCCAGGCTTTTGGTGATCCAGGAATGAGGCACCATGTCAAATGCCTTTCTGTAGTCTATCCATCCCATGGCAAGATCAGTGTGTCTCCTCCTGCAATTCCCCATTACCATCTTATCAATAAGCAACTGGTCCTTTGTACCACGTGACTTCTTTCGGCATCCTTTCTGTTCGTCCGGTAACAAGTTGTTTGTGATGAGGTGATGGTAGATTTTCTCAGACACAATGCTCGTCAACAGTTTCCACATTACGGGCAGACATGTGATAGGTCTATAGTTGGTAACATCATTACCCTTGATTCGGTCTTTCATTATCAGAACTGTGGTACCTTTTGTCAACCACTCTGGCACCTCACCCGACACCAAGCAGTCATTGAACATGGCCGTCAGCTTCGGGTGGAGGGATGTTAAATGTTTAATCCAATACCCCTGCACACCATCTGGGCCTGGTGATTTCCAGTTGGTTAGTTTTTTGGCTTGCCCCTTAAGAGTTTCAACTGTGATACTCAAATCAGTCTGTTGTTGTGCCTTCTCACCGATCTCCCTCGGTACTGTCTCAATCCACCCTGCCTGGGCATTGTGTCTAACATCCTGCTCCCATATTCCTCTCCAGAATGTTTTAGCTTGTTCCGCCCCAGGGATCAAGTCGTTGCCTCTTTCTTTCCCCTCAAGCTGTCCAAACAGCATCTTCTGGTTGTTATTATTATTATTATTATTATTATTATTATTATTATTATTATTATTATTATTGTTTGGAGTCATTAATCACAACTACCAGCGCGTCTTGATAGGTTCCACCGTCTTCAATTGGTCTGACTGGATTCCCAAGTGAAATCCCGAGCATGATGATTGGATAACATCCAACCATCATGTTCAAGGTCTACACCTAGGATTCTTGCTGGTTAGTGTTGACCGTAAGATCTGTCTAGAGATTCTTTGCTGGGATTTGGTTATCACATGTCCGTAGTATCGGAACTGTGACCCTTCAATTATTTGTAACATTCGATATACTTACTAGTTTTATAAAATTCAGACAATTTCAATATTATCCTCTCTAAGTATTTCCGAAACCCTACCTGAAATTGTCTAAACTATTCACCATTTATAGTTGAGTTGACAAAATATTCTTTCCCGTTACCACTAAGTATACAAAAAGAAAACATCACATACGGAGACCGCAATAGTATACGATTATTATATATAACCCATCATCCAGAATTTGTAGAATGTTATTTAGCTTGTCGGCTACATAAATTAGAAGCAACCATTGACACAGACGAGAATCAAACAAATAACTTAATTGGATATAAACAATAAAACATATTCCTTAATGCGCCACAGTTATTAATATCTACCAAGAAGTTCTATTTCGTTTTACAAAGAAGGTAGGTTATAATTTGAAGAAGAATTAGAGCTTTTTTTTCTTATAAATATTAGTTTGAACACTTACAGGCTCCATCCAAAATCTGTCTCATGTTTAGAAATGCTAAGCGGGTAATATTTAATTTTAGGTTATTTAACATGCACCTTCAGAATATAATTGATAGACATTTATTATATAATGAGAGAATCATCTGGTAAACATGTTCTACATTTCAGGCAAGAGGAAATCAAACGAATTTCAGTTTAACCAAGTTTCTTGAGATATGCACTTAATGTATTTGGTAATAGAAGATAATTACTTATAATGCTTCCTATAGCGATGTCAAGTCGAGAAGGTAAAAGAAGTCTTATAATGGGTATTCATAAAAGAGATCTTAAAAGTTATATCAGTCACGTACCAAGAAATAGACCCAACACACCACGTTTCAAAATTCAGACGATATCGGTAATTGAGTCTTATAATTCGAATTACGCTTATTTAATGAAATCGTATTTTCTACCACGAATAATATCTTCTTCTTCTTCTTCTTCTTCTTCTTCTTCTTCTTCTTCTTCTTCTTCTTCTTCTTCTTCTTCTTCTTCTTCTTCTTCTTCTACCTGGAAGACTCAAATATAATTATATATATATGTATACATATATATATATATGTGCGGGGGGGGGGGGTATATATATATATATAACAGTATATATATGCATTTATGTATGTGTGCATGTAGGTATAAGCGTGCTATATGTGCATACATATGTGCTTATATATTCTTCTCTTAATAGAACTCAGCTACATTTTCAAACGGTTCATTTCATAGGTTACACTGTGAAGCAGTATTTAGGATATACAACAACAGCGATTATTAGATTATTACACATGCTGAACGTCCATTCCTTCTTAAAGTGTAACATTATAAAATAAATTAAAGTGGTTCTCTTGTCCATATAACGGACACTATGTGCTTACTGAATGGATTTACCTGATAAAACTTCAGTGAAATATATGAGTGAGTGCATCATACATACATTGTCATATTTAGCTAGAATGGCTGGAGAATCAAATTATATGTAGTCAACCAATCATCTCTGAGTTTTCAATGAAATAAAACAGTATTATGGCAATGAGTGCGTTAGACACGAATCTTTGAAATGGCAGTTGATACGTGTTGTTGCTACATTGAAAATCAGTGAAATGAAGAATAATCGGTAATATTTGGAGAACTATCATACATATGTATATTGAATTGGACCAGCTGAACCAAACACTTTGTGATCCAAGGTAATCTGGTATAAATTGACGATATTTAATAAGGCACGGATTTATATAATACTCTCATTTCAACCAATATTACTTTGTATTTGTCAAAAAGCTACAAATTTACAATTTTAAAATGACATTATGAAGATATACTCACACTTGTAAGACGTGTTACAATAGGTAAATCAAATTACAATTAATTACCGACTAATCACTAGAACAGCATCAATAGCTGAACACATGGTTTTGAAGAGTAATTAGATATAGTTGAGACATCGTTAACAGACAGATGGGTCAAAAACAACAATCTATGTAGTGTCAACATGCAAAGGACAATGAATAAAACAGTACGACTTAGGTAACCTCGTGTTAAAGTCTTTTCCTGCAACTAAAAATGTACCAAATATTAAATTAATGTTTAGACATTTAAAACTGTGGTGAAGGAAAATATCATTAATCTAAGACTAATATTTCCATTGTTCCAACAAATGCATAAAATAACCCCACTGGCTTCTGGTCGATATAAATTTTATAGTGCAATCAATACGAAATCATAAACATAAATTGAAGGGAGTAGTATTTCCATGCGAACATTAATGTATACTTGGTTTATGCTTCTTTTTGACTGTATATTTTGGGACAGGTGACATTTTGTTTAATGGACACTAGCAACTAACTCATCGCCGGTTATTTAAGTGTAGACATGTCGTGCCAGTTGAATGCAGGACCTTAGAGAACTGGGTAATTATACTACTCGGTATTTGTGACAATTAAATCGATGCTTTTTGTGTTCTTTACATGTCGGAAGACTACAGAGAATAGTAGTTAGGAGACCAGTCAGTGGATTTTAGTGCTGATTTGCACAGTCAACTACATAATGAGTTTTTCTGATAGTCATTAATATTTTTTATATATATTTATTGAATAAAAGAATACCAACTTGACAAATAGACTTCAAATAATAGCTGCTCATTAGTTCCCTTGAACATTAGTTGGTTCGTCTCTTAATGATTTTAGTAATCATAACCTTAACGCTATCTTCGTTTCACGAGTGTTTATAGAGGATAAAGAAACAAAACAGATCTTAATGGTGTGTTTTAATTGATTTTGAAATAAAAAGGAAATTAAATCAAAAGCGGTAGCTGTTAATATCACCGTAACACACATTGAAAATGCTGAAATTAAAAGGAATGTTGTTATAAAGCAATGACGTTTAGGTGTAGGTTGTAAATTTTCAAAAATGGCCTCACTGGGAGAATAATGAAATTATGCACATAATAAATTTATAAAATGAGGAGTTAAAAAACAAAGTAAAACTAATATAATTTTCACGATGTTTCTCTCCACAAAAATATAAATACATAAATGAAAGTATAAAATTTAATGACAAACATTCACATTATTCTTTCATCAAATCATTTGCCCTGATCAAGGACAAGTAGAGTGACCTTTGTTTTTAATGAATTTTATGTTAGATCGTTAAAGAATGAGAAATGAATTTAACAGCATTATATTGTTTTATTTAAATAAGACTAAAGGAAAATGTAACGGCAGTGTGCTATGCAAATTATAAATCGCATGAAAAAATAAATATTTGTGACAAACTCTTTTCATGCATTCTTTAATATAGGAAGAATTGAAAGAAGTGGACATGCTGCAGTCCTTTATTAATAACAGAAATCCTAATTCAAGATAACACATCTTCTATCATACTCTTCCCATCTCTGGAATTTAATATCGATTTAGAGTGTTTCCATCTAAATTTGAGTAGAAAAATAATATCACGCTAATAAATATTACACTACGAAATAAAAAGACATGAGTCCATCATTGTACACCCGTTTAGAACGATGTATGTCTTTGCATCTCCATATGATACAAACACACAAATGTACACACTAATGTACACACATAAAACACACAAACACACAACACACACAGCGATACGTGTGTGTGTTTGTGTATATATAATATATATATATATATATATATTTATATATATATATATATATATATATATATATATATATAAGAACGAGTAGGACCCCGACGGCTGAGCTCAAGCCGTTTCAACGGCTAATTCTGGACTAAATTAGTCCAGATTTAGTCCAGAATTAGCCGTCGAAACGGCTTCAGCTCAGCCGTCGGGTTCCTACTCGTTCCTATTACCCACTCTACTACTCCAAGTATTGAGTACTTTGGTGCGTTATGGTCCACTTGGTTCCTTACCACATTTACTTCATTATATATATATATATATATATATATATATATATATATAAATTATCGAGAATCGCATTTCGGCCCACGAAATAACGAAAAACACCCTCCGAGATGAAAAGAATCAGGACACCCACGGCTGAGCTCCAGCCGTTTCGTCAACTAGATCCGAACTGTTCGGATCTAGCTGACGATGCAACTGGAGCTCAGCCGTCGGGGTCCTAACTCTTTTCCTATTAACCACACTACTATTCTAAGTATTGAGTACTCGGCGGGTGTGTTCTGGTCCACCTGATTTTTTACCACACCCTCTTTGTTACATATATATATATATAAATTAATAAAAACAATGAATAAAAACAAAGAAACAGTTCCTTATATTAAAAGAAATGTTAATATATGGAACTGTTTCTTTGTTTTTGTTCAATATTTTTATTAACTGATCTTGACTCTGTTTTCCTGTGATCTTCATCGAAAAAAATGTTTGACTACTTCTTCGCTTTTCATGATATTTGGATTACATTGAGTTCTTCATACGGATTGGACACTAGCCTATATTTTGGTAGATTTCTCTCTCTCTCTCTCTCTCTCTCTCTCTCTCTCTCTCTCTCTCTCTCTCTCTATATATATATATATATATATATATATATATATATATATATATATATATATATATAAATATAAATAATGGTCGGTTTTGGAAGCCTCTACAATGCAGATGTATACGTCTCCGGGTAACAAAATCCGGTGGCAGTAGGAAGAGAGGGGATAAAAGAGGAATAAAGGAAGCAGGAAAAGAAATAAAAACTAGAGATGATGTTACCTTGGAATGGATTTATTATTGTGTAAATTTCGGATTTCTCATCCATCATCAGTGAATCCGAAGAAACTTCGGAGATTTGTCGAAAATGAATCTATGTGGCCGCGTGAAGCTAGTGTCAGTGTCAGTGTCAGACAGACACGGACACTAGCATCACAAGTCCACGAAGATTCCTCTCCGACAATCTCACAACTTCCTTCGGACACCACCACCCTCATGATGCATGAGAAATCCGAAATATAGGGATTATTAAATCGATTAAAAGGTAACTTCATCTCTGGTTTTTATTTCATTTCATTTTACATTTCTTTCCCTCTCTTCTTCTTGTATCCCATTTCTTCCCACTGCCATCTGATTTTATTAACTGGATATTTGTCCATCTCTATTGTAGAGGCTTTAAAAAACGACACTTTTTTCCTATCCTAGCATGCTTCAAACAAACTTCAACACTAAAATATATATATATATATATATATATATATATATGGAATTAGGATTGGTGCGCTGAAATAGTGATGTATACATGAACGTATGTATAGTATATTTGGCAATATACCGTATGTTTAATTAGAGATATTTAGAAAACCATACGCTATCAGTTTTAAAGTAGTGACTATGTCACTTACTTATTTTCAGTGAAGGAAGGGAGAGAGGCTGACAGTCTGTTTCACGCTGGTGGCGTTCATTAGAACCATGCACTCCCCTGCTTCCGCTGAAAATAAGTAAGTGACATAGTCACTACTTTAAAACTAATAGCGTATGGTATTCTAAATGATTTTAATTAAACATACGGTATATTGCTAAATATACTATACATACATTCATGAATACATCGCTATTTCAGAACACCAATCCTAATTCCATATATATATATATATATATATATATATATATATATATATATATATATATATATATATATATATATATATATATATATATATATATATATATATATATATATATATATATATATATATATATTCATATATATATATATATATAGAGAGAGAGAGAGATAGAGAGAGAGAGTAAAATTCCCAAGTCCATGGGCGAGTTCTCTCTGTCTCTCATCATCGCTGCCATGCCCTGCGTCTCCAAGAGACCAGTGTATGTCCTTAGGGCATCAACATATGTCAACCTCGGTCTCCCTCTTCTAGTGTGTCCATGCAGGAGCTCTGAGTGCAGTGTCACTCTGGATGTCGCTGAGCATGTCCAGCTAACATCAGTCTCCTCTGTGCTACTCTCGAGCTGACTATTGGGAGGCTCCCGTACAGCTTGAGTTCTTCATCCTTATATATATATATAATAAGAAAGAGAGTGAAAGCGGAAGGGAACAGTCATTTACACATATTCCATTTCTGATAATTATTTATCTTTCAGAATTCAGAATAGAAACCAATCCAACTATCAACTCATTAATGGGCATATTGATATCAATGATACTCCTTTCTTATTAATTATTTGTTCTCTATAATGATGCCCTAGGCAATCTACTCTTTTGATCTGAAAGCCTGTATGACACATCAATGTTGCGGTATCGGTACATTGCAGTACCCGTACAATTTTAAATTTAATCTAACATGAAAGATGTCACGTATTAAAATATCTTTAAGGTTGCTAGCTGCGTCACTTTTCTGAGCACCGTATATCATTTTCAACGAAATCCCATATGCCACAATAACCAAAAGCGTACCCCCAAATCACCGATTTAGTTTTTCAATTAATTTGTTCCGGCTCGCTGGAATTTATTTTAAAACAACCTCTGAAATGTAAATAATTGATATCTATAAAACAAAAATGAACTACTTAAATGCGCATACTAAAGTACGTCTTTACCATAAATACAGCATCAAACTTTCTCAGTAGTTTCAGATATTTTGTTGTTCTATATATACATATAATAATGGATGATCTTGCCAATTGGTTATTACTATTATGCTTTCATTTGAAGTCATAAAGAATTATTCTACCGATGTTTATTCATTTCAATAGAAGAGGCGTCCATCAGTGATATAGTAGCAATGCCAGACTATCAATAAATCACTTCAGTATAATACAATTAAATAATATGCTGTTATTTCAATGATATAAAGTTGTAAGTAAAGGTCAACCCATTTCCAAATTAAAATATCTTATTACTATGATATGAAATGCATCACAGTCATAACATTTGCTCAAAGGGTTCTTTTCTCTACATTTCATGGTTCACTAAATACAACACTATGATACGGATTCCTTAACTTTGATTAAACACAAAATCCGTGTACATTAGAGACAGAAAAATGTGTAATTCTCGTGGGCTTCAGAATCAATGTAGATCGAAAAGAGCTTTATCAAGAAATGGTGAACTGTGCGTGTCAGATGCTTATATGTTTTCACTACATCCATCATTCATTATGGAAGCCACTAATAAAACATTGTTAATTTAATTAATGACAAAGTCACGCATTCATAAAATAAAGGAATTATATATTTTGCATCTTGACATGGGTAGCATAAGAAAAATTATTTAAACTAGAAATCTTAACCAAATTGCAAAAGCACCTGCCAGGTGATCTCCTGTACGTATCACTTCTTAGCATGCAGACGTACACACACCCACGCGCGCATGCACGTAACACATACGCACACATGAACAAACCTACATACACGAAATTAATGCTGGGATTATAAATTGCCTGTGTGAGTATCAGTATCAGTACTATATAGATAGCTGGAAATAAATAAATCAACACGTAAATAAATAAAAAAAAAGACACATAAATATATAAACGAAAATAGTAGGCCATTCTTTTATCGTTAAAAACAATTTTCAGTTTTTACAAAACAATTTTTTTTTCAATGTGTTTTAGCTCTATACTTCCTTCTTTCTTAGATTTCTCCCCCAATCTTACGACAATATTTAAAAATGGCAATGAAAACTTCAATTAAAATTTAGAAATACAGAAATACTTTTCAGAAATGTTTTTAACTAGTGTAGGACTCCAAAGATTTGTTTGCTGTTTTCTTGTTATTGAATTCTCCTCTCATAAGGTATTTTTATCTATTTTTCTAAAATGGTACTATGAAAATGTTGTGTCACGCAACCAATATGAATTACAGAGCCATGATTAAGAAGCATGCATGAAGATATGTGGGACGTGGATGACTCTATTTCGTGACGAATTTTCTTTTTCTAATTTTCGGTGAGATTTGTAAAGGACACGAAATATATCTTATATTTTGGGAGCAATTCCATTATCCATTGTTTCTCTAAGGGTAAGTGTTTTTTCATGAAGAAATACGAAACTACATAACAGGAACTATTACACGCACGATAATTGTTAGTGCTTTTCATGTATATCATCAAGTTAATGGTGATGAATAGACTAATATTCAAGGGAACACAAAATAATGACGTCTTGATTTATTCGAGGATGATGTACTTTGGCCAACACTTTCCAATGAGGAGATTTGAATTACTCTGTCTGGCAGCTCTAGCGATGATATAGTGGTTCCGTGGTTAGAATTTAGCCATATATCTATATGTATGTGAGTGAGTGTATGTGTGCGGTTGAGTGTGTGTGTTTTTATATGTGTGTGTTTGTGTGTGTGTTATATATCAGGGAGACAGAATGTGTTTATGTATGTAGGTATCTGGTAAATCATATATGTTTTTGTGTGTGCAATGCTGGTCAATCACAAAATAAAGCTCAAATTTAAGTTAGAGAATTATGAACAAGTATGATTTATAACAAAACAAAAAGTAAAGTTCGCGAACCATAATTGCCCGTGGAAAACAATTCATATGAACTGGTTTTGGGTCACATTTACATTATAATAACAATATATTTGAACATATATATATATTATAATCTTTTCCTCTAAATAAAATCAACAACAGTAGGAATATCTTAATCGGAATCTAAACGACGCAAACCATCTTATGAGAAAAGACGGAACAATCACGATGTCATTGCCTTTGTATATATATATATATATATATGCTCAATCAACATTGAGGTAGATACATAAGTGGTGTGAAATAAAGTAAATAATACTGACAATATGATGACACCTAATCCCATATATTCTCACTTTAATTTGACCTTCTTCATTCGAGCTCATGTATGATATTTTGCTCGGGGTCTACGTCAGTGTCTCCTGGCTGTTGCTTTTGCCCGTAACATCTGCTCAGCGATTCTCTATTTAAACATTCTGACCCCTTGTCCGTTGTCACGGAGCTTTGATTTCTCAGTATGGAGAAGCGACACTCTGATTTACCAGCTACGCATTTTAGCATGTAATGTTGCTTCATACACTTCGTCAACTAGCATGAGCACGACCATATCCCTACATCTCTTTGTCGGACACATAGCCTAGACGTCATCGGTGAGGTTGAATAAGTAGATCATTTATAACCTGAACAAGCTTCCTTGTTTCCATTGTTGGAAATTGGGTTTATCACTCCGGATCTCCACTGCTTATGTATCGTTGCAGATATTCAGAGCATCCTGTATACACGAGTCAGGCAGAGAATGCAGTCTTTATTTAAGGATGTTAGGATTTCGGGTCGAATTTCATAATCTGGCTTTGCCATATTTTATTTCCTTTATTGCTCTGGTGATCTCAGCATCTGTGAGGTTAATCATCGGACTCTATTGCACTTAGAATATATAGGTGCAACGTAGAATGTAGACTGCACCATACTTTTGAGAACAGTCTCCTCTACCAAAAGCCTGAACGACACCCTTATTATCCTACGCAATGAACGATGCTGAATGACGCTATAATTTTAGTGTGTTATGTTATAATTTTAGTGTGTAATTTCTTGCTTTTTTCAGACCCATGAACACTAGGCGTTTGCAGAGGGAGCCTTTACCCCCCTTTTCGTGGCTACATCAATAGGTTGTGAGAGTTTCTTTAGAACTATCAGTGTCATCTATTTCGCTATCTCTAGCTTAACGCTTTTGATTCGAGGTCGCTTATTCGTCCGGCATGAGCCCGCTTATATCGCAACTCACCATCATATCCGGTGGCCATATCGTTATCCGCCAACTGCACCGATTTCTTTAGCTCAACAGCTCTGCCGAGAATAATTTGACCTTTATTTTCATATTTCTTGTTGGAAATACTTTCATATATCGAACGATCTTTCAACTATTAATTAAAATAGACTGTAGCAATACATCCCGGTAATAAAGTGATTCCGCCTTTCGAAACTCAATTAAAAACATGAAGGAAAGAAATAATAACCATAACGTTTAGAATGGCCATTTACTCATACATCTACATACACATGATACAGACTTTGAATACCACATCATTAAGTGCTTTTTGTGATCAGTTCGGCTGGCGGACATTGTTCGAGAAAGCATCAGATTACTTTTTATGTTCATTTACAAACCAAATCTTATTGTTAACAATGATTTCTTAATCGAATTCTTCCCAATAAAATTCGACTTCGACATCTATTTGCGGTAATGAAATTTTTGTATAAGATTTGCATGTATTGTTCGAGGAAATATTGTCGACCTAATATTTACAGCATTTTACTTTTTACCTAGCGACTGACAGACATCAAAATCATTCTGTTGCTAGCATCTAAATCACAATTTGCGAATCAAGAACAATAGTGAATTATTCTTATGACTTATGTGTCGCTATTATGCAAATAATGTCAAGCACAAACTACTAGATTTACTTTTTGCGTCTATATCTTATATACATAGACAATGATCACAAGTATTTGGTTCAATACTTCTTTAGTTTGTTTTAGTTATTTAAGTGAATTCTATAAATATGCCTCTGAACGAGCTCATAGTGGAGCATCTTTATGTCCGTTTGTTCTGCTAGATTTAGCAGCAACATCTTCGTCAACACAGCCATCCGCATATTGGAAAAGCTGGTCATAACAGAATGCATTTTAAAATATGTTGGCGGGATTATTGCTACCTTGTGCTAAACAATAATATTAACAATCGCTTACGGTGCTGGCTGTTCTCTTTATTGCAGAGGATTTGTTATATATAAAGATCAATTATTCCTGTTCTCATATCTAGTAACGACACATGTTGACACAAAGAGTTTAATAGATTGTTTTACATTGGTTATAATTGTCTATAGTGTTGATCTGAAGTATTGAACCGTAGTTCAGCTTCGAAACGTTTAAACTATTCGAAGAATACGACAGATCCTCTGAAGAATCTATTTATGTTATTGAAGGTTCTTAATCGATATATATTTGTCTTATACCAATGGGAAAAGTATGGTTCCTAGATATCTAAATGCATCTCTAAAACATATATATATATGTGTATGTGCGTGTGTATGTGTGAGTGTGTGTGTGTGTGTTTTTTGTGTGTGTGTGTGCATGTGTGTGTATGTTTGTGTATGTATGTATGTGCGAATGTACATCTGTCGTAAGAATATGCACGGATTCTGCCCCACCAATTCTGTAACCAACGCCCTCCACCATTTTTGCTAATAATCCTCCCATCCTTCATTTTCCTCCTCAATCTGGTTTCTCTGGTCTTTCTATCATTCCTCAAATCACACCACACCCAACTTCCACCTTTGCTTCGGACCCTTTTTCCACACCTGTCCATTCATGACTAACACCACTTCCCTTAGCCATAACTTCAACATTTCACTACACCTATTAATCCCATCTACCTCTTACACTGCTTTTTTATGTCATGTCTTTTTTTGCAACAGCCAGGCTGGTCACTGGTTAGCAGATCACTTCATCAAAGGCCTCTGTGACACCCGTCTCCGAAATGATAACCTTATTTTTTCTCACTTTCAGTCCCCCAGACATTCTACATGTAAATGTTTGGTGTCTGTCTTCAGTAAAGGAAAAACCTGTATTGAATAAATACTGAGCAAACATTTATTTTCCAATTACAATCCTTCACATTTGACTCACCACCCCTGTTCCTCTTACACCGACCCCCTCCATCCACACACCTACTTTTAGGGTACACATACCTTTTATATTAACATGAATTTGATTTTAAACTGACGATTCATGCTTACTCCGCTACCTTACTTTAACTCGTTTCCATGCACATACTTAAGTCTTTAGCCTTCTGAAGCTCATTTGCAAAAGACAAGTCATAGAAAACACTCCACGCGTGTTGCCAACTCTCTGCTTCTTATCATTTTTTGTTTCTCTGTCACTTCGCTTGCTATATATATATATATATATATATATATATATATATATATATATATATATATATATATATACACATGTGTGTGTGTGTATGTGTGTGTGTGAGTGTGTATGTGTGTGTGTGTATGAGTGTGTATGTATGTGTGTTGTGTGTGTTTCTCTGTGTGTGCGTATATATATATATATATATATATATATATATAGAGAGAGAGAGAGAGAGATTCATATATACTTATGTTCATATATAGATATAATAAACAAGAGATGTTATATATATATATATATATATATATATATATATATATATATATATATATATATATATATATAACAGGAGATGAATTACTGCATTGAGAACCCAATGTCGAATTTTTCAACTCAAAGATCATAATGCGTGCGTATTGTTATATACTGAAACTTTTTCTGTAACTTTAGTGTAAATATTTTACGTCAAGTTTCCGGGATGTCATTCCTTTCACTGATTCTTTTATATGTAGTATCGATTTATATAAACAATTATTGTTTGTTCATTTCTTTCGATTATTTCTTGTGTTGAAGACAGAGCGTAGGCGTATTTGTGAAGTAATATGTTTAAGTATGTATATTAATATAGGTAGGAGTTCAGTATGTGCTAGAATGTACATCTAGCAATGTGTGGGCAGTTTGTAAATATTTCTTTATAAGCAATTGCTAATGACTTGCTTATTAATATTTATCTAATGCTGCATAGAATATAGAATTTGGCATAGATTTCTCTCTAATTACCAACACAAATTCGTCCATTTTAGATTGATGTGGATAGAGTTCAGAATGGCACCCATTTTGTGGTGTCTGTAATAATTATATAACAAACAATTAATATATATCCCTTATGCTTCTGAAACAATTATAACCAATACATGTTCTCATGTCTTTAACCCCTGTATTTTCAACTATTTATATACCATCGTGATATTGCAAACGAATCGAATAATATTATTATTCGATATTAAACTCACGAGCTCTTCATCCTTTTATCGAATTTCACACCCACGTTTGATATAAAATTACATTCTACGCATCAAATGCTCTCTCTCTCTCTCTCTCTCTCTCTCTCTCTCTCTCTCTCTCTCTCTCTCTCTCTCTCTCTCTCTCTCTCTCTCTCTCTCTCTCTCTCTCTCTCTCTCTCTCTCTCTCTCTCTCTCAACCGTCAACCGATGTTTTATAAAGTTACATTATTATTGACACTATCGGTAAAGGTTTTCATCATCGTGGATTGGCAGTATCTTTAGAGGGTCGGACGCTATGCTTTGCAGTATAGTTACGTCCCTTTACGGACTGAGTTCAAATCCGCCGAGGTTAACTTTGCCATTCATCCTTACGTGGTCGATAAAATAAAGTACCAGTAATGCACTGGTTAATTGCTGGCCTTGTGCCAAAAGTAGAAACAATTATTTTAGGCTTTCAAACTAATATTTAGCTTCCCATGTCTTCAAAATAGAATTTCTACTGGCAAGTAATTGTTGAAGTTTCCTCGCCTTCTCGACCTGCTGTGAGATTGTAATACGCGCTTTTATACGTCAATACACGTCTCCCATGACATGTCATTGGTCCATCAACAGTTTGTACAAAATTGGATAAAGATTACAATATATTCGCGATCTTAGTGTTATTTTTTATTATTATTCTGATACGCAGGAAACACTTTAAACAGCCTCACTTCGTAAATCCTTAACGCATGCATTCTTGCCCCACGTGAAGGACGATACAAGCTGATTTTTTTTATTGTATCTTACCATACTATAGTTTCTGGTCGACTTATTCACGCCACCAATTTGGTAATTTTCCCAGACAGATGATTACTAGGCTTTTACTACATGCGAGCTTTACTCGCCTAGTCATAACACGATCACTTGATTATTATATATTCCTTAAGATCTAACAGTATATTTTCAAGAAGAAGAAGAAGAAGAAGAAGAAGAAGAAGAAGAAGAAGAAGAAGAAGAAGAAGAAGAAATAGTATCGATTATTTGGCAGAAATTACCGTCAATTATTTTCTGTCACTACAATTAACAAATATTTTATATTCTACCAATATTTAGTTTCCAATTGTCCAATATTTGCATTTCCAACTGAGCCGAATACAAAGCTCACTTATTTTATTTACAAGCTGGCAGAAAATTACGAATATTGCACTTTACGTTGAGGAGGAAGTATATTATTCTTTAACACACATATGGAAAAACAAAGCGATATAAATTTTAATTCTGGTGTTTTAGTAATATATTCACACTGTTAGATTGAGGTTAGGTGAGCTTAATGTTGAAATGTTTTTTATGGGCGTTTTTATGACGTATTCTCTATTCTATAAGATGCATTTGCTTCACGAATCATACAACATTTATGATCTATGTGTCAAATAAACTGTAAAACATTATTATTTCGTATAAGGCTCGACATGTTTTAAATTACATTCAGATGTAAGAAATTCAAAAAGAAGAGGTTTTGAGCAAATCAAAGTGGAAATTTATTCAATTTTTACTGTAGTAATAAAAACAAAGTGTCTCAACAATTATACTTACTATTATTTAAGCTCCTCAAGTTTCATATGTTGTAGGCTAAATGATAGTATAACACAATACACATAACAGTACATATTGTGGAACTGAAATAGAATACCACTATGGGGTCAATTTCCAGTTATAGAAAACGTAGAAGGAAGCTATAGATAATACTAGATACCCTCTTTAACATTGAGAAACAGCGGGAATCTTAACTTAATAAAAACTTCGTTCTGACGAAGTTGACACATCAGTCCGAGAGGTAACAATTGTTTGCCGTTTGTCCATAAAGTGCATTAATACGACATTTAACGCCGGGCGTGTATCAACATTTTCTAAACGCAATGTTATACAAACTAGACGTGATTCAGTCATCAGTGAAATTTAAGAAATTATATAGTATAGTTCTTATTATAGAAGCTAGAGAAAGTGAGAGAAAGAAAAAACGAGAAAAATAAATAGACAGAGAGAGACATAATGAATAATATGAAGTAGTTTTAGTAATTCATCTAAATAGCTACTGATAGTTCCATCGTGTGTGTATCAATGCTTTTGATAACATTTTATTTTTTTATATTTGTAACTTAAACATAACCCGTACTCCATGACTTTGAGAATATTTGTAATGAATACATCACACTGATTCATACTTACTCGATAATTTTCTTTGAATATAACAAATATTTTCCATAATAGATTTGTGTTTATTTTCCCTATAGCAATACAAAGATGATTTTAGCGGTAGATAATTTGTAGGATTGTTCCAAATAATTGAGTTGAATTAAGTATATCACTGAATTACTTGCAAGAAGCTTCAGATAAATAAGAACAAAACAACATACTGTGTCACCTAAAAAGTAATATAATATACGAACAATATACATAAAATATATTGTACTACAAATGGCAGTACAGTATATTCGAAGCCAGAGCCTCAGCTAAGCTGACGAATGCTTTCAGCAGTGCAGCCAAGCACTCGACAAGGTATAGGACCTCAGAGTAATAATATACAGTTTAAAGGGCATTGCAAAATGAAGACAGCGACCGGTAATTCAGCCGGGGTCCGTAGCAACGAAAGAACTGACTCGTGAGAAAAATGTGTGTATATATATATATACATATATATATACATATACACACATATACATACATATAACAAACCTGGACCATCACCTCGAATATTTTGCAATATCTCAGTTAGGTTTCTGTAAATCCGAAATCAACAAAATCCGCTTGCAGTGTGTGTAAATTCAGTTCCTGGAGGTTCGAACAGTGGATTTACTTTCTCAACAGGCTTTCCGTTCTGACACCAAATTCGGTTGTGTGGGCACATGTTACTCCAAAGGGAGCTAACTCCGGTCAAATTCAAATTATGAAAAATGGAAAAAGTTCCATACACAAACTGAATTAAGCACTCAACCAGGCCGTTATTAAACAAACAAAATAATTAACCAATCAATGGAATTGTCTAATTAAATTAATTAATTAATCATTAGGTCAGGGAGATAATAATACAAATGGAAGTACAGCATATTCGATGCCAGAGCCTCAGCTAAGCCGACGAATGTTTTCAGTAGTGCAGCCAAGCACTCGACATATTTTATATAAACATTATCACAAACAATTCTTCTGTGTATATAAATATATTGTCAAAATATTAGGGTGTCTGAACTTGTACAGTTAGATTGAACCAAGACAGTATTATGCATTAAAATGTTACTTTAAAGAAACGATTTATGGGTTGGACAATAATATGCTATTAAATTGTATTTAAAATACTGAAAATGTTATATATACACACTTATCATATATCTGCATTACAATAAGTATTAATTAGCTAGAGTTGCGGAGAGATAGGATCAAGCATTTCAATATTCTAATCATTAAAACGTGTGGTTCATCCCGATTATATGATAATATAATTGAATATGTGTCTTTATTATAATTTGGTCTTTTAAAACAAAAATGGAGATTCGTTTAGGTTAGAAATGTTATAAACTTCACTTATATATTATATTCACAACAAACTTATCAATGTTGCAGTGCTGCTATTATTATATTACAATATTGAGAAAATCTAACTCCTCAAAATTAAATAGAATGTGAATGTGTCACGTTTCATGGCCGCAATGATTCGGCGTCGGCAATAAACATGAAATAAGTTAGTCAATAATGTCAATTGTGTATATACCAAGCATTCTTTGATGATTTATATAATATGTTTTAGTGAGGAAGTATTGACGGAGCGCCTATACTAAAAAATCGTGTGAGGAACACTAAGTAAAGAAAGAGATTTTATTTATTAAACACATGCAATATATACATAATTTATACACCTCCCGTTCATTTCCTGGAATCAAAATGCTGCAGAGGAATGGTGGCAGTGGTGTTTGACAAAATGTTTTAGAATATAGAATAAATGAAAAGTGAATATAACGATTGATTCGTGTTTCACATATGATAATGATTTTGATAAAACCACGAAGCACATTCATCATATTACAGATATATTACAAAAAAATGTGTGGAAATATTTATGATTAGATACATTAATCAGTATAAATATTGAATATGAAACAGGTTATTTATCCTTTTTTTCAATTACCATATAACTGTAATGTAAGTTTGTAGCATTCCTATTAATTTATTTTTATATCATTCATCTTCTTTCTGTCGTCATTAAGTTTTATTATATTTAATAATTTTCCTGTTAATCAAAATGAAGATTGCAAATAAATTCATAGTCTTATGCAATTGTCGTTTGGCAAATTGAATTCATTTGAAATAAAATGAATGCATATCCTAACTATCCCATTGTAATGCTGATCAGCTGCGTATAATAATAATAATGATGAAATTATTGTGTACAGTGCTCAGGTGCACTACAACTCATCAAAGGTGCATGTATAGTACATAGAATAACATTCAAATGTCAGGAAATTTAACAGTGTACGAGTCATGAAATACATGTGCGCATGTGTATGGAGGGGGGACATCGGGTGTAGTGTTGGCAAATTTCAGGAAGCATGGAGGTTTTAAAGGATGTAGTGTCTTGACAGCTAACAACTGATGCAGGTAGGTTGTTCCATGGAGATTTTAAAGGATGCAGTGTCTTGACAGCTAATAACTGATACAATTAGTTTGTTCCATGCTTCAGCAACTCTGAGCATGAAAAGATGTTTCCGAAAGTCATGGGAGCTGTGCTGTTTTCTGACTTAGTAGGCATGCCCACGTGTGTTAGACACATGGAATTATAAAAGGTGCTCAGGGTTGTTGTTGGCAAGATGGTTAATAATTTTGTAGAAGTGTTGTGTTGGGTATTAGTTATGTAGAAGTGGTGTGTTGTCTTATTTAATTGGGCCTTAATAATATAAAGCAGGGATTCCCAACCTGGGCAACATCATCCACCAGTGGGTGATGAGCAATTGGAAATGTTGGTGGACAATATAGGATTTTGAGTATTAAGAAAGTATTTCAACATATCTTACCCATAAGAAAATATTCAAAGGAGATATGCAAAGAAACTGTATATAAAACAAAACAAAACGAAGGCTAAATGGAAATAACAAAACAGTAACAAACTTTAACCAAACTTTTTTGGTGTGTTTTTAATATTTACTATACAGTTGGATGGTGAAAAATGTTTCCAAGAGAAAGTGAGCCATGCCCCCCCCCCCCCCCCCCCGGTTGGGAACCCCTGATATTGTGTATATGTTGTATGAGTTGTGTTATTTTATTAGGTGCTTATAGTATAGGGATTGTGTTGCGTGCTATGAGTATACAGTTCCTAGCAGGGTTGTTGATAGTGGAAAGTTATGAACCAAGGTATGATGTATGTACTTTTATTCATATGTTTTTATCCTACCTAGTGCTCCAAGTATTACTGGTACTGCTTCTTATATTCAATTTCACATCTTTTTTATTTAAATTTGTATGTTGACAGTTTCTTCACATTCTTTGGGCAGAAGGTATTGAGAGATTTATCAGAGTTCAGACATTTTCATCACAGTTCTTAATAATTATATCTAGATGTTTTTTTCTTGATCTTGTTAGTCTAGACAGGTATCTCTCAGGTGACAGTAACATGGTGGTGGCTGTATTACACCATGTTTGCTACATGTGTATATCTCTCAGGTGATAGTAACATGGTCGTTGCTGTATTACACCATGTTTGCTACATGTTTATATCTCTTATCTGGACAGGTATCTCTGAGGTGTCAGTAACATGGTGGTTGTCATACACCATGTTTGCTACATGTTTTTTATCGCTCAGGTGACAGTAACAAGGTGGTGGCTGTATTATATGATGTTTGCTACATGTTTATATATCTCAGGTGACAGTAACATGGTGGTGACTGTATTAGACAATGTTTGCTACATGTTAATATCTCTCAGATGTCACTAACCTGGTGGTGGTGGTTGTATTACACCATGTTTGCTACATGTTAATATCTCCTATCTAGGAACTAGACCAGTATCTCTCAGGTGACAGTAACATTGTGGCGGCTGTATTACACCATGTTTGCTACATGTTAATATATCTCAAATGACAGTAACATGGTGGTGGTCATACACATGTTTGCTACATCTCTGATCTGTTTTAATATTGAAATGTTAGAATGTAGCTGCCAACTAGACCGTCTGAGTATATTTGGACTTGGGAACAACTGACCAGCCCAGCTAGATCAAGTCTGTGACTATATTTGGACTTGGGAAGAACTGACCAGCCTAACTTGATCAAGTCTGTGACTATATTCGGACATGGAAACAACTGACCAGTCCAGCTAGATCAAGTCTGTGACCATATTTGGACATGGCAATGACTGACCAGCCAGAAATGTTGCAGTCAACCACCAATTCTACTGACTTTATAACCACATCTTAATATTAGTATTTTCTTTTACAATATTTCTGTAGTTGCTTGAGTTTAGACATTAGTCTTCTCCAGAATTAGAGCTTGTTTCTACTTTTAGCCCAGAGTTTTTGAGTCATTGTTGGTTTACAATTTAGTCAACTTCTTGCAGAACATTGGCCATAAAGAAGTTTTTCTCTTGTTTATCTTCAGGATATTTTAGAAATCTGCTTTGATGGTGTTTGTCTTTATCTAATTTTTTTTCATTTCAGTGAAGTTAATTTCTTCATTCCATTTCTCTGTTTCCTTATTTATAAAGAAAAGACATCTTTCCCGCTTCTATATGATACTTATTGTTGTTATTAGGGTGATGGATTGGCAGAATCGGCAGAACGTCAGACACCATGCTTCGCAGCATAGGGTTACGGCTATTAAACGTTGTGAGTTCAAATCCTGCCAAGGCTAGCCTTTCCTTTCATCCTTATGGGATTGATAAAATAAAGTACCAGTATTGCACTGCGGTCGATTTAATCAACATTCCCCTTCCCCAAAATTGCTTGGTTTCTGCCTAAATCAGAAACCCTTATTATTACTATTTGACTATTTATCACTACCAACATTGATGTTGCTCTATGTCAGTTATTTTAGGGAATATCGGACTACAACTTGTAACTTAGAGTAACTCCATCTGTTTATATAATTTCTTGTCATGTCATTACTGCTGGTAGTCCAGGACTTCAATATTTGGGCTGATCCCCATGTAGACATGAATTCTGGAGCAATCTCTAGTGTAAAGTCAGATAGTTTTCAAGGTCCTTTGTCACAATCATCATCATCATTATATTGTTGTAAAGATTTATATATTCTGTCTTTGAAAACCCTCAAAATTATTTTAAAGAGCAAAATTATGAATATATATATATATTAGTCCAGAATTAGCCGTCGAAACGGCTTGAGCTCAGCCGTCGGGGTCCTACTCGTTCCTATTACCCACTCTACTACCCTAAGTATTGAGTACTTTGGTGCGTTATGGTCCACCTGGTTCCTTACCACATTTCCTTCGTTATATATATATATATATATCAGGATTTAACCAGTACTAAACTAGTAAGACCTTTATTCAACAGAGTATTTGATACTTGGGATAGTAGAGCGAGAATATATTAGAAATGTCGGGGTCCAATGGCGGAGCTATTTCTGTTTCTACAGCTAATTCTAGTATATATATGTACATACACATATATCATCATCATCATCGTTCCACGCCCCACCCCATCCCCCGCGCTTTCAAAGGTGGGAGTGGAACCGACTCCGGCTCGACTTCCACAGCTGGACCCCCCTCCCAAAACCAACCTCATTTACAGTGAGTGCTGTGTGACCCCTGTCGTGGCACCTCCACGACCACCTTGCATTGGAATGATACGAATCCCAGTCCGCATCATCCCACTTCTACAGCTGAGCAAACTGGAGCAATGTGAAACAAAGCACCCCGCTCAAGGAAACAACACATCACCCGGTCTGACAATTGAACCCGCAACCCCTCAATTACAAGACCAATGCTCCAACCACCAAGCCATCTGCCTCCATTACATATATATATATAGATACACACACACACACACACACACACACATATATATATATATATATATATATATATATATATATATATAGAGAGAGAGAGAGAGAGAGAGAGAGAGATAGAGAGAGAGATAGAGAGAGAGATAGAGAGAGAGAGAGCGAAAGGCACATGGCTTAGCGACTAGAGCACTGGCCCCGCAATCGAAACGCTGTGAACTCAATTCCCAGACCGGGCGATGTGTTGCTTCGCTGAGCAAGACACTCCACTTCACATTGCTCCAGCCCACCCAGCCGCAGAAATAAGATGATAGGGCGCCGGATCCACATCATTCCACTGCAAAGCGGTCGTATTCATAAAACATACATCAATGCATATAAAACTTATTAAAATGTTTGTAAGAAAAATGTGATTTGTCTTGCTGATGAAATCTAAACTATAATAAAGGAAGGTCTGCGGGACTGTGTACGGTTTATTTATTTTTTATCCTGTTATTAAAATAAGTCGGATTATTTTGAATAAATAATGAATGAATATTACATAATTTATCTACTAAATTTCGTAAACAAAAATAATTTCGTAAAAATAAATAATTTACAATTGACGTCTTTTCAAATTTGCACTTCCGGTATGTCGTTGCCGGCACCACCACCTCTTCAACTACCATATATATAGAAAGAGAGAGTGTGTGATGTCAACACTTCCGGTGGCGATCACTTAAACAAACATACTAATTTTCTGTCACTAATTTTCTCCTAATGCAGTTTATATATATCGTCATTTTTTAATGTTTCATGGATTACGTTACTGATAACATGAGACAGTGTAACAACGTCTTCGTTCAATTTCTGTTTATATTCTCAATTACGATTGTATTTGATGTATTAATATACACACTACACATGCTAGCAGAAAACCACCCGAAGGGTGGTTTTTCTGCTAGTTTATTTAATTATCGATATATCGTATATAAATATCATATTTGTCAAGATTTAATTAAAGTATAGTACTATTCGTAGTAAATTTTTAGAAAATGTGGTGCTTGCCTTCAGGCGGCATATTGGCAGTGTTGTTATGGGTTCGCATTAAAAGTGTTACTGTTCGTTCAGGTTAACTACGCTCTGATTTCAAATTCCATCGGGGTCAATTTTGTCTTTCACTATTTCAAAGTCAATACATAATTCCAATGTCAGTATTAGTATTACTATGTAACTATACTTACACATTTTATGCTATTTTATATATTACATAACTTAATTCAAATCTACCATACTTCCTGAATGTGTATTATCTGAAATCAGATTATGGCAAGATTATATAATGATACTGTTAGTATAAAGTAAACGTAATAGTTACAGCGAGCGTGAACTGCTTATTTCTCACACTCAGCATTGAGTGACAATGTTATAGAGAATTACACATCATCTTAGAATATTTCCTATGTTAATTTTACTTGTTGTACACAGAACAGAAAAAAATCAACTCTCATATACAGCATAACAGAATAAAAGATACAAAAGCCACCACGAGCTAATCGATAAACAATTGAAATCAGATGATGATGATTAAATAAATATCAATATTATTCCCGTTCTTACTTGCTGTCAATTAGAAATCACTTTGAAGCAATGCTAGTATCTTTATTTCAGGCAGAAGATGAGGCCTATATGGACATACATTTTTTATGAAATAAGGAAAATGTTTGCTTCGAAAGCAAGAAGGCGCCATTGAGTTAATATTCAAAATACGGATAGTTCATCCTAGATTCAAGTACTTATAGCCATGTAGCTATATTCTATAGATATGAGGTAATCAGAGTTATGCAGAGTAAATAGTCTCGTTTCTAATCCTTTCTTGAAGCAAAATTTTCTTTTGTCATTCTAATGGGTCACTGAGTGTGCACAATGTTTAATATATAATACCAAGCATGATGGGGAAATTTAAACTCAGCATTTGGAGATACATATGGCTACAGTTGTTTTCTTTTTTATAATTAAATGTACATTCGACGTGATTTTGTATTGGTATTACGCAACTTCCTATCATTATCTCAAGTAATGTTCGTATTAAGTATATAGTGTTGTAGGAGAATCTTGGATAACTAGAAAGAAAGAAATGTAGTTTAAATGGAAGCAGCTACGTCTAAAGTTATCTGCGGATTATGCACGCATATAATACACACAAATGTTTCATGTACGTACGCTAAACACACACGAACCCGCACGCATAGTGACATGCAAACATATATATGAGCACGTGGGTATGATTGGGATTGACATTGGGGATTTTATGTATTTTATGAATGTGAAATACGATAAATAAAAGACGCTAACATGAATATATATGTGCTCCTCAATGTTGCTGGAATGTGTTCTATATTGTCTTAGACTACAGCAATATTCAAACCCGGATGATACATTTCTAATATATATGTGAATACATAATCAATATACCTGCAGTCACGCATGAATATATATATATATATATATATATATATATATATATAGTGTTATGCTTTGGGAGGGTCATGTTGCCAATAAGAAACACACGCACCAGTTGCTTTCACTCGAATTTATTATAAATTAAATTTATAAATTTAAGAATTTATAAATTTACGGTTGGTTGGTTGGTTCCATAACCGGACGGTTGTTCATATATTGTCAAAGTTCTTTCGTCACACACTCTGTGACCTCTTCAGTGACTGGGGATTCTTTTCTTAGTTTTGTGCCTCTCCTCTGACGAAAGAACTTAGACAATATATGAACAACCGTCCGGTTATGGAACCAACCAACCAACCGGAAATTTATAAATTTAATTCATAATAAATTGGAGTGAAAGCAACTGGTGCGTGTGTTTCTTATTGGAAACATGACCCTCCCAAAGCATAACAATATCGGTTTCAACACACGTTTTCAAATAAAGAATTTTGTTAAACAAATTCAGAAACTAAATATATATATATATATATATATATATATATACACAGTTCAAGAGTAACCAATCTTAAAGATGGAAAGCGTACCACTTTGACCGTGCGGTTGCTGCTGACGCTGGAAGTACAGCAAATAGATATGGATTTACCACCTGCAAGAACCCCCCCACACAACATCCTGCTGGACCCTTTTGAGAAAGATCTATTCAACTTTGTCAGGAGTATTAAATTCAAAAAGCATTATAGACACAAGAATAACTTCCTCACTATATTAGCAACGACTATAAAATAATTTAAAGATAGCAACCTCTTACATGTTATGTCTGACAAAACTAAAAATCTATACACCATGACTCCTGAAACTTACAACTCTTTCCTTCTTAAAGAACTCAATAAAAACTATAAAAGAACTATACCCTCCAGTGTAAACGTACTTAACCGAAAAGCCCAGAATTTGGTTAAGGACTTGCATCTGGACAGATTTACCCACCCTTATGTACCAACAACCCCAAGGTTCTCTCTCAAGGATCACAAGCCAAACTTTATAGAGAACCCATCTATTAGACTCATAAGCCCAACCTCATCTTACCTGGGCCGCATCAGTAAGAACATCCTTGATAGGATAATCCCTGGGCTACGGGATGATACCACCTACAAGTTGTGGTCCAACACCGGCCAAGTCATTAGATGGTTCTCCGATCTAAGGTCCAAGCAATCTATGAGGTTAATCCAATTTGACATAGACAGCTATTACGCGTCAATAACCCCGGAACTGCTCAACAAAGCATTAACCCTAGACAGCACCAACTCGGACATAACCAATAATGAGATTAACATCATACTTATGGCTAGGCAGACTATCATTGAATTCAACAGAGCACTCTGGATTAGAAAAGATAGAACAGACAACTTTGACATTACGATGGGCTCAAGTGACTCCGCGCAAATCACCGATTTAGTTGGGATTTACCTATTACGTAACATCAGAGTCGAAATCCAACCCTAGCAAGGCGGAATATACAGGGACGACGCCCTATTTGCAGTCCACAATTGCAATAATTGGGGAATCGATTTGCTAAAAAACAATTACATAGATTCTTTAAAAATAATGGTCTCTCTCTCACGATCGAGCCGAACCATAAAGTAGTAAACTTCCTAGACGTCACCCTGGATCTCAAAATTAACCTATATTACCCTTACCATAAACCAGGTGAAATACTCACATATATTAACCCACACTCTAACCACCCACCGGCAGTCATCAGAGCAGTAATCAAATCTATCTCGTATAGAATCTCAATGCTATCAGCAAATGAGGAGATATTTATAAACCACGCACAATATTATAATAAGGCTCTTTCTGAATCTGGTTATGAACAATCAATTTATTACATACCTAAATGCCATAACACAGCAATTCACCATAATAAACTTAACACTAGAACTAGAAATACCTTAGCATATAGCCAGATTCGCCGGAATTTTAGCAGTAACAGCACCTATACAGGGAACTTTAATGGTGGCAGCAGCCTGCTCCCCACTCCAAGTAGCAAACTAAAAATCAACCCTAGAATAGGAATGAGAAATGGGATGACAAATAACAATTCCCCAGGTAATAATAACCCTAGGAAGGCCCCTACCAACTCCACTAGAACCCCTAGAAGGAATAGATCTGGAAATATCACCTGGCTTAACCCCCCATTCTCATCTAATCTAGCCACTAATATCCCAAACGCTTCTTCTCTATCCTATCTAAACATTTCCACCCCAACCATAGATATTACAAACTCTTCAATAAAAATAACATTAAAATCTCATTCTCCACAACACCTAACCTAGCTAGCCACATCGCGTTCAGTAACCATCATAAGCCCACACCACGGTACCATCACCCCTATCAAATACACCACGCCACTACACCAATAATTACTCTAGTAGCACACCTCCCCCATCTAATCCTTCTAGCACGGACCTACCGCTTAGGTTAAACTACCCTACTCTTACTAACCGCAGAAGCAACTGCAACTGCCGTTACCCCAATGCATGCCCATTAAATGGACACTGCCTGACACCCAACAGAGTCTATAGGTGCACGGTTAAAATTACTTCGAATACCAGCTCTTATATCGGGTCTACCTCTACCTCTTTTAAGGTACGCTATAACGCGCACTCTTTTTCCTTCCGAGACCCTAGCAACAGATGATCGACATCGCTAGCTAGGCTCATTAAACCCTTAAATTAAACAAAGTTCAACACTCACTAAAATGGGATATCGTGGCTAGGGCCCAACCGTTCAATGGACGAAGAAAATCTTGTGATCTCTGTATTACGGAAGCATATTACATAACTCTATCACGACCTCTACCGATTAACGATAGAACGGAGGTAACTGTTAGCTGTCAACATCGAAGGGCCAATTCCTTCGCCAATAGAATATTTGACCCAACTTAGTCATGTAGCCCCATTTTTACTTGTAGCTAATAAGTTAAATTGCTATGAACAACTTGGATAATTATAAGTTATCTCCCCTACATTGTCTCTCAATTAAAAAAATGTAAAAATTAGCACTTAACTATAAACACCCACAATTCTAATATCTCGAGGAGTTACTTCCCCTGAAACCACCCTCTAATTAGTAAGGTAAATATGCCCTTTGGCAGCCATCTTGTTACCCATAGGCAGATCTCACAGAATGCAGCCTCGACAGATGAATACTGCCGGATTATGGCTGACAACTGATGCAACCAAGACACCATAGTAAAAACCAATATATGGAACATTATATTATGTAACATTCTCTCATTATTTTAATTTATATTCCTTCGAAGTTCCGATGAGCCGCTCTGTCTTTTAAATATGTTAATTATTTTCAACTGAACCAGATCAATTATGATATATAGTCATCTGATCCAGAAATATTATATGAAGTAGCGAAACAATTGTAAATGGACATTATTATTATTATTCTCTACATTCCTTACATCAAACTAAAATAATATCTTTCTTGTGAAATTTGTGGTCTTGCTTTACTTAACTAATGAATATATATATATATATATATATATATATATATATATATATATATATATATATATATATATATATATATATATATATATATATATATATATATATATATATAGGTGTCTGTGTGTAATTTATCTATTTGTTCTGCAGGATTCTTGAATTGTAATCGTTTGTTAAATCAAATATTTTTATATTTCAGTATATTTGGCAATATTGTCAATAGAAAGAAATTCACGCATCATACAATTTTCACTTTATCGTTATTGGTTGTCAAATTTATATCGGCACACATTGTGACCTCCTCTTTTTGTGCTTCCTCTTTTTCCTCGTCTTGATGAATTAGAATTTGAAGACCAGGAGGAAGACGAGTCACAAAACCGACAATTATTGAAGATGTCACAGAATATGTGACAAAAGAACTTTGACATAAAAATGAATAACGATCAATAAAGATGAAGTGAAAAATATGGTGCATGTGTTTCTTTCTATTGGTAATATTAGCAAAGCGAATATCCGCAAACATAACAATATTTAACATCATCATTTGATGTACATTTTCCACTCATATACACACACACAACACATATACATATATATATGTTTGTGTGTCTACCTATATCTACATATGCATATATTTGTAAGTGTGCATATTTCGTTGATGTCCATTTTCCACTCATACACACACAACCCACACGTACATACATACATACATACATACATACATACATACATGTATATATATATATATATATATATGTATATATATATATATGTATGTATATATATATGTCGGTCTGCTCGCCCAGTCAGTCGAATGGCGACATCATATGGCTAAAACAGCACGTGCTGTGACCAGCGGCGTCGAATGGAGCCCGACAGACTGGTTGGTCAGGGTGATCAAGGTGATATATATGTATATATATATATAAGATTGTTTGTATATATATATATATATATATATTAATTATTTATTCAAATAACAGATTAAAGATTAAGCAAAGAATCGCTGCTTTCACCCTTAACGGGATCTTCTGAAACTAATAGTATTACTGTGTGTGTGTGTGTGTGTGTGTGTGTGTGTGTGTGTGTGTGTGTGTGTGTGGGTGTGTATATATATATATATATATATATATATATATCTATGCATATATTTGTAAGTATATCTTTCTTTTTTCTTGTGTTTATAAGTTGCTGAATTTAAATTCTATCATTTATGACCACATTGCGGTCAGATTTTTTTCTTCTAGTTGTTAGGTTAATGTTTAATTTGTGAGACGGTGTTTGAATGGTTGAATGAGTCTTGGTTTGATATCTTTTGTTCGTATTTCGCTGATCATGAAGTGAGTTGTTTACAATTTTGGATTTTGGAAATAGATAACCATCGGTATTGGTTTCAATCATTAAGGGAGTTGTTTATTTCTATGAGAATACGTGTGGTTTGCTTAGCGTAATTTTATAATAAAAGATGCTCGAGTGGGAATTATATAGTTTGTTTTCCTCATGTTTGTTTCAGTGGTGAGCTATAGAATTTCTTAATTGATTGTTGTTAAGACTCCGTATAGGTACAATACAGATTACTTAAAAGAGAAGCAGTCGCAGCCGAGATGTAGATACCACATATGACAGATAAGCTTGATGAGGTGTCATTTTTCTACTAGTTATTAGTATAGGTTTGATTAAGGCTCTGCATGTGTGTGTTTTGAGGTACAGTTCTAAAGAATGTAATAAGTATTTTTTAATGTTTAATAATGTATGTGGTCGATTAGATCTAATTTTGCACAGTATTCCGTAGGTTTTTGAGTTCACTGATAGCGTTGGTTCGGGTTAAGCATCTATGTTTATATTTCTCACATATTTAATGTGTGTGTCTGTGTGTGTGTGTGTTTTCATGTATGCGTGTCAGTATAATATATATACATATACGTCCATATATCTCTATATTAATTTCTCTTTTTTTTGTTTTTCAGTTTGTGGTCACATGGGCAATGGTTCTTTTGTCCTATTTGGTGTAATAGACAGTTCCTCAGTTGAAGTAGTCGAATCCTACAGTAGACGATTCCATATGCCCTTCGTGTCACCTGGTCTTTCCTTCACTGTTGACCCGGATCAACCAAACTTTGAACTATATTTGCGTCCAGATCATACAAAAGCAGTAATAGATATGGTGAAGTTCTATGGTTGGAGAAGAGTACATTATTTGTATGACTCGAACGAAGGTAAATATCAAACACATATTTCATTTTTTTTTTCTTTTGACTGTGGATTGCAATATCGGTAGAATGTCGGACGTAGAGTTGCGTCCCTTTACATACTGTGTTCAAGTTCCGAGGTTAACTTTGCCTTTCTTCCTTACGGAGTTGATAAAATAAAATACCAGTAACTCACTGCGATCGATTTAATCCACGTTCCCAAAACATTTTTAGCCATGTACCTAAATTAGAAAGAAATGTTTCTTTTGACAGATCTTCGAAAAATATACAAGAAAACCAGAGTCAAAATTGTTCTATTTATTTTATTGGAGTTTATTCTATTGTGAGATTTACCAACTAAATATTTTACTTGCCTTTCTTTGTGGAAATCTGCAGCACAGAACAGCATTTTTGTTATATTTGTTCTAACACAACAGTATAAAATTGTATTAATAATTCCGAGGCAAATGTTGATTAACACTTGAGAAAATTGTATGCGAAGAATTGTAAATATCGGGATGCAATATGATTCAGTGCAGAAATATATTAACTTCCGTTCTTTTCCTATTAGATAACGCATGGTGTTAATGATATCGCTTCCACCAACAAAATAAACATAATTAATAGTTCAGTACTAGAAAATAATTTAGCTCTAACTTATAATTACAAAGCTCTGATGAGCACCACATTGGAATACTACCCCCCCCCCCCCCCCACATCTGAAGTTTTTTGCTGCCATCTACATATAGCTGTCCAAATGAAACGTTAACGGCATCAAAATCATTGGTCACAGTGTGCCTGAGAAAGGCCATAAGATCTGTAACCCCCTGCAGACCAAACTAATAAAATATATCAGTTTGAGCAAGTATTCTATGATAAAATGGAAAATAATCTAATTATATTCATTACCAACAGAGATTTGAATGAGTCACCTAGCATTTCAGTTTACTTCTATTACTTTCCATCGCAGTGAGAAGGTCCGAATCCAGTTGAGTATTGTAAATTTTATCTATCGTGACAATTTTCTTCATACATCTGTTATTGTAAAACATTGTATGTTTGTCTAACAATTGTACGTGTTAGTTTCAATTTTTCTATATCTTATTGGTACTAAACATGACCAATCATAATTATATTATTACAACATTTACATTAAATTTAAGTTAACCAGTGTTATATTTAATCCATATATATAGAGATAAATCGAAACGAAATTGTTTTACATTTGTCCACCAGGATATTTACACAGGGGCAATTCCTGTAAGTTTGTGAGCTTTTGCATGTAAAATATGAAACTAACATCTATGTTGCAGGACAATTATTTTAATGCGTAGACTGTTTATTATTGATTATTAACATATTAATTGTTTCTACTTTTGGCACAATATTAATGTCAGCTGTTTATTGTCCAAATAATGTACATATCGGGTGCTGCTGGATGTCAAAACATACTCATGGTCGGCAGAATGCTAGAACACAAATAAATCAAAGAACAAATTGATTATGTTTTTGAATCTTGGAAAACATATTTTTTGTCATCCTAATTAAGTGGATCCATGTAAAAATGAAAATAATTAATAATCTAAGACTTATTTGTACTTATACTTTATCTATGTTAAATGTTAACTTCCACTTGCTGTTATGCGAGATTTATAGCCGAAGTTATATATAGTTTTCCATAGTTTATTGATACAATTTTGCAAAATCGTGCAGAAATCGGCTGATATATACTTCTCTTTCTAGGGAAATATGCATAAGTTGATACACATGCAGCCATATCTTAAGTTATATGGTCTACGTTATTTATTACATTATAATGATTTACATAATTGATTGTTGAAATGCTGATTAGGATTCAGACAATATCGGTTTTCTGAAAGGCTTGTAAATATATATCAAGTACTATACTTTACAAAGTTATAGGAAACTCCCTTTCAAATTCGTTACAGTTCACAAATAACTAGGTAACATCTCATTATTCTAGATCAGAAATTAGATTGTTAAAGCAAGCTCTAATAGAATTTCAGTTGCATTGTATAATTAGTTTCCACATGTCTTATCGTTCAGTTTGTACCACTTTCAAGATGAATAGATTACACACAGAAAATCTATCGAATTCAGAAAGCCGTTCGAGTGTAAAACAAAATACATTGATGTATTCGTTCCAGTGTTTTGGAGTTAAAATCACACCGATGTTAATTTTTCTTTCACCATTTAGGTTACGCAGGAATGTGTGGTGGATTCGTGTAATTATTATAATTTAAATCATGCTGCGGATTAATCTGATGGCAAAACTAATCCGCTGCCTATCTTAACACAACTACTTGGTTCTTGTTTCCTTTCTACAAAGACCACTCGTTTCATTGAATATGTGTCTTGTCTTCGGTTTAAGGGTACTTACCTCCCTCACTCTTTCCAATCACAGAGGCCTTAAAATGCGTTACGGACACACCCGTCCTCTTTGAAAAGAAGAAAAACGAAAATGTAACGATTATACTCTAACTAGAAAATAGGGATTAGTGGGTGTGTAAGTATAACGCATTGTTATACGTATTTAATCGTTTAATCAATCACTGAAATATATATAATTAAGTACATTAATATTTACATAAGAGGTAATCGCCGTTCACGTATTTAACGATTTCAGAATTTTTCATTTTTCATATGAACATCTAACGAGGTGCTTTATTTGGATTTCTTTTGCTTTGATCTGTTGTGTTTAGTCATTTTATGTTGAAAATGGTGAAAAGCAATGTAAATACATTCAGTGAAATTGTACAGAGTTGGTTACATAATAACTGTTGTCAATTTTATGGACCGTTTTGGTAATATTAATTCGCTAGTCATTAGCGGGTGGGATTAAATACATGTTAATATCTTAAGTGAAACGATATTATATATCAAAAGATGAAATAAAATGAGGCGAATATAGGAAAAAAGCCTATATATTTACATCTAATATATTATGCATTTAAAAGCATATATGTGTAAAGCATTCAAATTAGATTCAATTTATGCATCAAAGGAAGATAAAGATGTGAAAATCCATATATTTTGCGGAGTAAATTTACACAAAAGATGGATACATTAATTTAGAAAGAAAATTGTTAGTTGCAGTACATATATTTAAAGATATACTTGTTATCATTAAATGAGAATCTACAATTAGGAAATTATTTTTAGGTTTATAGAGTTGAAATTCCATTATGACTACTCCACAAGAATAAATAGACTTTTGTATTTTGCTAGATACTGTCAGTTGGTATTTTCATAGAGGCATCTATTCTATTATATATTCAGCCGCTAGTTTGTGGATGGGAAATGTGAAAGAGTGATAGCGCTACCTTTGTTTGTAATGCTTGGGGTAATTCACGTTCATTAGAGTTCTTAGACAATACACGGTGGAACTGTTTGAATTTTGAAAAGTACGGCATTGTATATTACGTATGGTTTTCAGAAGGACTTAAATCGTTTTGGGTTTCGAAATTTAAATCAATTGGAGTATATGACACTAATGCAAAAGTAATACCAATTCAATAAGATGGAAAGTACAACGGGTCAGGGAGGGTAATGTGAAGTTACTGAAGGTTCAGCCAGGAGAGTACTCGATGTTTAGGTCCTCGTCTGTGGAGAGGTGTAGAGCTATATATATATCTATATTTTTTTTTTTAAAAGAATAGAGGTGTAACACACGAGTTATAATATATTGGTAAAAGGAAAAGAAAATGCTGACAAATTGTTCCCAGTGAAAAATAGTTTAATTAGGAATAAGTAAAAATTAGTAATAGTATTGGTTAGTATTCAGTTTTCGTTTTAAATTTTACCGGTTGAGCATTTCTAATGCTTTTCAAAAATAATTTTGAGATAGAGCGCCCGTGATGTTTGCTCTAATCTGATAAATTTTGGAAATTCTACCTGTTTTATGTAAAAAAAAAGTGGCTCCAGATGTATGAAAAAATTCTTGTGGTCAAAACAATTTTGATTGGTCGGTAGAGGTCATGTGAATGTTAAAAATTGATTTTGCGCCAAATGTAGGTTTGTCTCGGCTGATTGAGAAGTCACTGAAAAAAAGTCTTTCAAGACAAATATGTGTGTGTGTGTGTGTGGGGGGGGTAGTAGTAGTAGTAAAGAGGTTCGTTGTGAAATCCGGGAGCTTCCAACAGTAATGGTTGCATTCTTTAAGGGTATGTCAATATTTATTTATAAAACTGATCTATATTATATTTTATCTTATAAAAGCACACCATAATTTAACTTGATGTCCTTGAAATATGTATAATGAAATAAATATGGTTTTATAAATATAGTTTCCATTTGTTAATATCGTATTTTTACTCCAAATATTTGTTGAGTGCTTTATATCAGTTATAAAAATATTTGCTTGTTGTATCCCAACAATTTAAATAGAACTCTTATATATATATATACATACATATACACATATAATACATACATTTATATATTGTGTATGTGTATGGTATGTGAGCCTGTGTGTGTATAACATTGTGCCGTAAGCACATCCTATTGCCTGATGTAGGAAACCATACACAGTATACACATAAATACATCAGTGTGTGTGTGGGGGGGGGGGCAGTATTTTTGTGATACTGGTAAAAATGGTGTACATTATTCGATATTTTCAGTAAAAACGA
>OZ024740.1:332309366-332344366 GCA_964016885.1 Eledone cirrhosa | reverse complement strand
ACCCCGACAGCTGAGCTCAAGCCGTTTCGACGGCTAATTCTGGACTAAAAAAATGTTTTTTTAGTCCAGAATTAGCCGTCGAAACGGCTTGAGCTCAGCTGTCGGGGTCTTACTGGTTCCTATATATATATATATATATATATATAATTGGTTCACCATACCGAAAGCAATTGTTTCACGTTGGCGGATCCTCAGCTCGTAATGGACATGGTTATCCGTATAACAATGTCCACTACGAGCTGAGGATCCGCTAAGGTGAAGTAATTGTTCTCGGTATGGTGATCTAACTGTTGTGTAACCACTTCTATATATATATATAGAGATATATATATATATAGATATATATATATATATCTGTATATGTATGTATTTATGTATTTATGTATATATGTGTATATGTTCGCGTTTGTGTATGTATATACGTGTATATATGTGTGTATATGTATATATATATATATATATGTTTATATACGTATATATATATACATATATATATATATATATATATATATATATATGTATATATATATGTCCAGGTTTTTCTCTTCCTCTCAACCACATCATCTTCCGTATTCCCATTCTTTGCTCCAAATACAGGAAGTCCTCAACCAATTCTAACGGCTTGCCGCTTGCATTAGTGATCCCCTCTCCCTTCCCACCATTCTCTATCAGATATTTTGATTTAGTCTCATTCATTCTCAGCCCCACACTCATTGACACAGTCTCAACCTTCTGCATCAAATCCTCTGCCTCCTTCAATGTATTTGTCATCAAAGCTATGTCATCGGCAAATTCAGCATCTGATATCTTTTTCGCCTCAACTCTCTTGCTCTGAGCCGGTGCTACAGTAAAGCCAGGAGTCCTAGTGTCACAGCTTGAGATCGGTGTGGAAGTCGGACCTTCGTAAAGACCTGAAAATCCGCCTCTTTCATTGCTTTAGTGGAGTCTGTGCTGCTGCACGGGTCTGACACTTGGACACAGACCAAGAAACTCACCCAGATGGTGGATGGGTGCTACACGAGAATGCTGAGGATGGCTCTGAACATTAATCAGTATACACTGAGGATGAAAACCTCAGAGCTGTATGGGAGCCTCCCAAAAGTCAAGTCAAAAGTGGCACAGAGGAGACTGAGGTTAGCTGAACATGCTTACCGATATCCAGAGTCGACATTACACTCAGTGCTCCTGTGGGAGCCCCTACATGGACACACTGGAAGTGGAAGACCAAGGTTAACATATTTTGATGCCCTAAGGACAGACACTGGTCTGTTGGAGACGCAGGACATGGCAGCGATAATGAGGGACAGAGACCGCTGGAGAGAACTCGTCCATGGATCTCGGGAATTTTACCCGCCCTAGATATATGTGTATGTGTTTGTATATATATGTATACATTTATTTGTGTGGGTGTGTGTGTGTACATGTATGTATATGTGTATGTATGTGTACTGTATGTGTATATGTATGTATGCATGTGTGCGTGTATATATAAGTATGTATGTGTGTATGTGTGTATATATTTGAATGTGTGTGTGTATATATATGTGTGCGTGTGCGTGTGTGTATATATGTGTGTGTGTGTGTACGTATATATATATATATATGTGCATATATGTGTATATGTGCATATGTGTTTGTATATGTGTATATTTATATATGTGTGTGTGTGAATGTGAATGTGTCTGTAGACACCTGGAATATACCTTAAGAGGAATATGACAATAAGGACAGGCACCCAATATTTGAACTTGTTTATAAAATTCTCTCTGCATTTGTCACCCTAAGTAGAGCTTTAAAGAATTAGCTTTTAAAGAATTTCCTTTTTCTTTAAACCCATCAACCATGACTGACCCCCCAACCATCTTGTAGACACCTGAAATATAGGCATTGTTGGCTTAAGAGAAACTTAAAAATAAGGAGTGGCACCCCAATTTGATCTTGTTTATAGAATTCTTTCTGCCTTTGTCACTCTAAATATATATTATAGCTTTAAAGAATTTGCTTTTAATGAATTCCATTTTCTTTCAACCAATGACGTCCACCCATCCCACTCCCCACCCTTTCCTACCACCAGAAAAGATATAAATACCACCACATTTATTTGGACAGTCATATTCCTGATGATATCTCAAGAATGAAACAGTTCTATTCCTGTAGAATCTCATCTATATTAAAACATTTATACTCTGCTATGTATTGAGTACCTTACTTACTGTGGTTACCTCCGATTCAACCCGGAATAACTTACCTATATATATATATATCATATAAATATATATGTATATATATATATATATCATATAAATATATATGTATATATATATATATCATATATATATATATCATATATATATATATATATATATATATATATATATATATATTTATATTTATAATTGCCTTGTCTGATGAACGAATGCGGACGTGTCTTGTATTCGTCTTATTCGGTAAACCTCTGGTAATGAGGTAATTATACTGTATTGTTTATTATACATTAAATATTTAGCTCTGTAACTTACATAGAGCACTCTTCATTCCTCTGACTTTTCCAATTTTCAACGGAAACTTCAATGCATATATATATAGATATTTATATACATATTGTATATATATATATATATATATATATATATATATATATATATATATATATATATATATATGTATGTGTGTGTATATAAATATATGTGTGCGTGTGTGTGTATATATATATATATATATATATATAGTCCAGAAATAGCCGTCGAAACGGATTGAGCTCTGCCGTCGAGGTCTTGAACATTTTCCTATTACCCTCTCTACTACCTTAAGTACTATGTATTCTGGTATTATGTACTCTGGTTCGTTATGGTCCACCTGGTTCCTTACCACACTTCCTTCATTATATATATATATATATATATATATATATATATATATATATATATATATATATATATATATATATATATATATATATTTATATATATATATATATTTATATATATATATATATTTATATATATATATATATATATATATTTATATATATATATATATATATATATATATTTATATATATATATATATATATATATATATATTTATATACAAATACAATATTTATATACAAATACAATATATTTATATATATATACACACTCGTGCGCGCGCGCGCACACACACACACACATATATATACACAGTATTTATATATATGTACAGGCTTTGAAGCATAGAGTTATCTCCCTTTATGATCTGAGTTCAAATCCCGCCGAGGTTAACTTTGCCTTTCATCCTTACGAGGTTGATAAAATAAAGTACGAGTAATGCACTGGGTAATTGCTGGCCTTGTGCCAAATGTAGAAACAATTATTTATATATGTATATATATTATATGCATATATGTATATATATATATGTGTGTAAATATATATATATATATATATATATATATATATACTCTCAAGCGTGAACCTAATACCTAACACCTTTCGTAACGGTACTCCTTGATGTTATTAACTCTTCCAATATATATATATATATATATACATTTAGGTTTGTTGGTTCACCACTGGATAGAACTGGTCATTCCGTATAGTCAACCTTCATGCAATATTATTGAGAGCTCTCGACATAATGCAAATCACCCGTCTTCTTTTGTGTTGTTGTATATATATGATTGTATTGAACCCATTATGGTTGGTAATTAGGTGGATGGCACTCGAAAGATTAGAATATAAAGTTTAGCGCCTCCGATTTTTAAAGCCAGAATGCATCTCGTAGTACGAATAAAACTACTGTAATATATTTATTATGCTGAGCGTAGTCTTCTGTCTCTTATTTTTCGAATTTGTCAACTTTCCTGAAAAGTATTTCGGCTTCCGTGCAATAATAACAGCATAGTTTCTTGAAAAGAAATGTATTGTTTGAGATATACAGAAGTCGTTTGAGTAGTTATATATCTTTAAATATACATTTATATACTTGTTTAATGCATAACAACATCTGTAATATATTTTGTAACACAGGAAATGTTATTTTCTAAGCAAAAAACTAAACAAAATAAAACACACATATAAACGCATTATTGTTACAGCCGCAACTGCATCTGACTAAGTGTAATGCATTGCTGTCTTATATATAGCTGATTTAAAATGTTGAAACAAAATTCTTATTCTTGGGCAGAAGAGTAATTCTGCTGTGGTAAATCCCATGTGGCGTCGAAGAAATTGATTTTCTGTCAAAATTCTAGAGCAACTTCTATCTTTGAACGTGTATCATGTCAAAGATCGGCTGTGATTTACAAACTAAAGTTCCCCGTATGGATGTAAAATGGCTTTAAATATATTTCGTTGGAATTCAACTTACGATTCAATATTTCCTATTTTACTGATTCCTTAATGTCGTTTAATAAAACGGTGTTCTAAGGCAACGTAGTGATTTCATTTTCTATGTTACACATATAGAGACAGATAGGCAGACATGCGTGTACCATCTCTCTCTTACCCACTATATATATATATATATATGTGTGTGTGGGTGTGTGTGTGTGTGTTTATATGTACACACACGTTAATAAGGCGAATTCGGTATCCTTGGCGGTGTTATCTTCTTATTATGGACAATATCTGATCAATATATATTGAAAAATTATTAATTATTTTGACCTTCATTACACGTGTATAGTGAAAATGAATAACTTATTTTAGCTGAGCCGCGCTAGAGGAGGTTGTGTTAAAAACTATGCTTGCAGCATGTGAGAGTATAGAATATAATGTAGATATAATAGCCCTCTGTGTAATCGACAGGATGATCAGTCTGTGGAAATGGGACTGGCAGGTGATTGTCAGTGTAAGAGGGTGGATGGAAATATGATCGCATTGTAATGGCCGCCCTGTTATTTCTACCTAATTAAATATCTTACTAACAGAGAGCGTATGTTGTTTGTGAATCTGAATTTGGAATATGGACCGATTGCTACTCTGATATGTGTATACTCTTCTACTCTCACCAGTCCAGGCGTAGAAAAATGCGATTGTATTCTTAGTCGATTGTTGTATTCAGGAATATTCAAAGGCTGAATGGAGTGAAATAGCATGGCTGTGTATGGGCAGTGGGTGTTTGTACACACACACACGCGCACGTATATATGTATGTATATGTATGTGTGTATGTCTCTGTGTGTATGTATGTTAAAAGTAAACAGAAACAACAGAGCAAATGATATAATACATTGAAGAAATATATTAGTTATATGGGGTGGAGTAAGTGTGCTTATGTGTGTGAGTATGTTTATGTATTTTGGTAAAGAAGCAATTATTTTCAAATATAAATTTTAAACAACGTTTCCAGACCTTCAAAATATCACCATCAGAATGGTTTCTTGCTTATATTTGTGCCATTTTTTATTGTATGTATATATATATATATATATATATATATAACGAAGGAAATGTGGTAAGGAACCAGGTGGACCATAACGCACCAAAGTACTCAATACTTGAGGTAGTAGAGTGGGTAATAGGAACCAGTAAGACCCCGACAGCTGAGCTCAAGCCGTCTCGACGGCTAATTCAGTCCAGAATTAGCCGTCGAAACGGCTTGAGCTCAGCTGTCGGGGTCTTACTGGTTCCTATATATATATATATATATATATATATATATATATATATATACATACGCATATATATATATATATATATATATACATATACGCATATATATATATATATATATATATATATACGCATATATATATATATATACATATATATATATATATATATATATATATATATATATATATGCGTGTAATTGTTTTTCCCCGCTCCTATTAATGACGTATTATATTCGTTTTTTCCCCGTTCTTTGCAAGGGAACGTTTCGACGAACCAGAGTATCGTCTTCCTGTCTTCCTCCGGTTGCATCGTTTTTTGAAATATCCACTTCTGCGTTTACAGATTGACTTTGTTAGTTTCAGAAGATCCCGTTAAGGGTGAAAGCAGCGATTCTTTGCTTAAACTTTAATCTGTTATTTTAATAAATATATATATATATATATATATACATATATATATAATATAATATATATATATATATATATATATATATATATATATATATATATATATATATATATATATATATATATATATATATATATATATATATATATATATATATATATATATATATACATGTATATATATATATATATATACATGTATATATATATATATATATATATATATATATATACATGTATATATATATAATATAATATATATATATATATATATACATATTATGGGATTTGATGTACTTCTTTCTCACTTCCCCATCATTCTATGGTTTTCTTGCCAGACCTGTATCTTGAAGCGTGACCGATAAACATTTTATTTATTACATCATGATGTATACATATATATACAGAGAGAAATAGATAGATAGATAGATAGATAGATAGATAGATAGATAGATAGATAGATAGATAGATAGATAGATAGATAGATACAGTGAAAAAAGTGTTAATATCCCATCGAAATCGAACATTATATCTATAACGTAAACGTGGAGAAGTACAAAAGTATATTTAAAGATTACTTATTTTCTGTTTTCTTTTAATCCGGCATAATATTCTTATATAATTGTTACTTTTAAAGAATTTAAGTTTTATCAAATATTAACGGTTTTGATTGGTATGTCTTTGCCCACATATTCGGTGGGCGGTTAGATCATACGCCAATTTTCTCTTTTACATATATATTTTATGAATGTAGGTGTGAATGTGGAAGTGGGGATCAAGAGGTTAAGATTTGATTGATTTACTAGAAAATTATATTGCATTAAATAGAAAGTTCCTATTCTATGGAGAAAAAAGACCTGGATGGCATTGTGTTGTTTTGTTGTATGTGTGTGTATGTGTGTGTATTTGTGTGTGCATGTGTGTGTGTGTGACTGTGTGTGTGTGTGACTGTGTGTGTGATTTTAGGTTGGGTTCCATTGTGTTAATATTTCAGGTTTATTATCCGGCCTTGTAGATGAATGAACAATATCAAAAAATAGATATAAAGACGATTGAAATTCCTATTGAAAGTAAAGACAAATATATAAATAAAATGTGGATAGTATTAATATAATTAAAAACGGTTTTAGAGGAAATTTGGTTTTCAAACCCGGTGATGGCGTGGTGATGTTTTTAGGAAAGTTGTGAGATTTTCATTTGTCATGTGGTGTATGCATGTGTGTGTGTCGAGGGAATGCATTTGAAGTTTACTTTTAAGGTTTGCAGATAAAATCTCGAATAAATGAATAAAGAGAAATTAAAATACGATATATATATATATATATATATATATATATATATATATATATATATATATATATATATATATATATATATATATATATATATTAGTGATTAATGTTTTTAATGTTCAGAGCCATCCTCAGCATTCTCGTGTAGCACCCATCCACCATCTGAGTGAGTTTCTTGGTCAGTGTCCAAGTCTCAGACCCATACAGTAGCACAGACTCCACTACAGCAATGAAGAGTATACACTGGGGATGAACAACTTAGAGCTGTATGGGAGCATCCCAAAAGTCAGCTCAAAAGTGACACAGAGGAGACTGAGGTTAGCTGGACATGCTCTCCGACATCCAGAGTTGACATTGCACTCAGTGCTCCTTTGGGAGCCCCTACTAGAAGGGGAAGACCAAGGTTAACGTATGTTGATGCCCTAAGGACAGACACTGGTCTGTTGAAGACGCAGGACATGGCAGCGATAATGAGGGACAGAGACCGCTGGAGAGAACTCGTCCATGGATCTCGGGAATTTTACTCGACTTAGTATATTAGTGAAAGGGGTCTTTTGTAGATGGTTACATTTGTCAAAAAAGAGGTTTCTGAAAGATTTAATAGATAAATACTACTCATTTTCCGTGGGTGTTTCTTTGGAATTTTAAACTTTCTTTTTACCTTATAGTGTATATATGTGTCGATGCGTATGCATAGCTTTACTTACAGGCGTGTGTAACTTGGTTGTACCCTCTATAAACTATAATTGATTGCTTATTGGGAGAATATTACAATTTAATTGTGGTTCATATTTGTTCATGTATTCTTTTAATTTATGTATTCTCTCTTGATGAGCGAAAGAGACTCAGCACTTGTGTATGACGTGGAGGGTGATATATACATATATAATTTGAACTTCAAAGTGCTGAAATATTATGACTTTCATAGAAATTGTAGGAACACTCAGAATTAAAAACAATTAGTCATCATAAAAACTTTCGAAAATCTACAACCCTTTATATGGTGGAAAAAGTGGCCGGTCACCTATTTTTTTCCCTCTAGAAGTGCACTTTACAAGCTAAGTATAGCAACCAACTCTATTTAATGTTATTTCTTTCTGCGACCGACTTCTCCTACATATATATTATTGTGTGTGTGTGTATCTATCTATCTATCTATATATATATATATATATCTGTAGTGGTAGAATACTGGAAGGTAATATCCGTAGTGGTAGAGCACTCAGTCCATGGGACGAGTTAGGTATACACAACAGTTAGTTCACCATACCGTGAGCAATTGTTTCACCTTAGCGGATCCTCAGCTCGTAATGGACGTGGTTATACGGAACAGGAAGGACAACGTTACGAACGCGCATGCGCAGAAACGATCATTTCACACAGGCAATACTAAATTGCGTGCAAGAGGTGTAAGGGAGATAACTGCGAAAGTTCGAAAGTTCCTAGTTGATAAGAAAATTAGGATATTGTTGGGATTCAATCTCGTGCTTTATAGTTATGTAAGAATTGTTTCCAGACGTGTGGACAACGTGTGAAGAATTCATTTCTCGTGTTTAGGCAATCACTATTGCGTAATCTCTTTAGACTATATATTCGTTCATCAGTACATAGTCCACACGAAGGATTGCCCCTTGCGTATGGCTTGGAATTAGTGATGGCTTTCCATTGAATGGAGTAGTCTATACTTGAGTCCTTGAGGGACCATACGTGGCTCGCGAGTTTCGTGGGTGAACGTCTGTCCGCGTACCTAAAGGTCGACTGGTGGTTCAGGAAGCGTTCCTTAAATCCGCCTTCTGCCATACCCACATAGGATTTAACCTCCTGTGGTTGATTTGGTCGGTTGGAAGTGACCACATCTTCATAAACTACAGCGGGTGTGTTGCATTGCTGTTGAAGGAGACAAGCTTCGGGCTTACGGCAAGAGCACCCTGGTGGAGTGTTGCTCCTTAGGGCTCTTATATTTGTGTGTGTATATATATATATAATATATATATATATATATATATATATATATATATATATATATATATATATATATATATATATATATAGCAATGAGTTATTTAATTTGTTGTTTATTTAACAAATTTTATAACAGATTCGAAGCACTCTACAGTATTTTGGAGTATAATATCAATAATATTAATAAATGGAAACTATCTTTATATAACCATATTTATATTATATATATTTCGAGGGTACCAACATTTTTGGCACGCTCTCATCAGATAAAATACAAAAGTTGTTTTACAGATAGTGACACATCCCAAAACAAGAACTTACCGTTTTATATGTATATATATCGTTTTATATGTATATATATATATATATAATATATATATATATATGTGTGTGTGTATGCGTGTGTGTGTGTGTGTGTGTGTGTGTGTGTGTGTGTGTGTGTGTGTGTGTGTGTGTGTGTGTGTGTGTGTTCGTGCGTGTGTATGTATGTATGTACGTATATATATATATATATATATATATATATATATATATAGAGAGAGAGAGAGAGAGAGAGATAGATATAGATATAGATATAGATATAGATATAGATATATATATATGTATAAATGTATTATTTCCGTCGGAAAGGTACAGGAAAAAAGAGTGCTCTATGTAGGCTACAGAGCTTACTAGTTATGTAATAAACAACATAAGATAATTATTTCATTTACCAGTGGTTTCTTGAAGGCAGATGTGTCTATTTTCAGTCGTCAGAATGAATAAATAACATGGTGTTTTTATTAAATATGGATTTGAAAACAAACTTTAGGAAATATAAAAGTGAGGCTGAAAAAAACCGGCGAAAAGGAAATAGGAGAAAAACGTACTATTACGTATATGCGCGTAGTTGAGTGTGTGTATGTTTATGTTCTGGATATTCATTTTTATATATATATATTTTTTATATCTTCTTTTTTCCCCCTATTTGCTTTTCGCCGGGTTTTTTCAGCCTCACTGTCATATTTCCTAAATTTTGTTTTCAAATCCATATTTAATAAAAACACCATGTTATTTATTCATTCTGACGACTGAAGACAGACACAACATCTGCCTTCAAGAAACCACTGGTAAATGAAATAATTATCTTATGTTGTTTATTACATAAATATATATATATATATATATATATATATATATATATATATATATATATATATATATATATATATAGAGAGAGAGAGAGAGAGAGAGAGAGAGAGAGAGAGAGAGAGAGAGTAAAAAATGATAGATCTATATATGCCTACTTATAAAACATGATGTTCTTTATGATGTATGATTCAGGTTCATGTATTATCTTCCTTAAATCTTAAATGTTTGTGTTTAAAAAAAAAATGTAGATAACTTTAGAATGCAATTCATGACATTACTCTTTTTAACGAATTCCTCTTTCTATGTTCGTCACTGTTCTTTTTGAAGCGTCTGATTGTCTACGTTTAGGTTTCACGTTTTGCAAAAATCTTACTTGGAATTATTACATTAGAACCATTGCTAAAACAACCGCTACGAAGTCTGCTTATTAATATTGAGCATTCCGTTATATTTCCGTTGGAATATTTTTCCACCTATAAAAATCTTTTATTCATCTTTATATTGTCTACTGTTTTCACATCGAGGCTGGTATATCTACTTGTGTTCGGTGATTCCTTGATCAAATAGAAAGGAATATTTCTTTCATAATTGATCTTGATTTAACAGCTAAACTTCAAACCTTCCTTTACCAACGGTACAATTCCTCTTTATCCTTATAGCGTAAATTCTTACTTTTTCTTTATTCCGTTAAACTCTGCACATGATTCTCCCTCGTCTCGTTTTCTAGTCCACTGTATTTTCTCTTCTTCAATCTCTGGTTTAAAGAACTCTTCTTTCCTTATGAGTATAATCGAGGTGGTTTTCAGTCTTCTGCTGATTGATTTCTGATTTCAAGTGCAGTATCTCACTAGATTTCTTCTTTTTTTCCCGTTTCTTGTGTATCTAATAATAATTTTAGTCTACTCTATTCTGGGTCACTAACCGCCATTTTGAGAGTGACTTCCAATGGGAATTAAAAAAAGATTTCAAAACTCTTGCTTTAGCAACATAAATATTAAACGGTATGAACATCTGAGAGGAAAATATAAAGACACAACCTAATTATCAGATAATGTATTCAAAGACTGAATATTGAATTATTAGGATATAATTGAACATACGATATTGAGAAATGCTTCATCGTAATAACATGTAAAGTATCATTATATTTAGTGATGTTATGTTCTCGACCTATATTTATTCTTAAAGAAAAGAAAGAATTAGTGCATGACTTTAAGTATCAACCTATGATAAACGATAAATAATTAGACTGTAGATCAGTAAATTTAGCCACTGAAATAGTATAATTTGCGTAAACGATGAAAGATATACGTGGTGTGAAATATGAAATACTTGCATGCTTACACACACACGCTCTCACGCACGCGCACACACACACACACGCACACACACACACAACCATGTATACATACATACAAACATGCATAGATATACAAATACACACATACATATAGGCATATATATATATATTATAATAATAAAAGGATGATTTGTTATGTCTTCATTATGTTTATTGAGTGGTGACGCGGGTTTCGCTATTGATCCGCTCAATGTTCGATTTGTATCGATCTGGCCCGACTCTGGAATCAAAAGCTCGTCGGACCTCTGCTGTGGTAATGGCAAAATGAACATAATAGAGTATAGATATGTTGTTTTGATTGGTGGTCTCGCTATAAGGAATGTTTTGTGATCTGCAATTGGTGGGGGCGGTGAACATAATGATGTGGTGGTGGTGGGTGAACATAATGACGAGCGATGGTTGATATGAGTTGCGTGAATGTGGTGTTTTGGCTTATTATAGACATTGTGGCGTGTATGTAGTGAGGCGAAAGTTCTGGGTGTGAGTGTGGATGTGGAAGGTCTATGCGTGATGGGAGATGAAAGAGTGAGGTGTTGTACTAGTGAAGGGGGTCCTGCTAGCCATCGGTTTGCCACAGGGGTAAGTGAAAAGGAAAGAGGAGAGACATAAGGGAAATAAGTTATCCCAGGTTAGGGTAGGGCTTTGTTGTAAGCTATTTATATGTTCTTAAAGGGATATTTGTACTATGAAGTAATGAAATAAGGAATTAAGAGATATGGTTAGTGTTTGAAAAGACTATAAAAAATGTGTGAAAAAGTTGCTAAAATAACTGTGTGGTTAAAGGCAAGATACCGGTGCATTGCATATTGCGTGAAAAAAAATATAAAAAGGAATATAAATATGCATGTGTACACACACACATGCACGCACATCCACACATATATATATATAAATATACATGCACGTATATATCACATCACACACGCATACACACAAATACACCGAGCCACACACACAGACATTTATAACTATATGTTCGCGTTTGTGCGTGTACCGGTGTACAAATTCCATATGTCCATCCACAGGCACATATAGTTATGAATGTATGTGTGTGTGACTCGGTGTATCTTGTGTGTATGAGGTGATATATACCACCATATATGAACAAGAATAGTTACAGACATGCTCTAATATGTTCATTCGTGTATTACTACAGCAGATGTCCGACGAGCTTTTGATTCCAGAGTCGAGCCATTTCGATACAGATCAAACCTTAAGCTGATAAATAGCGAAACGCACGTCACCACTCAATAAACCTAATGAAGACATAACAAATCGTCCTTTTATTATTATATGTACACTCTGTTTAGCTCTATACCTCGTTACAGACGTGATTCTATGCATCAAGTCCTCACCTGGATAAACCTACAGTAACTGCACGTTTCAGTCCCTATATATATATATATGAATATGTTAGACCCCGACGGCAGGGCTCAAGCCGTCTCAACGGCTATTTCTAAGTTTGAGTACTCTAGTGCGTTATGGTCCATCTGGTTCTATACCACACCTCCCTCGTTATATATTTATATATATATGTGTGTGTGTGTGTGTGTGTGTTTGTAAGTATGCATACGTATCAGCTCGGCTAGGGCGAGAAATAAAATTCTAATATATATATGCACAAATTTATTTAAAATTGTTGGGTTACAACGAGTAAATATTTTACAACTGATATAAAAGCACTCAACAGATTTTGGAGTATTTTACGATATTAAACAAATGGAAACTACATTTATAAAACCATATTTATTTCATTATATATATTTTCAGGGATATCATATTAAAAATATGGTATGCCCTCTTCAGACAAAATACAATATATAAACAGTTTTATAAATAAATTTGACATACCTTGGAAAATTTACAACTTCCATTTAAAAAGTTGTTATGGTAGTGAGAATGTTAATGACAGTTAGAAAGAAAGACGGAGAAAAAAGAAAAAAGAAAAAGAAGGAAAAAACGAAAATAAAGAGCGGAAGGTGAAGAAGATGAAGAAATGTATGTAAAGAGAGATTTATGAGGGAAGGGGGTACTGTAATTATTTATTTATTTATTTATTTATTTATTTATTTATTTAGTGTTAAGGATACGGGGAGAAATAAAACAAAAACAAAAATAAATAAGGAGAGGTAGATCGAGTAATATCTATTATACGAGGTGGGAGAGATAGGGGAGGGGTGAGATACAGGAGATAGTTAAAATAGCCGATACATACGTCCCGTTAAATGTAGAGGGAAGAGGAGAGGAGATATACTTAGAAATAAAAATGATAGTTTTAAAATATTATGTTTCATCAGTCTATCAATTCCTATGAATTATAATGTAAATATCAATATTCATGAATGAGACACATATCAATAATGTGTGAAAAAATAATGACTATATGTTTAGTTTAAAAATTCTTAGGTTTACAATCAAAATCTGAGATAAAACTTCAAAAAAATACTGAAATACATAAGTATATATGTATTTTCATGAAAAAAGAGAAAAAAGAAAAAGAGAAAGAAAAAGAGAAGGTTATCTCAAATTGACATTATAGACATATGTGAGCCCACGTGAACAGCTCTGTAAATTTTTATTTCACATGAAAAGCTTCATTGCGTTAAAATAGATTCTCCCGTACATATATGTACAAACATACATACATATACATAAAATATACATTATTAGTAATAATAATAATATTCTTGCCCTCTCATACATGATTATCGTTCAAGCATAGAATAGAACAGATATCAATATATTAAAATACTAAAATGTTAAAAACGCCAAGAATATTTCACTCCCCAGAATATCTAGGGCCGTAAAAAACACATTGTGCCCCGCATATCAATCAATCCTTCCAATTTATTTGACAATATATTGCCAAGTTCATTAGAAGCAATCAGAATCAAAACCAAACGAATCCAAAATTATTCACCAAACTTATTTAGCAGAAATCATTCAAAAAAACTTTAGGATACCCGGTTGTTCTACAGATGCTCTTATATTTATTATAGAAGTTTATCTAGCTTAAAATATTTGGGAGCATCCCCATTTTAAGGTAGTTTAATTACATTATTAATTATATACCCATGAAGAGGGTTTAAAGAATTGAAGGAATCGAAAGATTTATCGCCAAGTTTTCTAAAATAATTTTAAAAATAATTAAAAAGTAATTAAAAATAATTAAAAGTCTTAAGTAAATATACTACATTTTAAATTTATATTTATATTTAAAAGTTGAGTTCAATCTATGTCTGCAGCAACTGAATAAATTGGTCCCTAAATTAAGGGAATTTTTAGATTTCAGTATAAAGAATATCTCCTCCGCGCAGAGGTCACATGTCTCAGAGGAGGAGTTAAAAGGAATCCCTCTTGAGACTATATTCCAAACCATTGAATATCCAACGTTATCATGTTTAAGTTGCCAGATTAAGCCTGATAGAGATGTTGAAGATTTTTTATTTGGATCCGTGAAAGAAATCTTGTGATTATTATAGCGAAGTTTAAATTCTGTCGAGGTGGAACCAACATAATTAAAAGAATTTATATCAGTTTTAACATTACAGTTGTATATTATATTTTTAACTAAGCAATTGTTATTTAACGGGCATTTAGATCTATCTCTACAGTTACAGTTGTTTACTTGAATATTGTTTATGCTATTATCGGTATTTTGGCTAGGTTTTAGATTCCTATTATTTATTCTATTAATATTTTGTGCTAAAATTTTATCTCAGTTTTTGATTGTAAACCTAAGAACTTTTAAACTAAACATATAGTCATTATTTTTTCACACATTATTGATATGTGTCTCATTCATGAATATTGATATTTACATTATAATTCATAGGAATTGATAGACTGATGAAACATAATATTTTAAAACTATCATTTTTATTTCTAAGTATATCTCCTCTCCTCTTCCCTCTACATTTAACGGGACGTATGTATCGGCTATTTTAACTATCTCCTGTATCTCACCCCTCCACTATCTCTCCCACCTCGTATAATAGATATTACTCGATCTACCTCTCCTTATTTATTTTTGTTTTTGTTTTATTTCTCCCCGTATCCTTAACACTAAATAAATAAATAAATAAATAATTACAGTACCCCCTCCCTCATAAATCTCTCTTTACATACATTTCTTCATCTTCTTCACCTTCCGCTCTTTATTTTCGTTTTTTCCTTCTTTTTCTTTTTTCTTTTTTCTCCGTCTTTCTTTCTAACTGTCATTAACATTCTCACTACCATAACAACTTTTTAAATGGAAGTTGTAAATTTTCCAAGGTATGTCAAATTTATTTATAAAACTGTTTATATATTGTATTTTGTCTGAAGAGGGCATACCATATTTTTAATATGATATCCCTGAAAATATATATAATGAAATAAATATGGTTTTATAAATGTAGTTTCCATTTGTTTAATATCGTATATATATATATATATTATAGACTTAAAAATTATTTCTATAAGTTTGACTTTAAATAAGCCGTCACGCCCTGTATTACAAATAATTAGAACAGAAGAGGAAAATGATTAGAGAAAGGGCAATGGCTTTCATGGTTGTACCAGTTAAAAGACAGAGATTAAAAACAAAATCATAATCACTAAGTAAAATACCAAAAGATACAATATAGGCCATTTGGGTTCTTGAAGATGTTGGAGTCAATAGAAATGTTGTTTTTTATAGTATAAAGTTTAATCGGACAAAACAGCAATTCTCTTCCATCGTGTATGATTGACTTTATATATGTTTTCTATATTCAGAAAATTATATTGATCCTGCCATAATAGGTTCAGTATATTTTATGGGATTAAAATCATGGCACAAAACAATTTTTTTTTTAATGTTCTGTTTCTATAAGATTTTTCATGTCGAAGTTTTATTATTACTTTTCTTATGAATAGGTGACAGGGAGATAAAAATATGGAACATATATCATGATATTTGCTTCATACGCAGTGGTGTGTGAAATTAAACTTAGAAAACCCCACTAAAATGAATAACTCGTCTGTTAATGATGCTATATGCCGTATACTTGGGAAAATAAAATATATCTGATAGTGGACAAATTATATTGACTGGCTGTGCTATTCCTTTAATATAATTTTGATTTAAAGTTCCTTATATGTTATAATTAAAAGCTTTCATTCTTTGATGTTTTCTGTTCATAATTAATTAGAACTGAAAATTATTCGGACTTTTATTATCATTAAATCAAATATTACGTGTGAGATCAGTTAAACTTTTACAGGCTTCATAAAAGGATGCACTTAATATCTCGGGGCTTTTATGTAAATATATAATCACACAGTCTTGGATAGCAAAGTTGTGTGGGTGGGTCATCAAATATTATTTTTACTGTATACTTTATTAGCCACTATTGATTCACAATGATGAAATTGACATTCGTAAAAATACATCCTCAGGTCGGATAATTTAACGCTTGTGTCTCTATAATTATATTTCCCTGATCTATGAATATACATACCTACACACACAAACGCACACACACGCACAGACACGTACCCATATATATATCTATATATGTATATATATATATATGTATATAAAAATAAATATATATATATATGTAGGAGGTGAGTTTTATTGTAGCACAATAAAGCAATGCAAATATCTGATAAGTAGCACTCAACAGTTTAAAGGACTGGAGTATAAATAATATAAAATCAAAAGATGGTTAAAAGAGTTCCATGTATTTTATTAGGCGCATTTCAAAAACAAATATCATCATGGAATGATATGAGAACGCAAATATCATCCCATGATGATATTTGTTTTTTAAATGCGCATAATAAAATACATGGAACTCTTATAACCATCTTTTGATTTTATATATATATATATATATATATATATATATATATATATATATATATATATATATATATATATATATTTAAAAAACGTATATTTATGAAGATTGCAAAAGAATGAAAGTACTTGTTCAATTAACATTTAACAGTTAATATTCTACCATACTATTTCATTATAATATCATTATAATTTTAAAGGATTGTAAATAAAACGAGTAAATCAGACAAAGTTGGAATTCCTTTTATTTATATATATATATATGTGTGTGTGTGTGTGTGTGTGTGTGTGTGTGTGTGTGTGTGTGTGTGTGTGTGTGTGTGTGTGTGTGTGTGTGTGTTCGTGTATGTGTGTGTGTGTGTGTGTGTTCGTGTATGTGTGTGTATGTGTGTACAAGGTAAACAGAAATAACAGCACAATCGGTACAGTATTTGGAATATATATATTAGGTTAACACTTGATATAGCAGGAAGAGGGTCTTAATGTTTCGGACGCTAGTCCTTCATCAGAAGAAAGAATGAGAAATAAGATTAATTGAAGGGACGGGCGGGTTGGGATTGGAAAAATGCCTTTATATATATATATACATACATACATATATGTGTGTGTGTGTGTATGTATGTGTGTATGTCCGTGCGTGTATGTCCGTGTGTGTATGTCCGTGTGTGTGTGTGTTTTTGGTTTGGTAATGTTATATCATTGTTCTTCTTAAATATCTTAAACATGTTTGCAAAATCACAGTTACTTGCGGACCTGTTAATAGAATGTCACCAGATTTCGTGGTGGAATCTATATTAGACGCCCGGCGCTGGTTAAACGACATGCATCAAGCACTTTCTCGAGACAGTCCATGTGATTTATCTTTAGTGTAGAGATTTACAGGTGGTCAGTACTCTAATCTTTGAAGCTTTCCTTACATGATTCCAGACTATTTTGTATGCATTGAGGAAAGTGTAAATTAATTGTGACTGTTTAAACCTCTTTCTTGACATAGTTATCTGACAAAGGGTGCATCTTAAGTGGCTGGACTTATCCTTTTCAAGCTGATGTTCAGTGAAGAGAGCTTAACAGCCCCTTAAATGCTGGCTCTAATAGGGTGTCCCACTAATTCTTAATAGTCAACAAGTGCAGCGTGACCGGCGAGGATTAGCAGCCAGCTAAGTTGGTACAGCTTCTGATATATGAATATAAATATGCATGAGTGTTTGTATGAATGTATTTATGAATGTTGTATATATATATAAATATATATATATATATATATATATATATATATATATATATATATATATATATATATATATATATATATATATATGTATATATATGTGTGTGTGTGTGTGTGTGTGTGTATGTGTGTGTGTGTGTGTGTGTGCGTGTGTGTGTGTGTGCATCATTTTACTTACTATAATTTTGAAGGCAGTAACTAGTTATTATGAAAAACATTGATTAGATTTAAATATATCATTTTAAAATAAGGAAATTTCGGTTACAAGAGGCAAAGTTGTTTATTAATTATATTTCGAGAAAAGACTCAAAACAGTACCCTAATTTACCTATTTATCTTAGAAGTGTACAATGACTTCGATATTTACTTGAAACTTCTGCTGAATTGGAATTGAGATTGCCATGTGAATATTATGTTTTGATCATATAACACGTCAAGAACGTTGCACACTAATGATGTTTTCACATGAAAGAAAATGCAAAACATTGAAATATAAGCTCGAACACAAACAAAAATAAAACGTCTATGTATACTATTCTGATTATGATGTTTCAAAATATGTTAAAGATTATTCAATGAAATACCAAACAATGAGCTTCAAAGGTTATGGAGGAAAACAAATGCATAGAAGGAAAAGACGATTTATAATGAGACTGAAGGAACAGTAGAGAACACATTTTGCAATATTTAATTATTTCCCTTTCAATTTTGCATTTCATGTTCGACATCATATTTGACAGTGAAGGATAGGTCGACTGTTCTATATCTAAATACTACAAATCAGTAATGAAAGATCGACGCGTAATCATTGAATTTTTATTGTAAATTTCCGTAATTTCGGTGAAAATCACGAGAGGCTGAACTTCAAATATCAATACAGATTGAAATACGAGTGAGCATAATCCTGAGCGCAAAGTTGCTCCGTAAAAAATCTGTTTGTTTTCTTTTTCTTTTCAAAAACTCGTGGTTTTGTGTTTGATACCACTGCAATGCACCTTTTAATCCCGTTGGCCAAAGCGCATGTGAGTGAAATTGGTTACGATAAAAAGTTATCCATCTGCAAAAACTGTCTTCATCATATTTTAGTCAAGAATATTGAATATTACTTTTAGTTTCAAATTTATTCGTATTTGCATGCTATTTATGAACTTAAAACTTAGAAAGGATACATGAGATTTCAGGGCACTACTTTGCTATTCGGTCTAATGAAATAGTATGGTAGAATAGACGCTAAACCTCGTTTGATTCTCCTTCTGACTATAAAAATGTCACATTGGAAAGAATAGTCTCAGTTACGTTATACAGACAATATAAGTCACGATGTCTTTTAGTATAAAGTTATTCAACCATGCCAGCCATTTAATATCGGCATCGACAAATATCTTCTCGCAGTAAGTGAAATAACATATATCACTGGCATGCAAGTCAGAGTTGACTAATGATTTATACACGGAGGTACCGTAATTGCATTCATATATTTAGTAGGAGCAGTTGTTTTTGAAGACCTTATACAAAGATTGGGACCTATTTCGCTATATAACCCACATGACATCGACCCCAATAAAGATTAACTGGAAAGTTGAACTCAGTAAGACTTGAAATCAAAATGTCGTGTGTCGGAATAATCAGCACAAAAACTTCCAATCGCATTCTGGCAATTCACTTCCAACATCGTGCAGAAAATGTTTGGTCCTAGAAGAAAAATCGGTGATTTGTATTATCAGCACGAATTAAATATCAACTACAATAAATACACGCGCGCGCACACATATATACAGACATTCGCACACATACACGCACACACCCATACACACACACATATACTCACACACATACGCACACACACACACAGACACACACAGACACACACACACACACACACACACACACACACACACACACACACACACACACACACACACACACACACACACACACACACATATATATATATATATATATATATATATATATATATAAAGTGCGGAGCAACCATTAAATGCCTAATAAGAATAGCTAGTCTTGTAATATTGCCACATAAATTTGTCATATTTTACTTTAAAACCTGTCTTCAATTCACATTACTCTTTGTAAGATACTCATTTTTTATATTTATATAATATATATGTGTGCATGTGCTTGTGTGAGTATACCAAATTTATTTACAGTGACATTTATCTAATTACATACTTGTGCTCAATCTACAGATTATATAGAAATTTGCTTCCGGCCCTTTCTTAGAATTAAAGGATATTTTACAAGATATTGAGTGTTATATTTAATACAGCATTCAATAATCAGCAGCTGCTATACAATTATAATTCATTCGACGCCAGCAGTTTTCCCTGCCAATTATATCAGCAGTATACTTAATGATTTAGCCCATCTATGATTACAGAAGACTTCGAAACTTTCCAACTAGAAGATTGGCACTGGAGTCAGAAGACTTCAGTAACTATCATTACTATCATTATACATAATTGCTTATGGCTATACTTCATTAAAGATGGCTATTATATCACCGACATTTATTCAAAGAAAGGCTTTACAATCGATTGTAGACAAAGAATATTAATTTCAGTCAGTAACAGTTGCGTTTGATCTCATAAATTTGACTATTTTTTTCTCTACTAAAATGTTAATTTCTTTATTTCTAGTGCCAAAGGAAAAATCTCAATTAGTAATATAATTCATAAAAATATGCTTTACTCAGACATTTCCACTTTATAGAAACAAGATCAATTAAAAGATTGAACATTGAACATATTACTGCGTTTGTGTTGGAACAACGAAAAATAAATATAATCAAATTATATATACATATAGTGAGAAATAATAGTACATGAAACAATATTTCAAATATTAGAAATAGTTATGTATCAAATTGTGTTATTTGCAGAACTTTCTTTTAGACAAGCATTGTACTACGGAAAGAGAACGAAAGTTTCCCAGAAAAATATTTACAATTTTACTCATTTTTATCGAATGGAATCAGATATCATTTCTTAAGTGGTGATATAATCAAATCAATCGCAGATTACATTCTCAAACAAGTTTAGGTCATTGTATGTCTAATAATGCAATATCCATACACGATTTTCTGTAAAAGATTACAGCTATAGAATATAAATATAAAATGAGACAGAAATCGTTCAATTTGTGTGATATTTAATCGCATATCTTAAGCTAGATTACGTTGAGTATTTTCGCATATCTTAAGCTAGATTACGTTGAGTATTTTCTCGAAATATATTCAATAAACAAATGGATAGAGAGAAAAAAACGTTTCCCCTTGCTACAGGCAATTCCTCGTTTAAAAAATGGATATATTTAACACTAATCAGGATTTATCACCCTTATTAGTTATTGCTTTCAAAACCGAAAGAAACTTAAAGGACATAAAATACCCTATATATAGAATTATCATCAATGAATGACAAATGTATTTGAATGACAAATGTACAGGAATCATTCAGTGTCAAACAATTCTTGACTTGATGACGGCACTTATAAGAATTATGTGTAAGGAAAATAATGTTCAACTATATTTTATTAGACATGCGTATACCGTTATCCATCTGAATTATCAAATTGGAAGTAAGAAACAAGACTTCCTTTATTCTACAAGTGTATATAGAATTACCATTTTGTTCTTTAAACACTAATCATAAGCACATATATCATAAATTTAAAATAAGCAAAGCTGCAACCCATCTGTGTTTAGTTATATGGTAACAAGGAGTACACTATCGAGTGTTTTCCTCTCTCATTCTATAAAGAAAGATATATTATAAGAGATATTTTTCTAATATATCTAGCATATTTTTAAAGTTATGTAATCATATTTCCTTGAAAGATATTTAATCGAACGACTATGAGCTATCCACACACACACACACACACACACACACACACACACACACACACACACACACACACACACACACACACACACACACACACACACACACACACACACACACACACACTCACACATATATATATATATAATTATGACAGAGATTAATATCGTACATTCTATAATAAAATTAAATATATTAAATGAAATCTGGACCACAATTTGGCTATATTCCAATGATTGAAAGCAGTAAAAAAATAGTAATTAACAGTCATGAAGAATGTTCTGACAAATTTTGTATTTAAATTTTTTGAGAACGATAACTATAAATTTCATATTGTTTATAAACTTGAAATATCATTACTTTCCCCAGAAATTATAAAACACGTCTCACTTTCACATCTCTTCCAAAGTGTAGTCGTAAATTCTGGTTCAGGTTTCATCAATAATTAGAAAGATTCTTTCATTATTATTTGTTATTTGTCAAAGTTAATTGCTAAAGATTGTCGTTATACTATAAATAAGAAATATATTTGTTTCTTGGTTGATTCATGCCCTCACATAGGATTAAATATACCCTATAATATATTAACATACATATATATAGGTGTGTTGACTTTTGGGAGGCTCCCATACAGCTCTGAGGTTTTCATCCTCAGTGTATACTGATTAATGTTCATGGACACACTGGAAGATGAAGACCAAGGTTAACGTATGTTGATACCCTAAGGAGAGACACTGGTCTGTTGGTGATGCAGGACATGGCAGCGATAATTAGGGACCGCTGGAGAGAACTCGTGCATGGATCTCGGGAATTTTACCCGCCCTAGAAAGAGAATATCTGTGTGTGTGTATGTGTGTGTGTGTGTGTGTGTGTGTTTGTGTGTGTGTGTATGTGTGTGTGTGTGTGTGTGTGTGTGTGTGTGTGTGTGTGTGTGTGTGTGTGTGTATTAACGCACACTGAAGAAAAGTTTATTTTGTATTGAAGTCGCAATCCTATTTTGAATTTCTTAAAATCTATATATGTTTGTTCATTGCCGTCTACACAAATTAATAATCATTCATAAACAGCTCGACTATCTCGTAACTATAGCATTGTCCTAGAGTTACATTGTTTAATTGCATTATTCGTATGCGAAGGTTATTCCTATTCAAATGAATAGAAAAATAATTCCAATGCCAAGAGAGAGGTGAAGTGATAAATATATATATAGATATATCGGTTAATAACATTCTATTAGGTTATATTTGATTAACGTTAGTAATATTTATGTCGATTGGTATTAGTGTATCATTTAACATGCTTCAGAATATAAATCATCAGATTCTGTCATGTTTCCATCCAAAATCTCATTTGTATGCCTCACACTGAAGGTATATTTCATGGTATATTTCTTGTAAGTCATAATATAAAAACTCCATAGTCTGGTGTCGATTTTGGTTATCTGCCAGATTTTCGCTTTTCTATTAAAATGTCTCATTTCTTGGCTTCGTATCATTCTTTAACTTAGTTTCGTTCATTGAACTTGTCACTCTTTATCTTCAACGATATTTTGCTCAATTCATCTTACACTGAACATAATTAGCCAGCGTGTTTGACTTCCTTCCTAACTAAGGAATTGCTAACATATTGTAAATGTTAACGAGAGGATTTCTGAAACTAAAAACGGAAAATGAAATCAACGTACGTAGCAATTGACATATACTAAGCGACAGGCATTCGATCTTGAATGTTAAGTTTTATAAAAGAAAACTACGAACTATTTTAAATATTTCAACCTAAATCATAGTCCTACGCTTTAAACGTTAGTAGGGATTTTGAAACCCGGTGGAGCAACTCTCCAACCAGATACCGACGATAGGCGCCAATCTCGTTGCTAATACCTCGGCCAAAATCTTGAACCCTGCGTTCAACAGAGTTATGGGCCTGAAGTTGTCTATAACGTCGTTCTTGTTCGGATCTTTTCTCAGCGGCACCACTGCTCATCGGCTCACAAAACTGGGAATGCTCCCGTTCTGCTGCCAGTTGCAGTAGACGTCTGCCTAGAGGTCGCCGAAATGTGCTCTGGCACTGACAACGTAACATTCATGCTTTGCGTTGAAGAATTGGTTGAGTGCCAATCTCGCCGCAAGCATGTCGGGTGCAATGCCTGTCCTAAACGCCTCTTCTAGCTTCCAAACTAGCTCTCTCTCTACCCTATTTTCCTCTATGGATACTCATTTACTAACTCTTATCGATTCTGCTCTAATTACACTTTTCAGAGTGAACCACTACTTGTTATTGACGATCGCACCCGTCAATGCACGTTTAACAAATTTGCGCAGCGGGAACGAAGCGTTCAGCGTCCAGTAACTGGGTCCTTGCCGATGAAGTCTATCTAAGTCGACGTCACAGATCACAAATGTGTGGTCCATGTAATCGACTGCTTTAAATTGTGGACAACCTACACTTTCCTTATCTGTTTCCCTACATTCCCCACATTCAGATAATCCAGTGAATACTTGTCAGACAGTTGAAAACGTCTGAGCAGGCTGGTGAGGCTTTTATACCCTCCTCCTCTATCAACTAGCGCCACATAATCCCAGCGTGCATCTAAGATACTGTTCCAGTTGCCCACTAACACTAAAGAGTGGGACGTTCCCAGAACGGTCTCTAGACATCTGAAGAATTCTGGCCGTCCTGCCCTTGTTGAGCCGTAGACGGCTACTAGCATGAAAGAATTGCCTTCGCTGCCCGTCACGTCCAGCACCACCGACTTACCTTTCCAGGAAAATGGCCCGAATGGCGAGATCCAAGCCTCTCCGAAAAGGCACAGTAACTACCGCCTCCCCCTGCTCATGGACGGATGGAAGGTCGGTGCGAAGGCTCGTGCTTCGGAAATTCTGGTCTCACTGATGGCCACCACATCTATGTTTAGTGACCTGAGGTCATTAAGCAGGCGGCCCTGCTTCTTAGATGGGGTGTAGTAATTTTTGTGTGTAATATATGTGTGCCGCCTTATATGTTCCATGTTTTTTTTTATTTGCAATGTTTATGGCTGTGTATTTTGGGGGGCTAGGTGGGTGTGGTTGTTGCTGTTTTCTTGTTGCTGCTGTTGGGCGTGTGGGCCTTGTTGTGTGTGTGATGTTTGTGTTTGTGGTGATGCTGGTGGAGGCGTGGTTGTAGCTGGTGGTGATGCTTGTTCCTAGTGGTGGTGTTGCTGCAAGTCACCTTGCAGGCTTTACCCCTCTTTGTTTGCCGTCGCTTTTGGAGGGTGAAGCTCAAGGATTTTTCGGTTTCTTTTTGTGGCAGATCTTTTGCCACTTCACCCCCGCCTCACACTCCATGTCGGATTCCCTAAGGTCTGTGAGGGGCGTGAGCTACACGGCCGTTGGTGGTGGTAGTGGAGCCCACTCCGGCAATTTTGCCGCCGGTGTAACTACTGTGACTGTTGTTGTTCCCGCCATTGCTGCCGCTGTTTTAGTTGTCCGTAGCCTTGGGTGCCACGAACGTTGCCCTCCTACTAACCGTGGAAGCGCCTGACGTCGCTGTTGCCTGCCCTGCTCCTGGTAGCAGCGGACCAGGTGTCGGAAGGAGGATTGCCTTCTCCTTTGTTGTCTTCTGCGAGCAAAAGTTTCTGAGGTGAACTTTCGACCCCCCGAGATAGCGCTTTGGGCGCCTTCCTAACATGCTTATGGGGAATTGATGTTATTAGCGAAGGTTGTGGTGATTATGATGTCAATGATGATGGTAATAATATATTTTTTAAAGTATGAAAATAACATTAATAAACTGCATACTGTTAAAATCAACCTCATTAGTTAGATGAATCTGAAAACACTACAACGCACTTGAAAATGAGATAGAAAGGAATATATCTCTTCTCACTCATGGAGAGTAATAAAATAATATCCAAAAGAATATTCCGGGTTATTTCTCGAAATTATGTTATTCCAGGGCGTTAGCCTCAATAAAGTGGCCGTGGCAACTGCCTTTGTAGAAAACTGTGGTACTAAATTTGCCTTCCAGAAAATTAAAATTTCTTGGCTCCTTGATGGTAAACTCCAACGTGCAACCCTTACCTTACTATACGATAATGTCAATCGATGTAATTTTAAATTGCATTGTGCCGTCGGTATATATGTTGTCCAAAATAAATGAAATCGCCGAGACAGTAAATTCTAATCCGACAAGCAAATTTACGGGTCAACCGCCCTGAACAATTTAATTGAAGATTATTAACGCTGAAACACTTATTACATCTTTTTCGATCAGATCATTTTCACGTTAAACCAACGTTCAATATTAACTTAAATCATGTTCAACAAGCTCTGTACCATGTTCATCAATCAGAAACCAATATATGGAGGAAATGTCAAATTCTGACTCTTTGCACTAGGAAGTTTACATTTAGAAAACAGTAAATACTAACGTTTTCAACACGATTGACATACCGTCCGCAAGTCTACAAAGATCCAAATTTTTCCCGAACCTGTATAGGTCATCGTATGGTTAATACTTTTGCTGCCAGTTTGTTTGCTAATGACTGAACTTTCATTTTCTTTGCAGCAAAGATTGAAAACGTGGTACCAATCAAGCATAGTGGAACAAAGGTTCACTGGTTTGTTGCCATTCATTTAGAGAAGGTTCTGCGCAGATCTACATCTTTGCTATGTCTGAAGATTATTAAGATTTTTCAGAGATATATGACATAATAACTGAATTTTGCATTATAAGTAACAAGTAACATTTTGTAGACGTTCTGAATATATGCAAAATTTGTTTTAAAATGTTTTGTCTCATTTTAATTTTGGAACGAGATTCGAGATCGCATTCTTCACATACCGTTACCGTTCTGGCAGTCCCATTTGGTATTGTTTCACAATAATGTACTGTTCTTACGGTAGACTATAACCGGGAATATAAACTGTCTATTATAAAACACCAATGATTATCATTTAATACAAGTTCATATCTATCAGATAGAATTAAGTTATTCTCATTATAGAATAGAATTATTGGATCCGTGATATTTGGAAAAAACAAATTATCCATGTTAAGTTATATTTCTGATGAAAACTTACCGACATCTTGTTTCATGCCCACTCCCACATTATATATATATATATATATCATTATTTGGATTGGCAGTATCGGTAGAGGGTCGGACGCCATGCTTTCCAGCATAGTTACGTCCCTTTACGATCTGAGTTCAAATCCCGCCGAGGTTGCATTTGCCTTTCATCCTTACGGGGTCGATAAAATAAAGTACCAGTAAGGCACTGGGTAATTGCTGGCCTTGTGCCTAAAGTAGAAACAATTATTTAATATAGAAATGTCTTCATTGTGACGCGAACTTGATTCTCTCTTTCTTTTTTTTTCTATTTTATCCTAACCTCTATTTCCCCCCTCTCTCTCTGTTTATTCCTCTCAATTTCCATCACTTCCCCCTCTCTCTATTTCTCTCTCTCACTCTCCCTCTTTAACTTTTCTCGTCCTTTTCTAGTTCAATCTATGCCTATGTCCCGTCCCACTCTTTTTACCAATTCTCTCGCTTGTATCCTTCACCCTCACGTCACTCTTTCCTAGAATACTACCCTTTTTTTGTCTTTCGTAAACTACCAGTTCCATTCTATTCGCTTTGTGCCTATTCTCTCTTCTGATTTCAGTTCAGGAACCACTATCCTCACGAATTTCTCTAATAATAACTATTTTTTAAGTATCTACGGCATAGCTACATGTTTTGCTTATTGTGTTCTCTCTTGCTATAAATGTGTTTTGTTCGTGTGTACTCTTCGTTTTAGTATTTTTGCTTCTTTTTTTCTGAATATAGGAATCATATTATCATGATGGATATTTACACATGCGTTATACATCACATTGACACTCGTGAATGAGATATTGCACAGTTAAGAGTCAGCATTTACTGATATGTGCAAAGATGTCTCCATATTTGTAGTTTGAAGATATTATTAAAATAAAAATCTTCTATCTGGTTTGTTCAATCGAGACATTGACCCAAATATCTGAAAATATTTAAACAAATTCAGGAAGTTTCTTCTGCTGAAATAAAAAAAAAAGAGACGCATTATGTTGTTTCTATTTGTATGTTTTTCTACTTTGTATTTTCTTTTTCAAATATCAAAGAATTCCATTAATTTCGATTTCCGCTTTCAGCAGTATTAGATTGATAGATGACCAGGTATGACGTGAATGATTTTACTAATAAAATGCGAAAGTAAATAAAAGAAAAACTTGCAAATTTCTACAAAACATACTATTAATTTTATTTTCATTATATCCCAAACAAATATAGGTTTTCACTAAATATATGAGATATTCGCATTGATATAATTGCGAATTAGTAAAGAAATGTCAGTTTTTGTTGACTTGCAGAAAATCGTTCTTATATTATATTTATGTATTTGTACTCTATTGAGTTTATATTGAATATGATAGAATGTTCTCTTATTTCGCAGGTAGAAATATTTACCCATTTAATTGTTTCTTTTTTCTTTTTATACATCCAATAGGACTTATGCGAATCGAACAAATATTGAGCACGTTTACACAACAACATTATAATGTGTCCATATTCATGCATCGACTCGAAGACGTATCCCAAGCACATGATGATCTCCGAATGCTTGACCGTTCCGTAATGGAATTTTATAAGTGTATTATACTTGATCTTTCGTCACCTGGAGGATATGAGATTATTCTTAAACAAGTAAGTTTTTTTAATCAATACTTTTCATCAATAATCCCAGTTAATGCTAACAGTAACAACTTTCCATTTAAACAACTTTCCATTTAAATAAGATAATATAATAATACTGTCTCTATAGATGTGTCTCAATACAAGATATTACCAAGATTAAAACACCGATTCAGATTAAGAAGGCTTACAGAAATATAAACAGCCATAAAGAATGCTTACATAGATATTTATGTAAATATATATATTATCATAAGACATACAGTCAATCTTAAACCGTTCCGATGTACAAACATAGACACACACATACGTACATACATAGAAAGACATGCATGCATATATGTATGGTATGGGTATATATATATATATATATATATATATATATATATAATATATATATATATATATATATATATATATATATATATAATGTGTGTATGTGTGGGGGGGGGATTCAGTGAATTACTGGAGTTGATACCAAAGTAAGCACACTATGCACAGGCAGAGTGTATATATAAAAAAAAACGAGGAAGTTTGGTTTACATGTATATTCTATTCATTGTATATAGACTTGTTATGCGCGTTTCGCAGAAGATTGGCTCAAGGTTGCCCATAGGATTTATGGACCTAACTTCTCTGTCGATGTGCTCTTCCGAGTGGCGATGTGGAAAAAAAAGGTTTTTCTAATATATATATATATAGTAACAATAATAAAATGGAGGACTAAAATCCAAAGAGGGCTCGATAAGGATAAATATATATCAGATATATAAGAACCGTAGAGCAAATAATGACGTATTATCTTCGTTTTGTCCGTTCATTGCCAGAGAACGTCTCCACCATATAGAACCACCCAATAGAACCACCTAATAGAATATTAGTCTATGACTTCATTTATACCATAAACGTGGTTTTGTCTTTGCGTGTAGTTGTTTTCACCGCACCAAATAATGACATTATGTTCGTTTTTTTTCGTTCTGTGCCAGGGAACATTTCCACGAACCAAAGTATCGTCTTCCTGTCTTCCTTCGGTTGCAACGTTTTTTGAAATATTTACTTCTGCGTTCACAGATTGACTTTTTTTAGTTTCAGAAGATCCCTTTAATGGTGAAAGCAGCGATTCTTTGCTTAAACTTTAATCTGTTATTTTAATATATATATATATATATATATATATATATATATATATATATATATATATATATATATATATACGTACATACATATATATATATATGGTACAGAACAATTTATGTCAAATGAGTTCTATTTCAAGTTGGGTGTAAAGTGACTTTATTTTCCTTTATTTAATACAGATATTCTAGAGTTTCCTATCACTCATAAACTATAATTGTGAAACCTCTCACTCATTCTTCTTCTTCTTCTTCTTCTTCTTCTTCTTCTTCTTCTTCTTCTTCTTCTTCTTCTTCTTCTTCTTCTTCTTCTTCTTCTTCTTCTTCTTCTTCTTCTTCTTCTTTCGGATACATCTTTCCAGCAATTCTTTTCTGAGATATTCTATCCACATGCTCTTGTTCGTCATTTCGCATTGTCATGGCCTTCAAACATCACATCATTTTCTACACACACACACACAGCATATTAATTCTGTAGTAGAATAATATAATTCGTCTCATCATTCTCGTTTATTTCTATAACCCGTTTTCCAGTTTTCTTATATATATATATACACCTGTGCGTGTGCGTATGTATGTGTATGTATGTATGTATATATATATATATACATATATATATATGTATGTATATATATATATATATATATAAATATATATATATATATATATATATAGTAATAATAATAAATTATATATGATAAAATATATATATATATATATATTTAATCATATACATATACATACATACATTCCGATATTCAATTTTCTTATACTTTTCCATAAAAAAAAATAATTCATAATACTGTAGAAATTGTTCTTTTCTTTACAACTTAAGAAGTTTCAATTAGCTATAAAGGAAAACGTGTAAGGTGCCTATAATTTGGGTTCTTTGAAGAACGTATCTTTTTTTCAGATATTAATAGATGAAATACAACATCCAAAATTGAATTGATAAGTATGGTTAAACGTAAGAACATTTTTCTGACAGAGATATTACTATTCATTGTAGTCTATAAATACATTTTCATTAAATGTATTGAACATTTAAGTTTTTAAAATCTATCTATTCCATTCATTGCTAAATATAACAGTCAATATTCAATTATGTTTTAGACAGAAAATTCCTTTCGCGAAACGGTTTCGTTAGTTAAGACACCTACGGATAGGTAATATCATGTAAAGATACAGGTACATTTTATTTGTTATACGTTTAAATCAAAACTAATATTTTAGGGTTATAAATGTATATAAACGGGAAGATTTCAATTTTTATTTTAAACGAATATGTTTCATAAGCTTGTTTCACTGAAACGTGCCTGAGTCTTCTGAATAATATCAAATATATGAACACTTATATGGATCTTCAAATAAAGAAATAATTCTCTTGATGAAACGTAAGAACGTTTAGTATAAGTAGCTAAACCTATGTATTGAATTTAATAGACAATTATTTCAGACATCTTCATATTTTCTTAACGATAATTTCTTACTTCTTTCCAGATTAAGGCTAGTCGTATAAACAAAATGATAGGGCCTAGTGCAGTATATTTTATTTTTTATATAACTAAGATTCATATTTCAGTCAAATTGGTAATAAGATTAGTTTTCAAATATTATTTTGACATAAGGAGAAGCTGGAATACATACTAGATAGAGACAACAACAACAAACCTAATGACATCAATACTACCCGCTCATACAGAAATAACAAGCATAGGACTAAGCATAGAATTAGACAACGAGCACCAAAAATAACCGAACAGAACACTAATATTAGGACACCCCAAAACTATAGAAGATCCAGAGAAAGAAAGTACATATGGTTCAATCCAATATTCAACTACTCTATAACAACTAAACTACCTTCTAAATTATTTAAACTAATAGATAAGCACTTCCCTACACTACACAAATACCATAGAATCTTCAATAGAAAAGCTATAAAACTTTCATACTCTACTGCAACCAACATAGAATCGCACATACGTAAGATCAACCACAAAAATATCTCTAAAGAAATTAACCTACCAACGCGCACCATAGCACCAAATACAAAACACAAACACATAACAACATCACAACCACAAACGCATCAGACCGCATGACAACAAAACATTAGTAGGTCTAAATCACAACCCACCCACAACAACTTACAAAACCGCAACGACGAACCTTCACAAAATAAAACCTCAAATTGTAATTTCCACCTACCAGATAAGTGCCCACTACGGAATAGATGCCTGGATTCGAGTAGATATACCTGTGTACTGTGAATTCAGGAAACTCTACCTGGCACTACATAGGTTCCACAGGTGGGGAGTTTAAGAAAAGGTTGTACGTCCACAGACACTCCATGAAGAACCGTGCATTGGAGAACTCTACAACGCTCGCCAATAAAATCTGGCAATAAAGGACAAAAACCTAGAATCTAAGATTAGCTGGTCGTAATTATCGGTAGCAAAAACCTTCAGCAATGGTATGTCCCACTGCGGGCTTTGTAATTTAGAACTGCCACATATTTTAAGGTATGATAGGATGCTGCTTAACAGTAAAATAGAAAGATCTATTTTCTGTAGGCATAAAATAGCTACTAGATTTACCAACCTCAAACCACCATGATTTGAACCAGCAGTCCCAAAATTAGTACAGAACCACCTAGATTTTAACATATAGAATACACACCATCGCACCACTATTAACTACCAAACTGCCAACTGGTCACTGGACCATAAATCTCTGTACACTTCTTTCACCCCCTCTCCATCAACCCCATTAAGATAGAACAATCAGCAAAACATTTACAACAAGCGTCTATCAAACGTCCCGTCATCCCTAGCCCATAAATATAATGCATGTATACATCAATTAATCTCTAATTTATTGTCTTTTCTTCTATCGGAAATTGTTCACGTATTCATCTACAGCTCAAATCTGGTTTCTCATTTTAGCACCAACGAATCCTTATAAGAAAACTTATTCAGAAACAACTAACATCTACTTTCACTATCTCACTCATTTATTTCTTTATATTTTCCATTTCCTCATTTTCTTATTATTTTTTAATGTACCCTATCTTATATTTTACTTTTTACTTTTTACATCTGTACCTTCTCTACCTATTTCCCATACATGTTTTATTATTGATGTTATTGTTTTCATTATACGCTATTTTATTATTTATGTTATTGTTTTTGGTTTTAAGCTGTTTTTCTATATAAATCTTGCCTCGAGTGAATTATGTTCATATCTACGCACTCTGGCGTGTTGACCAGTGGTAAACAATGCATTGGAGGTCGATTGACGCAACTTCAAGTGAATTAGCGAACTCTAAACACACCTGATCAACGAAACAATTGTCAGTACTTTAAATGAAGCCCTTATTGTACAGCCAACCATATATATATATATATATATATATATATATATATATATATATATATATATATATTTATTACAATAACAGAGATAGCTTAACGCTAAGCTCCGACTGGTAATCATCTCACTCAACAAACATTAGGTTATATGTTAGTATAAACAAGTTTAAGTGTTTGGGGTGCTAACTATATGTATTTTGTGGAAAGCCAGTTGTATTATTTTATGAGATATAATTAAAGTTAAAATATATCTCTCTTTCCAAACAATTGTTTCATTATAAGTTTTCTACAAGTTGGGAGAATGTTTCCAGTTCATGTAGAAGCCTCACATATATTCATGTAAGAATATATTTAGGTGGGCACTTATAAATCTTCAGTGGAAGCCCATTAAACTTTGAAGTAAGGAAAAATTCTTACCGCAGTTAAAAATCGTGTCCGCTAAGCCGCCACTTCACGCATCGAATGACCGCCAAATTTGAAATCCAGCAGTGATTTTCAGCTGAGGAAGTTTCATAGCGTCACGAAGCGGGAAGGGGAGACAACCACGACACGAGAAAAGAAAAAAAATATACACTCGGGTTAATTAGTTTTTTCAAAAACATTATCAATCCAACGTGTTAAGAACTCAATTGAAATTAAAAAAATAAATGTATGCGTGTATTAATTACACACTAATATAGATATTTTCGTAGGCTAAAAACAGAGGTGATACCAAACATAACAAACCACATCACATCACCGCAGAAAATACCGAAGGTTACGCTTTAAAAGCAATTGGGAATGTAAATCTCTGGCCAAATTAAGAGTAAAATATTTAACACACGCGGGTTAATTAGTTATTTAAAACTATTATCTATTCCACGTGTTATATATATATATATATATATATATATATATATATATATATATATATATATATGTGTGTGTGTGTGTGTGTGTGTGTGTGTGTGTGTGTGTATATATATATATATAAATTTTTTTTGCGAGGTTTTTGATATGAAATCGTGTGTCGAAACAAAGATTGTTATACTTGGGGACTTGTTATAATAATATTGCCAGAATTAATAACAGAACAGACTCACAGACTATATATATGTGTTTGTGTCTATATTATATCTGTAGTTTTGAC
>OZ024740.1:332291866-332301866 GCA_964016885.1 Eledone cirrhosa | reverse complement strand
ACCTTTCCCAGACTCGTCTCACTCACCGAGCTGCAATCCTGGGTCAAGCAAAGACCGAGAAAACTGGGCGCCTGGCACACTGAGTCTGCCCAGGCGCTCACCGCCCTCTGGCAGGCGGATCCGGTTATCAGTGGAGACTCCACCGCAACATTCTATAGAGGGCTGGTACGCAGCAGGTGCGACGACGCCCTCGGAGAAGCCCTAGACATTGAGGAGGACGCACTGGCCAGCCTGTTCGGTAGGACATTCAGCCCGGGACCTATGGACAACTTCCAGAAGTCCCTGGCCTGGCAGTGCTACCGAGGAGCCTTACCCGTTCGAGAAAGGCTCTACAGACACGGGCGCCCGGGTAGGGACCCCGCCAAAAAGATCTGTCCCAGATGCGTGTGCGACGAGGAAACCGTTGCACACGCATTGGTACACTGCTCGGGCGTAGCCGATCTGTGGGGCTATGTCGAACAACTGCTGTCAAGGGTGGGACCGATCCGGTTGACCACCGAGTCTATTGTAATGATCAAGCCGCCTCCCCCCTTCAAAGATGAAGCAGAGGCGGTGTTTCTGTGCGTAATAGCCATGGCGAAAGAGGTTGTATGGTGGACGCGTCTGAAAGGACTGAGGTCAGGCACCTTTCTCTCTGGCCAACAACTGGTCCGTTTCTTCCGATATCATTTCGGAAGAAGGATCAGGATGGAGAGAGAGGTGCTGCACCCCAGTCGTTTTTATGAAAGGTGGGTGAAAGTGGCGAGAATGGCCCGTGTGAATGGGCCTTCTCTTTACATGAGCCTGTAGGTGGAAAAGAGGAAGGAACGAGGGAGCACCCCCTCTCTGTGCTCCTGAGGAAAAGGGTTGCACACTTTTTTCGGGGGTGTGTGCGACCCCCCAAGGCGCCTCCTCTCTATTGAGGATTTTGTTATAAATTTTATTTTTTGTTATAAATTTTATTTTTTGTTATATTTTATAACAAAATCCTCTATTGAGGATTTTGTTATAATTCTATTTTTTGTTATATTTTATTTTATTTTTATATATTGTTATTGCCTCCTCTCTATTGAGGACGCCTTGTTTTGTAAACTCCCCCCATTGTACTTGTCCCACTTTTGATGCCCTTGTGGCAAATAAAAGAAACATATCTATCTATCTATCTATTTATGTTCGGATTTGGACTTTTATATTGTTTTTATGCCAGAACATAGACTTATTGATACGTACATAGATAACTATAGTTTGACAGTTAGTCTGACAGATGGATATTTCACACATATTATAATGATTCCATTAATATACTGTAATTTCCAAATTAGTCGTATTTATTCTGCTTTAATAAAACCAGCATCGAGTGATGTACTGAGATAGTGATTAACATATAAAAGTGTACAAATAATCACAGGTAAAAATTTAAAGGAATAATCAGTTTGGGTCCCTGCAGGTCCAAAATTACTTCGGCCTAAATACTCTCATTATCACTAACTTTTAACAGTAAATTAACATCTGCTGAATTCCATTACTCTCCATGTCCTCTCTTCCCTGTCTCATATCATTATGTCTGGTCTCTTATGTTTAAATTTTACTGGGGTTATAACTAAAACATTTAACGAATACTAGAACATTTCCTAAATAAAACGCATCGACATCTCTGTAAATTTCTATATTTCCATATTAAAGTGTATCCTTTCTATGGATTGCATTGTGTATGTTTTGGCCACTAAATCATGCCTCATCGATAGATACTACAGCGATGACATCTTCTTATAACTAATTATGATGTTTATTCCGCAATATTTGTTGTCGCATCAGGTGTTTTGCCTGAATATATATTTATTTTGAGCACCACGTCTTTATTGGTACTTCCTGTTCTTGAATTGTGAAAGCTTATCCCTTGAATTGAGGGCTAAGGGACTAATTGTTGGTCCATGATTATTTTATGTATCGATATCATTTCTACCGTGCATTCTCCTGACAGCATATCTTAAATATTTTTTGCTCATAGGTATGCAACTTTACATAAGCCGATTCGTTGCAAGAGTCCTGTGCAATTGCCATTGGGTGGGCGAATCATCATTCATAAACTACCTTTAAAAAACCTCCTTCCGAAATTTCTGCTCTGCCTCGTGTAGACATACTTCTAAGTATAGGGCTACTCGTCTTTGTGGTTGATAAGTATTGTCGGAGTGGTATGGTGAGCTATTCAAACGTTGTTAGATGGTTGATAAGTCTTTTCTTCTTAGTTCATATTTATGTAGAAGGGCTTATTCCAGGTGGCGGTTAGAGCTTCATTTTAACACCAACGGCACAGATCTCATCTAGCTTCCAGACAATTACTTCAACTGTTTATTAAAGTACAAGTGCAACAAACATTGTATGCCACAGATCCTCCGTACGCAGTGAGTTCCGAAAACCATATTTTTTGTTATCCGGATGTATTTGTGTATGTTCTTCTGGTTTTATAATTTCACAAATGTTTTCCCAATAGAGAGACAGAGTCGGTTTCTAACATAGACACAATACTCTCTCATTGGAATGTACACAACATCAACTATGTAGATATGTATGTATGTCTGCATGCATATATGTCTTCATGCATGCATGTGTAGATATGAATGTGTATGTTTTGAATTGTATGCTTTATATCTGTATATGCGTATATGCAGTTATTAGATGCAAAATCTTTGGAATGTTTTACATATTTTTACTGTTCCATTAATGGATTGTACTTGTAATTTCCTAACTAGATCTTTCTGTTCCTGTGAAGCCTAGCTTCTCAAGATTTGTATGTATGTATGTATGTATGTATGTATGTATGTATGTATGTATGTATGTATGTATGTATGTATGTATGTCTGAAGGTAGGTATTTAAGTAGGTAGGTAGGTTCGCAAATAAAATATTCTTATTATATTTTATATAGTTTGTTGCAAAAAATGAATTTAATTTCAAAATATACAATATAAATAATCACTCCACCGAAAGGTCATAGGTTGATTATAATATATTATTTTGGAAAATATTGCTGTATCTAATGACTACAAGGCATTTTACCCAAAAGTTTAAGTACCGCAAAATATCTTACGTATCTGCCAATCTTGCGGCTTAATATGAGAAATATACTTTTATATTTGCCAGAATTTTGTATAATTAATGAAGACTATAATATAGTCTATGCGGAAAAACAAATTATATGATGGTTTATAATTCAACCAAATGATGGAAACTTAAAGCATATATATGTTGATTTTATTCTGAGATGAATATATAAATTTAATGACGCTGCTTCAAAAAGCAATATATATATATATAAGATTACAGACTTTAACGATAATAGCGAAATTATGTTGTGTTTTGAATATACAAACATAATTGTATAATTGTAAACTAAACCTTAATAGGCATCTGAATTCGTATCATATATTATTCTTCCGGACAAAGATGCACGTACAAATACACGCGTACACAATCTACATCACGCATACGTGTATAAACCCAAATATTTACAACAACGCATTTATTCATTTATTCATTCAATTATATTAGCTGTAAATTATTTGTGAATAATGTATATATATATATTAAGGCACTCCGTCGGTTGTAATCTTAACGTAATTCTCAGGAAGTTTCGGCGTGACACAGAATGTGACAAGGCTAGTCATTAGGATTACAGGTACAACTCATTGTTTCCAGCTGAATGAACTGGAACAACGTGAAATAAAATGTCTTTTCCGAGGACTTAAGGCGCCGCCGGAATCGAACTCATGACTTTACAATCGTGAGCCAAATTCCTAAACCACAAGGCCACGTGCCTCCACTTAATATATATGTTTGTGTGTGAAAGAGAGAGTATGTGTGTGTCCGTGTCTGTGTGTATTAGTTCGAGTAGAGGATCAACCGCGAGCTCGGTGGTTTCAGCTATTTACCTCTTCTAGCCTTCGGCTGTAAAACATCTCGAATTTAAGGGAAATGAGAGGAAGGAATAGATATGTAGATAAGGAGGGGGAAAAGAGAAAGAAAGAATGGAAAATAAATGGAAAGGCAAGAAAGTGGAGAAGAAAGAAAAGAAAATTAAATACATAAGAAAGACGACATGACAAAAGATCTGTTGAGTGGATGTGTGGTAGATCCAAATGGCAGTGCACAAGGATATTGTTAGCATAGGCACAAGTTCTGGCAATGGTTATTACTGCATAGCAAAGTTGAAGAGGGAGGGGAGGATGATGCTTAGAGGTGGAGAGAAGTGAGCTGCTCATCACGTGTATAGAAGGGTTGGTTAAAAGGTTCATTGGCTGACTATGAAAGAGTAATGCTAGAGCTGTGAAATCTTGCATACATTCATTTCAACTCTTCTTAATACCTGGATTGTTTGGATAACAGATGATCTGAACATCTGACTGTTCAGAGAAGACTTGGTTAAGCATTAATGGTGTGTGAAGCGTTGAAATATAATGTGGGAATGTATATTTCTTTACGGATTGAAACACAAAATAGAGCACAACCTTCAGTAGAGAAAAAAACATTGGGAAATAGAATACAGATATAAAATAACAATTGTTATATTAGCAATATTTAAGACTAAGACATTCGTGAAGTGGATCCTCAATTAGTTTTCACTAAATTGTCTATTTAGAATACATAGGAAATGTTCGATATTTCACTTGGGTAAGCAAGTACTATGGGAACAGTAAACACTTAACGATAAAAATATCTTCGTATCAAGTAGATAAAGAAACAAACTAGATAATTGTATTATAACCAGAGACAAAATCACCTGATATTTTCAGGACATTGATTATGGAAAATGTGAGATGGTTCGCTAAATTATTAGCTGGGTAATATTTCAATAATAAATAAATAATTAGTCAATAAGAAACGTGCAAAAAATCGCAGGGTTGTAGATAATCATTTCTACACCTAAAGAGTTCATTGAAAGGAAACACGACTAAGAAGTTCGGTCAATTTATGAAATTGAGCACCGACTTAACACCATTTGCAAACACCAATTTAATACAGTGATGGACGAAACATTTTTCTAACTATGGTAAATTAAATTTCAGAAAAACTATAAAGACACGAAGAAAAACAATATTATATATATATGTGTGAGTGTGTGTGTGTGTGTAACGAAAGAAGTGTGGTAAGGAACCAAATGGACCCTAACGCACCAGAGTACTCAATAGTTAGTGTAGTAGAGTGGGTAATAGGAATATGTTTAACCCCGACGGCAGATCTCAAGGCGTTTCGACGGCTATTTCTGGACTCAGTCAAGTATAACAATATATATATATATATACCAATTTTTTTTTCAAAAGTCCCGACTGCACAGTTTCGTCGATTGACAGAAAATTCTCGGAAGGGCGAATTATCTCGTGGTATAATGGTCACAGAAAGGAAGCAGTGGCTGAACTTTTGGCGAGTAACATATTGGCTAGAAAAAGCAGCTAGCACCCGCTTATTTGCTCGACCATATGGGAGTAGGGACAAAATAATAATTGTTTCTACTTTTGGCACAAGGCCAGATTTAATCCAGTACATTACTGGTACTATATTTTATCGACCCCGTAAGGATGAAAGGCAAAGTTAACCTCGGCGGGATTTGAATTCAGATTGGAAAGGGTCGTAACTCTATGCGTCAAAGCATGGTGTCCGACCCTCTGCCGATACTGCCAATCCACCGCCAAAATAATAATGAGATACACACACAGATACACACACACATATATATATATATATATATATATATATTGTCGAATGTATTCATCCGTCTCTCTCTCATACTCTCCTTACGTCTCTCACTCTCCTTTTCTTTCTCTTTCTATCTCTCTTTACATATATATATATATATATATATATATATATATATATACATACATAATGCATTCTTATGTAGGCACAAGAACAGTAATTTTGGGGGAGGGGAAAGTCGATTAATCGATACAGTGCATGACTGGTACTTTATTTTATCGACCCCATAAGGATGAAAGGCAAAGTTAACCTCGGCGGGATTTGAACTCAGATCATAAAGGGCCGTAACTCTATACGACAAAATACATAATGACTGTCCACTCGTGTTCAGCGTTGACAGGCCTTGTCCAAACATGTTTTGACAGTGACTCATTAAACCTGCCAGACTCATATATATTTTTCGTTACAACTTACAAACAATTCTGACCATTGTTCTGAATTCCTGTATTTTGTATGCTATTCTAAATCGGATATTAGGAACTTTACTATGCTATAATTTACCCATGTTCCAACAAAGAGATTTTACAAATATTGCCTTTTCTGAGAAGCGAATGTCTTAACCACATGGCTTTGCATATATATATTAAGAATATATTTGTCGTCTTTCTATTTTGAAAATGTTTAACTTTGATAATTTGTTATATGAATTATTTCAAAGGAAATGAACAAGTTAAAACAGTTTAAAAGTGAGAGAGTGAGAAAGATGGTGTAGGAGAGAGTGTTTATGAAAGATTATGTATGAGAGAGTGTGTGATAATGAGTGCAAAAAGGGGAAACGCAATTAAAATTATAGCATGAATTATCAATCACACACAATGTTAGTTTATCATTAACAAACCATTTGTTTATTGCATTATTCTAAAACTATTTTCCGCTACATCATTTCACTATGAACTGTTAGTAAATGATATGGTGAAGAATGATAATATTTGAGGTTAAATTAATCGAAAGTGATTCTGAAACAAAGGTGTATGCGTACATAAGTAAAAGCATACTATCATATCGTAGTTAGTCATAAGTTTATTTTTCATCAATACAATCACACAACCACCTCTACATATATTATATCCATATGCATCAACAATATTAACTCCAATATAAAATAACGTTGTGCATCGTTATCATCTTTCAACTACTACCATCTTCTTCCTCGAAATTGTCATCATCGGTATCATCACTATCATAATACTGACTTCCGTCGTAACAACAATCATCATCACAACCATTTTTACATCGTCATCTGCAGCAACAGTGGAATCTGCTGCAACGAACAAATGTGGAATACTCGACAGCTTCGCTTTCCTTAATTATCTGATCGTCTTAAATATATGAAGGTCATTTTAAATATGGATGGCTACAACTGGACCGGTTACAGCTTAGTATGGTTAAACATCATGGTCCTCCTTATGATGTGTACCACAGAGACACGAGTAGTATCATCATAATCATCGGTTAATAGGCGTTCCGTCATTATGATAGTCACCACCGACACCTCTTTTTCCATTACTTTCCTTCTCCATATCTCCAACCTATTTCTCCTCCATATCCTCCCCCTCGCAGCATCAACATTATTATTATCTTCATCAGTAGCCGTATAAATAGCAGAAGCACTGCAATCGCCCTGGATGCTTTCTGCATCGCAGATGAAATAATTATATGCTTATGTTCAAACTGTAAACGTTAGGTTCATTCATAATCAGTAAAGAAACATTTTAGAATTCAACAAAAAAGCAACAAAAATCACAAACCAATAGCTTTAGGAATTTCTAAAACTTATTAAGAAAAATCGTTTGATTAAATACAAGTCGCTTTTACATAATTGATGAGTTCATACAGAAAATCAGTTCATCTGTGAATTTAATTTAACTTTGAACACATTTTATAATATTCTATGAATTTTTTTACAATTTTTGTCTGCGATAACCATATTTAAAATAATGTTTGAAGAAAGGACGATGTTGATGACGATGGTGATGCTGATGATCATGAACAATTATCATAGTGATGATCATGATGAAGACGCCATCGATGATGACGATGATGATGATGAGGAGGAGGAGGCGGATGATGATGATGATGGTGGTGGTGGTGATGAGAAAACTATTAATGATGAGGGTGTTCGCGTTTAATTATGAAATACAAAAAAGTATCACGGCAGCACTTGGCTGGTACTTTAAGTTATCGACCAAGAAAGAGTGAACGGCAAAGTTGTCCCGGTGGTATTTGAAATCAGGACGAATACATATTTTTGTTAGTGCTCTACGAATTTTTTCAGTCACTTTTTTTTTTTTTTTTCATTAAGCTGGTGACAATAGAAGAGAGAAAGACAGAGAAAGACCTTAAGAGGCAGTGTGAGATTTATATCACGTGAAAGATTGTTTCCAGCATTAAACTTAAGAACAATAATAAATAGCTGATAATAAATAGGAGTGATTGCACTAAACTCTGTTAGAAACAAGCAAATGATGTCCTACATTTCGTAAAATTACAGAGAATGCTTCCGAACATCCATTAAACAATCAATGTTTCCCTTGACATCCTAACTGTAAGATTTTCTTCCAGTTCTTCTCTCACGTCTGCTACTGCATAGCTAAGTGAAACAATTCAGCCATTCTCACAAGTCATTCTTTAAATTCAATGGATGATAGCAAGTCCCTCTCTATCCATATCTTCTTCCTTAAGTGGTTTTTGAAACGGTATAGGAGGATTGGTCCTGTTAGGAAAAGCTCTTTCCTCGAACCTTTCAAATACAAACCCCATACCATTTATATTGACACAGCCACCACTCAAAGGAATATTACGCATGTGTTTGCCAAATAATGCGGTGATTCTTTCTATATAATAGACACAGTTGTCAGTTGGATACTTCTCGTCTGTGATAAGAGTTATTTGACATAAACCCCAAAATGCACTTTACTTATTCTTGTTGGTAGTACTTTTTTTCTTTTAATTTGTTCAGGTCAAGTTGCTGTTTTAATCGAACTCGTTGGCAAAATAGGGAATGCCGTTCTCTATGATTTCATTGTTGATGTTCATACTGTTTTCCCCATCCAAGATAATTATGCAAACTTTGTTTTAAACGAATGACAATAGATTTGTTCTAAAGCAAAAAAATCAAACCTTATTTAGTAAGAAAAACATTTTAAAATTTTGGGAAACAAAAGGAAAGAAAGAATAGAGAAATATAGAAAAAAGAAAGAGAATGAAAGAAGAAAAAGAAGGGGGAAATGGAGGGGATGGCAAGAGCGCTGATGTCGCAGAAGAGAGGGGTAAGGGTGAGAGAGTGAGAGGGCTTTGGGCCTAGGGAAAGGGGTGAGGAGATCTAGCCCTCATGGACAAGACGACAAAAGCCTTCCCTAGGACGATGGCCAGTGACCCCCACTGCAACAGCCACCCAACCTCGTGGGGATACCCTCCTCAGACGGGCTGCCAGCGCTCCGATCTTGTGGAGGAGCTCGGCAGTACGAGTTCCAAGTACACCTGAGGTCTTGACAGCGACCGGTGCGAAGAGGAAGCAGTCGGTATTTGTTATTTTACGGCGAGCTGCGAGGCGGGCTGCGATGCCGGAATTGGTGGCCAAAGCAACTAAGTTGGAGGTGGAGAAAGTATCGCAGCAGGTGGCGTCCCAGATGAGGGATCTACCTCCTTCGAATGGGAAGAGACCTGTTGGCTCGATTTGAGATGGAAAGCCAGCTGCAGCTGCGTCCAGCTTCTCAATATGTTGTTAAGAGCGGCGTGTCGGAGAAATTGGCCTGCGCTCTGCCGGCAAGACAAAGGGTTCAGGCCGAACTTGTCAACAACCGCCCCACTTCGGCATTTATGTAGCTCACACACGCGGAGACCAACGCGTTGGGCTACTCCGATGCGAGTGCACTCATCATCAGGTAGGGTACCGGTTGATGAGGAGGGCACCGAATTGAGCCACGCGCCACTGTTGTGCTGAGAAGCGGATTGGAGGTAGGCGAAGCGCTGTTGGTCCAAGCCGGACTCGATCCGCCGGACAGAGGACGTGCAATTGATGTCGTCACAGTTAAGTTGTACTGTGGTATACTGAGGGGTTAGAGTGGCATTCGCCAGTCCAGTAGGCCAGAGCCCGTTACATCTCGGAGGCCAGGTCAGGTTCGGTTGTCAGGCTGAGAACCTCGCTGCCAAGAGCGCGACAAGAGGAGATCGAGGAGAGGTAGGCAGGTAAAGCTAGGTCCGAAGCTGATCGACTACCGAGGCTACCGACCCTCGCTGGGAGTGACGCCTTTTGCCAGCCTGCGCTGTCC
>OZ024740.1:332259366-332279366 GCA_964016885.1 Eledone cirrhosa | reverse complement strand
TGTTATCTCTCACCCCTTTTTGACAGCTAAGCAGATAATTGAAACTCTCCTTTAAAGGCATACACATTTACAAGACACATGAGCACTCTCCCTAATATTCTATACCAATCGTTGAAGCATACCTTTAATCTATCGGCCTATCGCTTTCACTTCTATCATCTACAATCTAATTGATATTAACATTCTCTTTCTTCCACATCTTACGATTTTCTCACTTCTGTAAAGCCAATGCATCTGTAGAACTACTATTCCATGTCACTCACTGGTTGGACTTCACCCGTGAAAAATATGGCGGAGGTATATTAATGCACGTAATACCCTTAAACCATTTAATCGTATTAAGCTCTCTAACAACTCTTAAATCGAGATTTTGCATTTAAATAGCACCATCACAGTGTACAGTGATATCATATGTCGTGTATGCGAAGTTTTATTTCCATATCCCAGACGCGTCTTCTTAATCAGTCATGGCCCATTTGATTAAATCTGCAGCAATGACCACTCTTTACAAATGATGAAACTCTAAGTCTTTGGTTAAATTTCCTTGCAAATACTTTATTGACACATAACTTAGATACACAATTTCAGCCACGCCATTCCAACTTCATATCGCCCTAAGTATATTCACCAATAAGGACATGCCAGATTTTCCCTGTCAAAATCACAAGAACCATCACCCATTTGGAGAAAATTCAAGTTCAACTATCGAAGCCGCTACAAGGTGTTGACATCACGGAAACTGATAATCTCCTCTGCCGCGAAAAATAGCAAATATTCTGTACCGAAATAATAGGTATTTACATAGCTAGAACTTAACTCAACTAAAAAACGAGCAATTGCTCACCACTCTCACATCCGCAATAGTGTTGCGGTTATACATTTGAATAACTAAAACATTCTGAAAACGTAAATCATGTGACAAATTAGAAAAAACAAAAAGAAAACAAGACGTTTGAAACTTTAACTAATAATTAGTTTTATTGTTATGCTATAGCGCATACTTGTCAGAGCTACTTGCAGGCCACCCAATTTCATACAGTACATTTATTTCTCTTCTCCTTTCACCTATACTATATATCCATCCACCTTAGTTTCCCCACAAGTAAAATACTTGCCCTCTTCTAGAGGACGTCAACCGTTACGAGCTATGGCTACAGACGAACATCAGCTGCATCCACCTCATCAAACTTCGAAGGCTCGAATAGATCATGGAAACAACAATCTCTTGCTGACAAAACCGTGAAATTAGACAATAAACATCTAGTTTTTGGTTTCAAATCCCGAGAGAACTAACTCTATCTTTTATTATTCCAGTTCATTAACATTCATAACGATAATACACTTTTTTTCCTCTCCAGTGTCATTGGCTATAAAATTGCGAGAATAATTAGTAAAATGCATTTGATATAATTTATTATCGTGTACTTCAATGTAATAACTCCAGTGAGAGTAAATATTATTCAAGCAAAATAAAATAACAATGTATCTAAAAATGTCTGCAAAATATCCATGGAAAAAGTGTCAAATACATGTGTACATGTGCTTCTTTATTGTTTTCTCACTTTATTGTTTTCTCACTTTATGAGGTATTTCACAAATTTCCATAGCGTTATCTTATAGGCAAACGCTAGGGGCCTGTTGCTATATAATACCGCCTAATTTCTTTATTATAAATGGAATAGAATGGGTAGTGTTCCGTATTGCCTGACGTCCGTATGTATTTGATTACGGCTGCATATCTTCTACACTTTTCACATTTCTATTCATCCTTGAATAGTCGATATACAAAACACTCGACGTATACTATGCTTCTTTCAATCGACAGTAAAACTTTCTAAAACAGTTAGAAATCCTTACTCCATACAACAAAACATTATGCAAATTCGTTTACATTAATTTCATTTACTTTCCTTGTAAAGAGAGGAAGTAGCAGAACTGGTATAACTCTAGATTCTAAACTATTTCTGCGACATAATTACCAATAATGTATTGGCTCAATTAAATCAGGTTACCACTTCCCTACAAGTATATGACTTCCTTCCAATGCAAGATATGATATTACATTGTATTGTTTGTAGGTTGGTGTGGTGTTGATGGCTTTCTGAAGAATGGGAATATTGAATGCCGTAAACGAATTCAGAATGTTACAAACTCCCAAATCAGATACGTTAAATATATATATATATATATATATATATATATAAAGAGAGAGAGAGAGAGAGAGAGAGAGAGAGAGAGAGAGAGAGAGAGAGAGAGAGAGAGAGAGAGATGTGTATCCCGGGTTCTATCGGGGGTAACCACAGTAAGTAAGGTACTCAATAAATAGTTCTAGTCCTGTAGAAGCCATTTCTATATTAAACATCATATTTACATATATATATACATATATATATATGTAAATATATATATATATATTGAAACACACAAAATACAAAATAATCAAAAGCAAAAGACAGCCGAAATCACGGAAAACATTACTCACCAATGCCAAATTACCTTCCAAAAACCCACAACCAACTGTCAAAAAATGTGGTCGCTCTAATTGTGGAACCTGCACTCACCTCATTGAACGCAGTACGTATACATTTAAATCAGGACAAAATTTTGCTGTAAAAAATAACTTCACTTGCTCATCAAAAAATCTAGTTTATGCCATTAAATGTAAAGGATGCAATGAAGATTATATAGGACAAACTAAACTCACACTCAGAAATAGAATGACAGTTCATCGCCAACAATTACGACATCCAACCACGAGACAGATACCACTAAGCGCACATATAGACATTTGCGCAAGTAATAAGACACCCAAATTCCAAGTCTTCCCATGTTACCTAAGCGCTGACAATACAACAGAACAAATACGAATAAATAAGGAAAATATGTTTATTCAAAAATATAGACCAGCATTAAATATGGTTTAATATACATTAAATCAACACCATAACATGGTAACCGTCCAAACAGACACATACACACACACACATAACACCTTCTACTTTAGAAAATAAAAACCCGAACGAAATAAACCTTAATATACGTTTGCGCTGACAATACAACAGAACAAATACGAATAAGTAAGGAAAATATGTTCATTCAAAAATATTCCTACTAACGGAATCACTTTCCTAAACACACACACACATACACACACACATACACGCAACATATATATTCTCTTCATCTTAACATGCCAACCATACTCCCATACACACACAACACCTATACACGCACACATAACGCCCCCCCCCCCCCCCACACACACAACTCCCTCCCCCATTTCTACTAAATAGAATCCCTTTCCTACACACACACACACACAATATCTATATATATACTCTCCATCTTAACATACTCCCACACACACAACACCCATATACACACACACACACACAACTCCCTCCCCCATTTCTACCAATAGAATCATCTTCCTATACACACACACACACACACAAACACACACAAACAAACAAATAAACATAGATATGTCTACTTCTTTATTTCAATAGAAAATCTGAACTCTGACACCCCAGCGAACCAGCCATATTCACTGAACCATAACAATTCTCCCATCCCAGTTCTCTTGACCGTTCTTTTGCTTGTCATAAAATTCTCTAAAAGGGTACAAAATAAATTCCCGAATACGGGCGCGGAACTTGTTCACGTGACAGTCATAGTTCCATTTATAACCAATCAAATTGCATTTTAAAAAAAAAGCCTTCGGGAGCCACTTTTTTTATTTTCATAAAATTCTCTAAAAGGCTACAAAATAAATTCCCAAATACGGGCGCGAAAGTTAATGAACTTGTTCACGTGACAGCCATAATTTTATTTATAACCAATCAAATTACATTTAAATAAAAAAAAGACTTCGTGAGCCCCCGTTTTTTAAGTAAAAAGAAATTCAAACACTCATATATGAAAAACAAACTTTTTTGAAGAACTTTGTAATGCGAACTGGCGCAAAATTTATTATACTTATTGACCAACCAATCAAATTACTTCTCTAAAAACCCGGCGTTTCGAGCCACTTTTTGCATATAAAACAAGTAACATTCAAAGGCCAACCAGATGTGAGAAAAACCACAGATCCTCCATCTCAACTCTACTTTTGAAAAGTAGAAGAACTGCGAAACCGGTAAAGGAACCAAATAAATATATATATATATTTTTTAAATAAGACTCTAGCTGCATTTTCAATTTCATCTTTTTTTCTTTATACTTTCACTCGTGTAGGACACCTCGGTTATTTTTCATTTTGTAAAATAACCTCACTTTCTAATATATATATATATATGGTAAATTTTTAAAGTCATTTGGAACCCTCGACAATGCAGATGGGTAAATCTCCGGGTAACAAGATCCGGTGGTCGAGAGAGAGATGTAAGTGGATATACGTTGAGATGCGTGGCTGTATAAGACTGTAGCTTGTAGAGGAATGAAGGAAAGAGCGTAAAGGATAAAAATACAAATAACAATACGAGAAAGAGTTACCTTGGGAGAGATTTAATTGTCCCTATATATTTCGGATTCACATCCATCAGATAGGGTTTTTTCCGGGGGGGGGGGGGTCTGTCGGAAAGGTGCGAAACGTGTCCTCCGCTGTTCGTTGTTTTGAATATCTGAGGTATTCAGCAGAGCGCGCGTTCGCGTGAAATGGGGTCGGTCAGGCTGAGGTCAGCGGCCGAAGTAGTTCTTTCAATTGTGGGAGTTGGGTGGCGCTAGCTGTCAGTCTATAGTATTCTCTGCCTGTTTGGTGAATGTTACTGTGTGTGTGTGAGCGTGTGTTGTTGTCTCGCTTGAGTGTGTGTGTGTGTATTGTTGCCTTGTTCCTCTGTATTGGCAGTGTAGTATCTTCGTATGGTGGAATGCTACTGTGTGTGTGTGCGTGTGTTGCTGTCTCGCTTATGTATGTGTGTGCGTGTGTTGCTGCATCGTTTGTTAACTTAAACCAACCACCTCATTTCGCTTCTCTCGGATCGGTTATTCAATTGTGGTCCTAGGCGTTTGATCCAAAGTGCTTCCTTGATTCGTAATGTGCCGACGTTTCTTTCTATCGTTAGAATTGTGACAATGGGCCTTCCCTCTTTGTTTCCGCATTTGGCTAACACCAGGGCCTCGTCTTTCCGGAAACACATAGCCAAATGCGGAAACAAAGAGGGAAGGCCCATTGTCACAATTCTAACGACAGAAAGAAACGTCGGCACATTACGAATCAAGGAAGCACTTTGGATCAAACGCCTAGGACCACAATTGAATAACCGATCCGAGAGAAGCGAAATGAGGTGGTTGGTTTAAGTTGACAAACGATGCAGTAACACACGCACAGACACACACACAAGCGAGACAGCAACACACGCGCACACACACAATAGCATTCCACCATACGAACATACTACACTGCCAATACAGAGGAACAAGGCAACAAGACGCGCACTCACACACACACACTCAAGCGAGACAACAACACACGCGCACACACACACACATAGTAACATTCACCAAACAGGCAGAGAATACTATGGACTAACAGCTAGCGCCACCCCACTCTCACAATTGAAAGAACTACTTCGGCCGCTGACCGGCTCCATTTCACGCGCACGCGCGCTCTGCTGAATACCTCAGATATTCAAAACAACGAACAGCGAAGGACACGTTTCGCACCTTTCCGACAGACACCCCCCCCCTGGAAAAAACCCCATCTGATGGATGTGAATCCGAAATATATAGGGACAATTAAATCTCTCCCAAGGTAACTCTTTCTTGTGTTGTTATTTGTATGTTTATCCTTTACGCTCTTTCCTTCATCCCTCTACACGCTACAGTCTTATATACGCCACGCATCTCAACGTATACCCACTTACATCTCTCTCTCCACCACCGGATCTTGTTACCCGGAGATTTACCCATCTGCATCGTCGAGCCTTCCAAACGACTTAAAGAAATTTACCTTATTATTCCACAATGCTTCAAGCAAACTTCAATACTCTCTTATATATATATATATATATATATATATATATATATATATATATATATATATATATATATATATATATATATATATATATATATATATTTATATATATGTATATATTCAAGGATCTCGGCAACTGTCTCATCGTATGTGTTAGCGTTTTTTCCAATTGAAATTAGTCCACTGATTAATATCCCACGTTTCTAAATCTTTCACTTAGCCTTTTCTATATGCAGACATGTGGGAGTGGTTTATATACATTAAGGTTGAGCCCTTGTATTTCGAGATAAATTGAGTAAACTTAAAATTTCAAGTAGTTACATATATTACGTCGTGCTAAAACTGCCTAGAATTGCATTACCATTACCTGTGTCTGTTGAATACTCAAGGTAATTGAACGTTCATTCACGAGTGGAACTTTCAGTTACTCGAACACCAGATTGCTCCTCATCGATACCGACTGAAGATCCATCATTAATCCATCATTAATCTCTACAACTAATTCGAGGTTTCATATTTTGAACTAAGCCCTTGCATATTCCCACAGTGAAGCTCATCTAATGCTAATAATGTTTCTATTTTCGTGATTACTAATCTTCCAACACTGTGTTTTGGCAACACTTTCACTCCATAATAATAACATTCTCTAACACATTCTCTGTCATCTTTTTTCCCTGTAATCAGCATTCAGAATCTGATCATTGAACATACAAACCTTATTACCTTGTGTGAGGGTGTGTGAGAGTGTGTTTAATCATAGATACTGAATCGTCATATCTGTCACTTAATTAAAAATTAAATAAATAATTATTGCTGCGATGGTACATCATTTTCAGGGAAGCCAAGGGGCGTAAATGCTTGCTCTCACACTTTAATTAACAAAACTATATTAAGACTTAGTGCAACACACTCCCTTATCGTTTCTAGAAACAAATTGGAAAATAGCTGTTAATAGTACTTCTCGAAAACTTTCGATTCATCTAAATTTATCCTGGCCCCACACGTGCACTGTTCTTTCCTCTCCCTCTCTACGATATTCTTCTTGGGGTGGAGGTTTTCATGGATGACTCTGTTCTGCATAGCATATAACTGCACATCCCAATCAGATCATTGGCAAGTGCAATTGTTTTTGCTAACACCTTGGTCAAAATCATGAACTTTCCGTTTAGCAAAGTCATAAGTAAAAATTGTCAATTTCATCTCACTTGTTTCGATATTTTCTCTGCAACCTCACTTCTCCATGGCTCACCGCAACCTGGATTCACACGTGTAACCGTCAGTTAGAGTGGACATATGCCAAGAGGTCGTAGTATATGCTTTCATATAAGTGTAAAGATCATTGAGCAGGTGATTAGCTATATGTTCCTCGTATTTCAATGGTTGTTATCGGCTTTCTGCAATACGATAACTCCGTTGCCAAGGAGTCGAGTGAAGTCAGCGAAATATGCGCTGACATCCGTCCGGTGATCTAACCCGCCAATCATCCAGAGAAATTGAGCAAATTTCTGAGATTATCATGGTTCCTCAATGTTTAGTGACCTGTTTTCGTTCAGCAGGTGACTTTGCTCCCAACGTTATCCACGTCCACGTGCATTCAGTCTGCCTATTATGGTAAGGCCATGGTAGATAAAGAGGAAGAAAATGAGGAGGGCCACTGATTTTATTAGGCTTAAATGTTGGTTTTTCCATCATAAGATTTTGTAGAACAGTTTATTCCTGGTACCTCGGATATCTCTAAGGTGTTTTGCGGTGCTTTAACATTTTGGTGTTGATATGCTAAATATATGTATGTTGTATTCTATGCTTTTGTTGCGGGTGATGATATTTATGTCGATGCTGGTTCGAATTGGGTTGTGCTTTCGTTTGCGGTGACGTTTGTAGTATTGGCTTTGAGTGGAGTGGCTGTGGGTTTTGTCGTGAGTATGAAATGACTGTTTTTATTTAGCTTGTGAATTTTCTGCTCCCCACATTTTTGTAGGGCAGCTTTTGTTCTGTTTTTATTTTTCGTCCCTTCTCCATTTTTTAAAGACAGCCTGCCAATCACAGACCATGTCTGAAAATTGCTATTGCAATCCCTGTGTTCGCAGCTGCTTCGGAGTTTGTGCCTCATTGATGATGTGATGTGAAATATGATTGCCTTTCTTCCTTTTGTCCCAACTGTGTGAAGAGAATGTTTTGTGGGTTACGCCATGATATGCATGACGTGCCTTTCTACCGCCTACAGTAAGAGGCAAATTAATTCCGTTTGGGAGATCTATATGGGCAAGGATGGCCACAGCACACTACTTGCTTCTTTGGATAAGAACTTCCATCCCAATCCCAATCAGATTCCTTCGTCTTATCATCTTGTGTCCTCTTCTATATCAGTAAGGGCAGTCACTATCAGCCAAGGGATGGGCTTCTCGGGTGGTACTTATATATGACCGAAATAGGAGAGGACTAGTATTAGATCCTCACACTTCAGAGGTGTCAATGACTCAAATTTTGCTTCTGTTATTTTGGTAAACCAACATCCACTATTCCATATATCCTTCCTCAGCTGATATAGGTTTGCGTTTCCACATAGAGTCGATCCATTTTAAAATTATTTCCTTGGTTGGTTGCGTTATTCGACATAATTCTGCTCCGATTCAGCGATATGTCACCTTGCATTGCTGAGAGTGTTCAATTATATCAGGTTATTCAGGGCCATTTTCCTCTCTATTTAAAAAACAAAAACAATAGTGTCATTCAAATTTTAAAGGTTTTCATGTGTTTGCAACGCTCACAAAGGTAATTCCCTTCGCAGCTGGTTGGCTGTAACATCGGTGGCTTCCACTGCCATAGGTTGAATTAGAAATACTAGTGTTCCTTGAAGTGCTAGTTTTCATATTGCTGTTGAGGTGGTGGCCATGGTGGTTGTGGTTTTGTTAATGCTTTAGGTTGATGAAATTGTTTCGTCCTTTCGGGTTGTGATGGTGGTGAGGTGCATGATGTATTGACTGTCATTGTTGTCATTTCTTGAGCTTGCTTTGACAGCAGGAGAGATAGCTAACTTTTTATTTGGCTGACTGACTGACATGCCATCGCTGTCATTGTTGTTGTAGCTGCGGATACTGTTGTTTGTTGTTTTTGATATTGCTTTTGTTGTTGTTGTTTTTTCTTCTTGTAGCTAGTATCTCCTTTGTAGCTTTTGAAATAGCTAACTCTGGCATCACAAATTTGGTTGTTGCTGTTATTATTGCTGTGTTATGGTGGAAACCGCAATGGGAGAGCTGAGACTGTTTGAAATTAAAGCTATAACGTTATATTCTGCTCATGGATTTGAAAACAAAAACCAAAAGTATTTTTTGAGATTTGTGTCCTTATGGACAAGAAATATTTAAAGCTAAGTAGTGTCTTCTGGGGGTTGCTTGCTTCACATTCTACCAGAACTAAAATATTAACGAAAACAAAACTCAAAGAAAGCAAATTTTAAAATATGTTTAAAACTTACGAGGATGGAAAAAATTGATACGTATTTCAGTACCAACAATAATAATAATAATAATAATAATAATAATAATAATAATAATGATTTCTTTATTAACCACAAGGGTTTACATAAAGTAGACATTAAGGACAGTGCAGGACAATACAGGACAGTACAAATGGGCATTTCTGCGTGTAAAAAAAGAAGAACAGAGGATGTAACAAAAAAAACAATGAAAAATTCCCCAATAGGGGGGAGACTTCCGAGGGACATTTGTGGAGAAAGCCCATTAAAAGGCCACAGTGACCCTGACCACCAGGGCAAGTGCCCTCTCCCAGTTTTCCACCTTTAATTTACAGACACATACTCAGAGTAGGCCCATTCACTCGAGCCATACTTGCTTCTCTTACCCATTTTTCAACAAAATGCTGGAAAGAGAGCACTTCCCTCTCTACCCTGATTTTCCTTTTCAAATGAAATTTGAGAAAGTTAATCAGGGCGTCACCGAAGAGGTAAGTGCTCGTCTTCAGCCCTTTCAAACGTGTCCACCATACTATCTCTTTCGCCATGGCCACCAGACTGAGAAACATTGCCTGCCCTTCCCGGCTAAAGGAAGAGGGCGGGGCAATCCTCAGAATGAACTCAGCTGATAGCCGGATCCGTCCTACACGCGACAGCAGGTATTCGACATAAACCCACAAGTCAGCAATGCTCGGACAGTGGACGAGGGCGTGCAGGACGGTTTCGTCGCCCTGCGCGCATCTCGGACATTCCCGCGGCTGACGGCACCTCCATGCCTGTAGAGTTTATCCCGAACTGGCAAAGCTCCTCGGTAGCACTGCCAGGCCAGGGATTTCTGGAAGTTGTCCATAGACCATGGCCCGAAAGTTCTTCTGAAGAGATTGGCTAGTTGATTTTCGTCGACCCCTAGAGTTTCCCCAAGTACGTCGTCGCTCTTCCCCTCTACTAATCATCTATAGAACGTCGAGGTGGAGTTTCAACCGATCACATTGCCCGATTGGTCGGGGGCTGTGAGCGCCTAAAGACATTCCAGACTACAAGCGCTCCCTCTCGGTCTTCGCTTGACCCAGGACTGCAGCTCCGTCAAGGTGACGAGCTGGGGAAAGACGCGTCTAGCAAACGGCGACCACACCTGATCACCGTCGGGAGAGAGGTGGAGATGTCGTAGCCTGAGCGCGTGTCTGCGCATCATCAGCCACGGCATGCTCAGCACTTACACAAAAAAAGCTTGAGGGCGTGTCTGCGCATCATCTGCCACGGCAATCCCAGCCCTTCCACAAAAAGCGAAAGAGCAAACGCTCCAGCGGAGTCAGGCGGAACTTAGGACAAGAACGACGGTCAGGCAGTACTAGATGACGGACGGGATGTACGCGTTAGCCACCTCCGCTCGACCTTTCAGGGATAGCTGCCTCTCGGTACATTTCTGGGTAAGAGAATCCACCCTGCTCGTCACCTCGTCCCAGTTTTTGTCCGTCTGGAGGACCGGACCGAACCAGACCCCTAGCAATTTAACCGGTCCGTCCGTCCAGCGCCCGACGATGCTGTTAGACGGCATGGACCTGCCTCTCCAGGGGCCAAGCTGCAGGCCCACTGACTTTTCCTGGTTGATCATTGCTCCTGTCACCGCTTCGTATTCTCTTAGTGTAGTGCCGATCGCCTGAATGTGTTTGGCGTTCGACACCACTACGGTGACATCGTCCGCATATGCTGACACGGATCTTCCGCATCCTAGTTCGCGCGGGACCCCACCTCAATGTCTCCAGTTTGTGCAGTAATGGCTCGAGAGTCAATACGTACAAGAGGGACGAGAGGGGACATCCTTCGCGGACCGATCGCATGATATTAAACGGTTTCGAAAGGTGACCGTTCACAGAGCAGATGTCGCTGTGCATGGCAGCGACCCAGCCTCTGAAGACGGGCCCAAAGCCAGCCTCCTTCAGGACTGCCACTAGGTAACGATGGTCGAACCTGTCGAAAGCTTTCGACTGATCTAAATTGATCAAAGACACACCCGTGCCAGGTTCCCTAGCTACCATCTCTACGATGTATCGCATGAGGTGGAGGTTGTCGTGGATGGATCTGTCGGGAATAGCGCATGCCTGCGCCTCTCCCACCAGACAACCAACGACAAGCGCCAACCTCTTTGCTAGCACCTTGGCCAAAATCTTGAACTCTGTGTTTAGCAGCGTTATGGGCCTGCAATTATCTATGTTATCCCCCTTGTTCGGATCCTTTCTCAGCACCGCCACCGCTCCTCGGCTCACAGAGCTGGGAATTCTCCCGTTCTGTTGCCAGTTGCAGTAGACGTCCGCCAAGAGGCCTCTGAACAAGTCTGGCATCTGTACGTAAAGTTCATGGGGCAGACCATCCAAACCAGGCGATTTACCCCTTGTGCAGCCCGTCATTGCTTCCCGTACTTCAGCGGCTGTTATCGGCTTTTCGCAACACTCTGCCTCAGTGGCCGAGAGCTGCGGCAGTCCGTCGAGGTAGACACTAAAGTTCATCCCTCGACCCGGCCCGCCGCTTCATCCCGAACAGCTGAGCGAAGTGTCGTTTAAAAGCTTCACACATTTGCCCGGGATCGAGAAGCATGCGCCCGTCGTGGTCCACCAAATACCGGTTCGTGGCTTTGTTGCGACGACGCGCCGTCGCCACTCGGGCCCATTGATCGGCTTTCGTCCCCTCGTGTCTGAGAGCACGACCTCTAGCTCTTACAACGCAGCCTTCGTGCTTTGCATTGAAGAATTGGGCAAAGGCTAATTTCGCCGCAAGTACGACGGTCTTTGCTAATCGCCTCGTCTAATTTACTAACTAGTTCTCCCTCTGCTCTATTTTCTCTATAGCTAAAGCCTTACTAAAACCTAATGGACTCTATTCTAATCGCTCTTTTCAGAGCAAACCATCAATTGTTGTTGACGATGGCACTCGTCAACGCTCGCTTAACTAGTTTGCTAATCCGGTCTCTGTAGGCTAGGCCGGTCTCTGTAGGCGCTGGTAAGGACGCGTTTAGATTCCAGTAGCCGGGTCCTCGTCTATGAGCCTATCTAAGTCAAGCACACAGATCACGAATGTGTGGTCCGTGTAGCTGACTGTCTTGAATTGTGGACAGCCTATGCTAGACCTATCTATTTGCCTACAAAGTACTCTATCTAGATATGATCCAGATGACCCGATACGGTTTGTCCAAGTCCACATTGGCACATTCGGGAAATCCCATCGGTACCTGTCAGACAGTTCAAAACGTCTGAGCAGGTTGGTGAGGCTCTTGCACCCTCCTCCCCTATCCGCTAAATCCACACAGTCCCAGCGTGCATCTAAGATCCCGTTCCCGTCGGCCACTAACACTAAAGAGCGGGACGTTCTTAGAAAGGTCTCCAGACGCCGGAAGAATCAGGCCGCCCTGCTCCTGTCGGGGCATAGACGGCCACTAGCCTGAAAGCTTGCCCGTCTCCGCTGGTCACGTCTAGCACCACCAGCTTACCCTCTGGGTCCAGGAAGATGGCCCGTATGGCGAGATCCAAACCTCTCCGAAAAATTACAGCAACTCCTCGCCCCGATCCAGGACAGCTGGGAGATGCGTACACATCGTAGCCGCCGAAGATCGGTGCGAAGACCCGTGCTTCGGAGATTCTGGTCTCGCTGATGGCCACTACATCTATGTTTAGTGACCTGAGGTCGTTGAGCAGGTGGCCCTGCATCCATTACGACCCCAAGCCACGCGCCTTTATGCTGCCTATTCTGAGTGAGGTCATGTTGAAATCGAGTGGAAAAGATGGGAAAGACGACTTACCTTACTTCTCGTAGAGGAAGGATGGTTTCTCCATCCCTTTTTACTTGATCGTCTGGTGAAGGGACCGTTGAATCGTCCCTTCGGCTGGTCGTCTTGCTACCTTTTGCCATCCCTCTCCCACTTCACACTCCAAGTCCGATTCTGTGAGGTCGGGGAGGGGTACCAGCTCCACTCTTTCACTTGTTCTTGTTGGTGATGGTTGCAGTGGAGTCTCTGTTGCATCTGCAGTTGGTATTACTGTTGTTGTTGTTAATACTTCCACTGCTGCTGGTGTTCTTGATTTCCGTGACGTGGGTATGGGTGCCACGGACCTATGCTTCCTGCTTTCCGCCTGTCCTGTTGCTGGTAGCATTGGAGCTGGTTTCCGAAGGAGGGGGGTGTACTCCTTTCTCAGGGTCTTCTCGTTGCAGAAGGCCGTGAGGTGAGTCTTCGACCCACAGCGAAAGAATTTCGGGCGTTTGCCCTCAACACTTATGGGAAGTTGAGTGCCGTTATCGAAGTCTATCACATCCAGGATAGTTTCGATGCACTCCTGGTTGGTTTGAATTAACATCTCAATGGAGGTGCCGACCCAATCTTCTCGTACTTTTTCTGTACTTGCAGTATAGTTGTTTTGTTCTCGATTCCGACGAGGACAGATGCGGCCAGCCAAGAAGGGGCCATCCCGGGGGGGGGGGCGTAAGTCAGTTTGACCCTAACAATTTTTTGCTCGCAGTAGGAGGGCACCAACACCATTTCCTCGCTCCTTAGGGTCACTAAGGATTGAGCCTTTGCCTCCTGGGGTGTGGCCAAAAGCACGTTCACGGTGGCATATTTCTTGCCTCGGGTGATATGCGTTTTCCTAAGGCTTTTTGTATTTGAGCCTCTGTGGCTCTTTCAACTCTACGTGATTTTGTGCTTACTGTACAGTGCTGTTGGGTTGCGAAAAAGTTTTCGGCTGCCTTGCAGATTGATTGGTGTCCGGTTTTCGACACCATCTTCTTTGCTTCCTGTAATTCCTCATTTGTTATTAGGATGGTTTCCAGGTTCTTTGCGATACCTGCAAACGAGATTGGTATTTCTTTCTTGTTGTTGTTATTGTTGTCGTCAGTGCTGCTGTTACTTTTGTTGTTGTTGCTGGTGGTACTACGACCACCGCCGCCGCTGTTGTTGTGGTTTTTGTTGCTGCTGCTGCTGCTGCTGCTGCTGTTGTTGGTGCAGTTGCTGCTGCTGTTGTTGTTGCGGCTGCTACTAGTGTTTTCCTTGTCACTGTTGCTGCTGCTGCTGTTATTATGGCTGCTGCTGCTATTCTTCATGACGTCAGACAAATGAAATGGCTTTCCGTATTTACCGCACTCATATTTCGTCGTTGTTGTCGTCGTGGAGAAATGTTCCACGGTATGCACGTTCTCTTGGTGAAAGCTACCAGAAACTATATTTTCTTTTTCTTTAATGGCGTCGCTTGCGAAAGAGACGACACCACATTTAGAGAAGGGAGGGAGAGAGACAATCTTCTCTCTGATGTAATGACGATTGAGGAAGAAGAAGACGGAAAGAGTGGGAGTGACTTGTGAAAATTCTTTTTTGTAGCCATGTTTTTTTTACGGTTTAAAATGAATATTTGTCACAAAACCCCAATAAGCGGTTATTTAACCTCGAAGGGCCAAATAACGGGCAGAAAGACCATTCTCACCAGGAGGAGGGTGTTTTTATCTACAATTTGGTTCAAGTTTTAAACAATTTACAATTGTTATAGCGGTTAAAAATTACTATACCTTACAGAGCCGAGCCTCCGTCAACCATGGCATTCAATAATAATAATAATAATAATAATAATAATAATAATAAACAAGATAAATGACACCAATTCAAATTAAATATCTAACTATTGTTGATATACTACTTAAACGCCACTTCTAATAGAATTTTCAGTAGGAAATATTTTTTGTGACCTGTTGCTTTTTGTGAAGTATGTTCAGAATATAATTAGATATATTTGCTTCTGATTTTCTTTATTTTATTTTCGCTTTGCCTGGAAATCATTATTCTATATTATATGTATACACGCGATTCGTCGATCTACTTTGATTGTAATACCGGTCTAAATCTATTGTATTGTATTAGAAATCAATGAATCTAATTATCATTAGATAATCAATATCATAGAAGTCCACTTGATTTTTTTAATAGTAATTAGAGGCGCTTATTAAATTTTATTGGCTTTGGGATCAAAGAAAATCCTGAAATTGGAGCGATTTAGATTATCGATGCGTGGTGTTCTTCAGAAAGAATAACTTACCATTATGTTAGAAATGAATGAAAACTGATATAATTCGAGTAATTAAAACAATACTAAATGGACAATGCATAGAACATCATGAATGACTAAGGTAGACAAAAATATTTACTCTGGTTCTGTTAACAATATATAATCATTTTTACCACAATAGTAGAAAACGATTTAAATATTATAAACTAATAAAAAACAGAAATTCGATTCGCTCTATTGAATATTTCCTAAAATATTATAATGTTCTCCTAGATTGAATACGGGATATATCCTACAAGGATATTATGAATTCCAAAATGTTATATATTTGTAATGTTTCAAGTATTAAAAAATATAATTTTCCAATGTTTGAAGTATTCATATTTAATATTTGACAGAGTGAATTCTACAAAGAATGCGCTTTATATGTGCATAACTATGATGATTGGACATTGTGAATACTGATTTAAACAAAGGTATATGTGTGTTTGTGTGTGTGTGTGATGGAGCGAGGGGGGAGTGCGTGCGCGCGTGTATGTGTTTACTGGTTCTCTATGCGAGGAAATACAAAGATTGGTGTAATGCACATAATTGACCATGCAGTATGTATTATAAGGCAGAGGTTTATTACTAAATCACACATAACCTTTTTCATTTTATGATGTGGTTGACCGGGGCGCAAGTACTTTTTTAAAGGAAACTTAATAATCGCATAGAATCACCTGTTTTATAATATGTTGTCTTGTGTTCAAGCAAATATATTAAATATTCATGAATTATTGATTAGGGCGTACATTTGAACGTTAAATCAGAATCTAAAAATCCTTTCAAAACATATTAGTTTTTGCGGGGGATTGACATGGAGAACAGCGAAATACGCCGAACTGGCACGACTATGGAAGTGTATGACAGAATGACATGTAGTGTTCGTTACGACTCCCCAACCCAAGCTCAACTTTGCCTTTATTTTATTAGAGTCAATAAATTAGAGGACCAGAATTATCATAGAGCTTGTCAACTGCCTTGCGGTATGTTTTGCTGTTTTATAGTCTGAGATATTTGGTGGTAGACATAATACGTTGCCTGATTTAGCACCACTACCTAGCCATTGGACTTCTTAAGTGGAGTTCACTCTGAATCACTCAGGCCTCCGGTTTCAAAATATATTAATCCATTCTGTCATGAATTCGTAAAATTCACAATATAACTACGTTTATAAAGTGTAAAATCCATACACATTTAAATTTGTTGAATACAAATAACATAATGAATTAATCAAGAAGGTAATTTCATATCAAATTTAGCTCTAAACTATGTCATGAGGCAGCAATGCAACAACAACGCTCCAATTAACATTATGCGGTAATAAATTGTCAAAACATTAAAAGTGATACCAAACGAGAATTGACTGTGACTTGTTTTTCTAAGCAGATATGTATTTTAATACAATTTCTAATAGTTGTTTCTACTTTTGGCACAAGGCCAGCAATTATGTCAGTGCATTACTGGTACTTTATTTTATCGACCCCGTAAGGATGAAAGGCAAATTTAACCTCGGCAGGATTTGAACTCAGACCGTAAAGGGCAGTAACTCTATGCTACAACGCATGGCGTCCAACCCACTACTGATACTGCCAATCCACGGCCGTACGATTTCTAATAATGAAAATGTACTAATGTCATGCGTCATAAAACGTCTGATAAAAGGGATTATGTTTACGTACGAAATCTTAGGGAACTCAATTAGTCGGTGAGGAAGATTTGTTTTATATATTGTTTTATATATTGTTTTATATATGTTATATATTGTTTTATATATTAAGAATATCCTGTTTTGAAATTGATATATTAAAGTTAAACGTCAAATCTGAGTTAATTCCCTGTAATTATAATAAATAAAATGTTTTGCATTCCATCCATGTATCAGTTAGTCTAAGAAAATAACTCCTCTTCCTCTTAGCACTCAGCAGAATAGGTGATGGCAGAAAGAGACCTAACAATGAAGACTAAACAACTAAAGGCTAGCAAATAACTGGAATAAATTTCATATTAACTTAACAGAAATGTCAACTTTGAAATGTGGTAAAAGACAAAAACAGATGTGTGTTAGGAAATGAATGCAGTACTTATAAACTCCTTTTTACGTTTTGTGTTCAAATACTTCCGGGATAGACATCGACTTTCACATATCCGTGTGCCGATAAAATTGTTACTAAGAATGTACTACGTTTATAAACTGTGTAATATGCCTAACACGACATTCGGTTTAACATTTAAATTAGAACCACCTGGCTATCACTGATCCCTTTAAGAATAGATGCCAAATCCACAAATGACTGCGGAATCACAGACTTATGTAACATCAACAACAACAATAATATATACATTTTATAGATCAGTCACGGAAGAAAGAACATGACATTTTACAGTGCCTATGACAAGTGTAGAAAGGAAAAGGAAAACAGCCGTTTTCTACAGATCGAAGACCAGATAACATAAATTTAACAGCGTAAACTCCGCTAGAGTCTCCTGAAGTGCATGTGCTTTTTGTGACTTGAACTTGGTTTCTTTTCTTGCAAGTATTTGAAAGAAATCATGTTTCAGTTCCTAGTAATTTCTTTTACGCATATAAGTGTTCATTATACAGGTGCATTAGAGAGGCTCCTAATATTTTGAGATGAATCCCCCCACCCACTCCACGTACATCATTTCGAAAGATCCTTCAGTATAGCAAATGTGACAGACATGAGTAATGCAGGTGCAGTATTATTTCAATTAAGTGATTCTGTCTATAATTTTAATAGACAGGGAATGTTTGCAATAACTAGAAACATAACAAAGGGAAATAACTCCAATAATATGATCCAATGAAAATGTTTGTAAAGATGATACCGATGGAAGTGGAAGTTGTCTTCAAAGCCAACTCATAAAATCAAATGACATTGTATTAAATATTCGGAATATAATACGTGTGCGAGAAATTAATATTTACGTATTTCACTGTATTCATAGTTATAGCTACGACACACACACGCATACATACATACATATATATCATGAAAAGATATTTCAGATTTCATTGTCAATTATTCATAGATTGCAATATAAATATCTAATATAAAAAATATTTAATAAAATATTCCGAAGACCACACCTACAATGGATAATAGAAAATTATGATTACATTTGAGGAACAAGAAAATAGATTATGTTATGTCATGTGTGGATTATTAATAATGTATTAGATATAAAAGTGGAATAATCGGCAGTGGACGTACACTATATAGTTACATTTTTGACATTACATTTTGACATTAAATTCATATTGGATTAACTTTTTATATATAGATACTGTATATTCGAGGTCAATAAGAAAGGTAGCAATATTATCCTGGACTCGATTAAATTCTTCCTATTACCCTGGAGTAAGTTATCTACCCTTGTGTGGTGATGTACCTGTGTAAGAAGAAAATGTGTTAAAACACGTCACAAAAGACTACTGATATGTGTAATACACCATAGGTTTCTATTCAAATCTTAGTAATGTATGAAACCAAGGAATTATATTTCATAAAAAATATATAAACAACCACTGCTTGTGAGACGAACAACCGCCTCGTCAAATGTATTGATAGAGCAAAATAATATTAAAACAAAAAATATATATGAAAATATTTGAATGTGTGAAATGTTTGGGAATATAAAAAAAATAACTAGCATTATTTGAAAAGGGAAATGATGAGAAAACCTAGAGAGTATTTGGTATTCTGACTGTCTGAAAAACCATACTTTTAAAAAGAGAGAGACAATTCGTGTAACGTTGCATATTTTCACCAGAAATGTATTGATTATATTCAAGAATGTTCTGATATTCTGCGAACTACGTTTAATAAAGGGTAAAGGTTACACATGGGAGTAGCAGGACAGTAATATTATACAAGCATTGTCAATAAATGTCAAATAAACAGGAAAATGACAAACAGCCACATATCATCGTATAAATGTTTGTATAGTAAAATAAAACACGTATCGATGAATTTCGATAAGAAAATAAATTTCCGCAAAATATATACGTTTTTATAGCGAAATATGTCATATTTGTATTATCAGAAACGTATTTTTTAAAGATATTTATTTTATTATCTACTACATCTGTATTTTATCTTGCTGCATGTACAATATATTCCAGCGTTTTCGAAGAAAGTATTATCTTCATTATAAACATGAGTTATGGATACATTTGAAAGAATATAAACAGCCTTGCCTTCGCATTCTTATCGTGCAAGCTATGAATAATGTGTATCAACTTTGAAAACATTCTTGTCATTCGGGTGATTTGTTTCATTAACATTTTTACTAGGTTTCGGGAAAAGTGGCAAAATAAAGAAAATGTTGATAACTCTTTCGATTATTAATGTTCATTATCAAAGCATGCATTTTGCTTGGATATATTGTTACACACGTATGTCAGTTACATTTCCAGATATTTAGCTTTTCACATTAAAATTATATA
>OZ024740.1:332236866-332256866 GCA_964016885.1 Eledone cirrhosa | reverse complement strand
GACATTCAAACATTACAGTGCATTGCTGGTGCTTTGACTTGTCGACCCCGTGGGGATGGAGGGCAAAGTTAACCTCGGCTGATAATAATAATAATTATTTCTACTTTAGGCATAAGGCCAGCAAATACGCAGTGCATTACTGGTACTTTATTTTATCGACCCCGTAAGGATGAAAGGCAAAGTCAACCTCGGCGGGATTTGAACTCAGATCGTAAAGGGACGTAACTATGCTGGAAAGCCAATCCACCGCTGATAATAATAATAATTGTTTCTACTTTTGGCACAGGCTAGCAATTAAACCAGTGTATTACTGGTACTTTATTTTATCGACCCCGTAAGGATGAAAGGCAAAGTTAACCTCGGCGGGATTTGAACTCAGAAGCAACAAGTCGAAACAAATTTCAAACATTTTGAACGCAACAGCCCTACTTCTCTTGAAACTAAAATCAAAAAATCAAAAATCAAAATCAAAACACCAGAGTAGCAACGAAAAACGTAAAGAAAATAAAAACAAACAAACAAAAATAAAAACTAAGTCAGACATTTAAACATTACATTACAATGAAACTTATGCTTAATTTTTAAAGTTTTCACCTATTTATTTGTTTATTTATTTATGTTCGTCTACAGCGTGATAGTGCCACGCTAAAATCACCGGGGGTGATCAAATCACTGGGGGTGATGAAATCACCGGTGGTTATGTAACCATACATCACCAATCCTCGATATGAGTGTTTAAATGTCGAACCTAAACAGTTCGAATAACGGTGAAGTGGAGACTGGAATGTCATGTGACAGACTCTCACCCAGCAGGTGCTCCCCGTCTCAGCAGCAGGGACTTGGCTGTCATCCAAATAATGCTGGTGTTGGAGGAAGAAGAAAAAGGAAAGGGACCAGAAGCAACTGGACGAAATAATTGAATAGAACTGTTATGCAATGTTACCTGAAGAGTAACCCCAATCAAAAAGGCTACAGGAAACGGATGCATAGCATCTGGAACGAGATTGGTCTATTTAAATTAGATGAACAAAAATAGCCCGGGCAGGCTCGGGTGATAAGAACTAATGGGTGGATAAGCGAGCTGGAACTGGAAGAAATCAGCTGAGAGATTAGAATGGAAATGGAGAGTGGAGTATGCCAGGCAAACGAGCCAATGGGAGATGAAGGTGAAGAGGTTGAGAGAACGAACAAAGCATCCGAAGCAGACAATGATCTGAATGCTGAAATAAATAATACCTTTAACAAAGATACGGCCATTGAGGAAATGAATGCTGACGGGCTAGGACAAGATTTGGTTGATATCCTAAACTTAGTGGTAGATGAAATGAACAATGATAGTGCGAAACCTATGAACCTAAGATTTGTAGACAGGAAAAAGTTAAAAGAAACAACAGCTAAGGTAAACAAAATCATCCCATACCTTGAGGCGAGGAACCTTCACCAGTGCAACAATATCCTCAAAGCAATAGCAAATGCGGTGAGGAAATTACTGGGCATAAAAGCGAGAGGGAACAACAAACAAGAAAGATCAGAACCTTGGTGGATGAAACGACTGAATGGTCAAATCAGGGAAATGAAAAATGACATTGGAAAGCTTGAGTTCCTACTGAATGGGACACTACAAAACATAGACACTAAAAATAGACTGGATATAAAGTACAAAACTAGGAGGAAAAAGTTAAATATTATCATAGAGGAACTGGAGCAACGCATTGTAGCAAAGAGCTCAAAGATTAGGCGATACGAGAGCAGAGTAAGTCAGTATTGACAGAACCGCATGTTTGACAACAACCAGAAGATGTTGTTTGTACAGCTTGAAGGGAAAGAAAGAGGCAACGACTTGATCCCTGAGGCTCAACAAACTAAGACATTCTAGAGAGGAATATGGGAGCAGGATGTTAAACATAATGATCAGGCAGTGTGGATTGAGACAGTACAAAAAGAGATTAGTGAACAAGCACACCAACAAACTGATTTGAGTAACACAGTTGAAACTCTTAAGGGGCAGGCCAGAAAACTAACCAACTGGAAATCACCAGGCGCAGATGGTGTGCAGGGGTATTCGATTAAAAATGTAACACTCCACCCGAAACTGACAACCATGTTCAATGACTGTTTGATGTCAGGTGAGGTAACAGAGTGGTTGACAAAAGGTACCACAGTTCTGGTAATGAAAGACCGAACCAAGGGTAATGATGTTACCAACTATAGACCTATCACATGTCTGTCCGTAATGTGGAAACTGTTAACAAGCATTGTGTCTGAGGAAATCTACCATCACCTCCACACAAACAGCTTGTTACCAGACGAACAGAAAGGATGCCGAAAGAAGTGGTACAAAGGACAAGTTACTTATTGATAAGATGGTAATGAGGAATTGCAGGAGGAGGCACACTGGTCTTGACATGGGATGGATAGACTACAAAAAGGCATTCGACATGGTACCTCATTGTTGGATAACCAAACGCCTAGAGATCTGTAAGGTGGCAGATAACATCAGACAGTTGTTGAGCAAAATATGAAGTCCTGGGAAACAGAGTTAACATCAACTGGAGAATCCTTGGGAATAATATATGTATGCAATTTGATATTAATAAGTGTGGAGTCCTTGTGATGAAGAGGGGTAATATGAGCAGAAGCAACGGAATCCAGGTACCAACAGGTGAGATGATAAAGGAAATTGATACTGAAGAAGGATACACATATTTAGGTATTCTGGAAGCTGATGACATCAAGAATAAAAAAATGAAGGAATTGATAAGATCTGAATACATTCGGAGAGTAAGGAGCGTATTAAAGTCACATCTCAACAGTAGGAATGCCATATGTGCAGTAAATTCCCGAGCTGTGTCTATTATTAGGTACAGTGCGGGAATTCTGAGATGGAATGTTGCTGAACAAAAAGAAATGTATAGGAAGACTAGGAAGCTATTGACTATCTACAACAGGTTCCACAAGAGGAGTGATGTCGATAGACTCTACTTAAGGAGATCTGAAGGTGGAAGAGGTCTTATCAGCATAGAGGACTGTGTTCAGATGGAGAAAAACAACCTACACAAATACGTGAGTGATAGTAGGGATCCAATGCTCAGAATTGTACTGAAGGAGAGGACAATAGACCAGGGGATGACCAAGGAGGAAATAACAACAAGGAGTAAGACAAGCCTTCATGAAAAATCCTTTATAGTACCTTCTTTGAGAAAACTGAATTTAGAGATCCACAGAGATGGAACTGGTTGAAAAGAGGAGACCTTTAAAAGGCTACAGAAGGAATGTTAATGGCTGCGCAGGAGCAGGCCCTCAAAACGAAGTGGGTGAAACACCATATTTACAAAGAGGAGGCTAGCCCACTGTAGGATCTGTGGAGAGAGAGAGGAGACTGTGGCTCACATTGTATCCGAGTGTAAACACCTAGCCCAGACTCACTATAAATGCTGGATACATGATGTGATGGGCAGGGAAATCCACTGGCACCTATGCAAAGTAAACAATTTACCACATTCTGAAAAGTGGTATGAGTATAAGCCAGAGTCGGTGATAAAAAACGATCAGGTGAAGGTGCTGTGGGATTTTAGGATACAGACGGACAAGAAACTGGAACACAATGGACCTGACCTGGTGGTTTTGGAGAAGGAAAGAAGATCGTGCCTGATTGTGGATGTAGCCTGCCCATTCGACACAAGAGTGCAAGAGAAGGAGCGGGAGAAAATTAACCGATACCAGGACTTAAGGTGGGAGGTAAAAAGGATTTGGAACTGTCATGAAGTCAAAGTTGTCCCGATTGTCATAGGCGCACTAGGTACTATCTCAAAGGATGGTTAAATAAAATTGGTCCCGCCCCGCTTTTTGGAACACTTCAAAAGGTATGCTTGCTGGGAACAGCAAGAACACTCCTTACGTCCTGGATATCTGAGGCAGCAGGTAATGGATTGATATTCATTTCAAACTTTCCAGTTAAATAACATCAATGACTGAGACTCAAATAACAATAATAATAATAATAATAATAATAATAATAATAATAATAATAAAGAAGTCCTTGAGGCTTTCTACACTGCCATGTACTACCCATCAAATACATCGAATACAGAACAGACATATATCAACTGGAAAAAGAAACATCCCGAAAACAGAGGCTATATTGACAGTAACAAACTAGCCAATATACGAAGAAATATTGTAAGAAAAAAGTTACTAACTGATATAGAAATTGATCAGATCAAGCTATTAGCACAAAGTCAGCGAAGGGAAAATGAAACATGTGTCAGTGAAAACGAGTTAAACTGTAACACTTCGAATCCCAGGGTTGGGGCGGAATCACTGGCAACAGAACAAATTAAAGAAAGGAGCGAAAAAGTGGAGGGAGTGCATGCTCAGGATGAAACTCCAAATGAAAATAATGAGATCGTAAATGATAAAGAAATGAATGAGAATGAACTTGCCAACTTGAAGGATGAAATTATGATCGAATGGATGAAAATGAAAGAATCTGACATGGGGCAACGAGACACCCTCCCTAAGATCCAGAACTCCAAACAGAACCAAAAGATAATACACAAGACTAACATAATTCTCAAAATTATCATCACAAACAAACTAAACATTACTGATTTAAATCATCTCTATTATGCATCGGCTAAAGTCACCACTCACTTATGTGGAGTGAAGATGAAAAAACAAAGGAATTCCCACAAGAAATCTACTTGGCAAGAGAACATCAATCGCCAAATAAACCTTCTCCGATCTGACATAGAAATGTTGACAAACTATAAAGTAGGTGAACATGTTAAACAAACTAAACTTAGAAAATTGAAAAAAAAGTACAGTATAAAATCAACATGTGACATAGACATGCTGATAGAAATAATCAAGCAAAAAGTGTCGGCCAAAGCTGCTCGTATAAGGCGCTTTGAAAAACGATCTAGATTCTATAAGGACAATAATATGTTCAAAAACAACCAAAGAAACTTCTACAGAAAAATTGGTAAGTCAACAATAACTGCTAAATCAATACCACCCAAGGAGGAAGTGCAAGAATTCTGGGAAAAGATCTGGGCCGAAGAAAAAGTTCATAACATACATGCCCCATGGATAGACAGACAAATGAAAGATACAGCTCACCTTGAGGAACAAACATGGGAAAATATAACAGTTGAACAGTTGCGCTTGGCTCTAAGAAAAACCAGCAAATGGAAATCCCCTGGAAAAGACAAAATACAAAACTTTTGGATAAATGCCTTCACAGAGTCTCATGAGCTGTTAGCCCAACTTTACAATGAAATAGTTAAGGAGCCAGAAAAGATACCTTCATGGCTAGTTAACGGCATTACATTCCTGCTTCCGAAGAATGATGAGACAAACAATCCCAAAAATTACAGACCGATAACTTGCTTGACCACAATGTATAACATGTTAACATCAGTCCTAACTGAATGTACATATGACCACCTGATAACAAATGACCTATTTCCCATTGAGCAGAAAGGAGTAAACGAGGCTCATATGGCTGTAAGGATCAGCTTCTGGTTAACAAAATGATACTGGAAGATTGTCATAATAGACACAAAAATCTATCGATTGCTTGGATAGATTATAAAAAAGCATTCGATAGTTTGCCACACAGTTGGATTGAAAAATGTTTAGAGATTTTCAAAATATCCCCCGTTGTCAGGAGGTTTTTGTCATTCAGTATAAAGACATGGAAAACGACACTCCTTTTGAATAGTGAAACAAAATCACTGGAAGCTGGAGAAGTTAATATTAATTGTGGAATTTTTCAGGGTGACTCTTTATCACCGCTTTTATTCTGCATCGCACTTATACCATTAATTAAAATGCTCAATGAAACAAAACATGGATATAAAGTCTATGACAAAACCATTAATCACCTGTTCTACATGGATGACCTGAAACTATTTGCAAAAAATGATGAACAATTGCAAGGGCTATTATCCACTGTGAAGCAGTTCAGTGATGACATTAAAATGGAGTTTGGACTAGATAAATGCGCCAAAGCAACGTTCACCAGAGGAAAGCTGCTGATCGGGGGAACGTGATAAGAGAACTTGATCAAGAAAAAACTTACAAATATCTAGGTGTTTGTGAAGGAGACGGAATCAAGCACTCGACAATGAGGGAAAGGATAAGGAAGGAATGTTACCGCAGAGTAAGAGCAATCTTAAGAACGGAATTGAATGCAAGGAATAGGATCGATGCAATAAACACGCTTGCCATACCAGTAGTAACCTACAGTTACAATGTCATCAACTGGTCAAGCACAGAGATCCGTAGACTCGATACAAAAATTAGAAAATTCATAACCATGCACAGAATGCATCACCCTAAGGCAGATATAGGTAGAATATATCTCCCTAGGAAAGAAGGAGGACGTGGGATAATCCAGTTAGACATTGCGTTGAAAACTGCAACAATTGGATTATCTACATATCTAAGGGAATCACATGATTGGATGATCAAACTCGTTTTGAAACACGAAAGCATCAAAAGATCATATTCCATTACAAAAGATGCACAAAGATACAGTAATGGACTACAAATTTCAGAAGTCCCATTTACTGCTGAAATGGAAAACACAGAAAAAGCAAAGCAGGTAAAAGTAACTGCAAAGAAAGAACTGCTACAGAAACTGGCTAAGAAATGGCAAGAAAATCCTCTGTATGGAAAATACCCAGAGCGAGCTAACAATCCTGATGTTGACAAAACTTTAACCCATCAGTGGTTGGCATCCTCTGGACTGAAATTGGAGACTGAAGGACTGATTATATCGGCACAAGATCAGTGTCTGCCAACAAAAAATTACCAAGCCAACATAATAAAAAATGGGTGCAGCCCATTATGCCGTGTATGCAAAAAACAACCAGAGACCATTGACCATATAATTTCAATGTGCAGTCCTATAGCTCCAACCGAATACCTAAACAGGCATGACAGAGCTGCACAATACATACATTGGATAATGTGTAAGCATTTTGACCTGCCCCATCAAAAGAATTGGTGGGAGCATCAACCACCTCCCATACTTGAAAAAGATCACATCTCAATCTTGTGGAACTTTAGCATCAAAACAGACCGAAAAATAGATGCAAACAGACCTGATATAATATTGAAAGACTTTCAAAAGAGGGTATGCCTGCTAATTGATATGTCTGTTCCAATAGACAAGAATGTATCTATAAAAACATTTGAAAAATTGAGCAAGTATAAGGACCTGGAGATAGAAATTGGAAAAATGTTGAAATTGAGAACTAAAACAATACCAGTGGTTGTAGGCGCTCTGGGAATGATACCTAAGGGGTCTAATGATTACTTATCGCAAATCCCAGGAAACCCGCGTATAGGAGAAATACAAAAGATAGTACTAATGGGAACTGCCCATATACTAAGGAAGATTCTGTCAATATAAGTACATCACAAGTCTAAACACTAAAGATGCATGTGTGAATATGTATGTTCTTTCTTGAACATGGCGGACCTTGTTGTCTATTGAGGTCACTGGTTGTGACTTGGTGATAACTCGTATGAACATAAAGCAAGATAAATGCAACTGTAATAATAATAATAATAATAAAAACTCGTTTTGAAACACAAAAGCATCATAAGATCATACTCCATTACAAAAGATGCACAAAGATACAGTAATGGACTACAAATTTCGGAATTCCCATTTACTGCTGAAATGGAAAACACAGAAAAAGCAAAGCAGGTAAAAGTAACTGCAAAGAAAGAACTGCTACAGAAACTGGCTAAGAAATGGCAAGAAGTGCCTCTGTATGGAAAATACCCAGAAAGAGCTAATAATCCCGATGTTGACAAAACTTTAACCCATCAGTGGTTGGCATCCGCTGGACTGAAATCGGACACTGAAGGACTGATTATATCAGCACAAGATCAGTAACTGCCAACAAATAATTACGAAGCCAACATAATAAAAAAATGGATGCAACCCATTATGCCGTGTATGTAAAAAAGAACCAGAGACCATTGATCATAAAATTTCAATGTGCAGTTCTATAGTTCCAACCGAATACCTAAACAGGCATGACAGAGCTTCACAATACATACATTGGATAATGTGTAAGCATTTTGACAGCCCCCATCAAAAGAATTGGTGGGAGCATCAACCTCCTCCCATACTTGAAAAAGATCACATCTCAATCTTGTGGAACTTTAGCATCCAAACATACCAAAAAATAGATGCAAATAGACCTGATATAATACTGAAGGAGTTTAAAAAGAGGGTATGCCTGCTAATTGATATGTCCGTTCCAATAGACAAGAATGTATCTATAAAAACATTTGAAAAATTGAGCAAGTATAAGGACCTGGAGATAGAAATTGGAAAAATGTTGAAATTGAGAACTAAAACAATACCAGTGGTTGAAGGCGCTCTAGGAATGATATCTAAGGCGTCTAATGATTACTTATCGCAAATCCCAGGAAACCCGGGTATAGGAGAAATACAAAAGATAATAATAAAGGGAACTGCCCATATACTAAGGAAGATTCTGTCAATATAAGTACATCACAAATCTAAACACCTAAAGATGCATGTGTGTGTATTTATGTTCTTTCTTGAACATGGCGGACCTTGTTGTCTCTTAAGGTCACTGATTGTGACATGGTGATAACTCGTATGAACATAAAGCAAGATAAATGCAACTGCCATAGGTGCACTAGGTACTATCTCAAAGAGTTTCCAAGGGTGGTTAAAGAAGATTAGTCCAGCCCCGCTTTTTGGAACACTTCAAATGCATGCTTGCTGGGAACAGCAAGAACCCTCGATACGTCCTGAATGTCTGAGGCTGCAGGTAGCGGCTTGATATTAATTTCAACAAACTTTCAGTTAAATAACATCAATGACTGAGACTCAAAGAACAATAATAATAATACTACTACTAATAATAATAATAATAATAATATTAATAATAATGTTTTCTTTATTAACCACAAGGGTTTACATAAAGTAGACATTAAGGACAGTACAGGACAATACAGGACGGTAAAATGGGCATTTATGCGTGTAAAAAACAGATGATGTAATAAAATAACAATGAAAAATTCCCTAATAGGGGGGAGACTTCCGAGGGACATTTGTGGAGAAAGCCCATTAAAAGACCACAGTGACCCTGACCACCAGGGCAAGTGCCCTCTCCCAGTTTTCCACCTTTAATTTACAGACACATACTCAGAGAAGGCCCATTCATTCGGGCCATACTTGCTTCTCTCACCCATCTTTCAACAAAATGCTGGGAAGAGAGCACTTCCCTCTCTACCCTGATTTTCCTTTTCAAATAAAATTTGAAAAAGTTAATCAGAGCATCACCGAAGAGGTAAGTGCTCGTCTTCAGCCCTTTCAAACGTGTCCACCATACTATCTCTTTCGCCATGGCCACCAGACAGATAAAAATTGCCTGCCCTTCCCGGCTAAAGGAAGAGGGCGGGACAATCCTCACGATGGACTCAGCTGATAGCTGGATCCGTCCTACACGTGACATCAGGTGTTCGACATAAACCCACAAGTCAGCAATGCTCGGACACTGGACGAGTGCGTGCAGGACGGTTTCGTCGCCCTGTGCGCATCTCGAACATGCCCGGTTGACGGCACCTCCATGCCTGTAGAGTTTATCCCGAACTGGCAAAGCACCCCGGTAGCACTGCCAGGCCAGGGATTTCTGGAAGTCTTCCATAGGCCCCGGCCCGAAAGTCCTTCTGAAGAGATTGGCTAGTTGATTTTCGTCGACTCCTAGAGTTTCTCCAAGTACGTCGTCGCTCTTAAACTCCACTAATCCCCTATAGAACGCCAAGGTGGAGTGTCCACCGATCACATTACCCGATTGGTCGAGGGCTGTGAGCGCCTGAAGACATTCCAGTCTCCAAGCGCTCCCTCTCGGTCTTCGCTTGACCCAGGACTGTAGCTCCGTCAAGGAGACGAGCTGGGGAAAAACGTGTCTAGCAAACGGCGACCACACCTGGTCACCGTCGAGGAAGAGGTGGAGATGTCGTAGGCTGAACGCGTGTCTGAGCATCATCAGCCACGGCATGCCCAGCCCTCCACGTAGCGGGTGTTGACAGCAGATGGACCGCCTGACCATCGGAGCGCGTCCCTTCCACAAGAAGCGAAAGAGCAAACGCTCCAGCGCAGTCAGGCGGGGCTTAGGACAAGGTACGACGGTCAGGCGGTAGTAGATGACGGACGCGATGTACACGTTAGCCACCTCCGCTCGACCTTTCAGGGATAGCTTCCTCTCGGCCCATTTCTGGGTGAGAGAAGCCACCCTGCTCGTCACCTCGTCCCAGTTTTTGTCCTCTGGAGGTCTGGACCGAACCAGACCCCTAGCAATTTAACCGTTCCGTCCGTCCAGCGCCCGACGACGCTGTTGGACGGCATGGACCTGCCTCTCCAGGTGCCGAGCTGCAGGCCCACTGACTTTTCCTGGTTGATCATTGCTCCTGTCACCGCTTCGTATTCTCTTAGTGTAGTGCCGATCGCCTCGATGTGTTTGGCGTTCGACACCACTACGGTGTCATCGTCCGCATATGCTGACACGGATCTTGCGCATCCTAGATCGCGCGGGACCCCCCTCAACGTCTCCAGTTTGTGCAGTAATGGCTCGAGAGTCAATACGTACAATAGGGACGAGAGGGGACATCCTTGGCGGACCGAGTAATGATGTTGAACGGTTCCGAAAGGTGACCGTTCACTCTCACTACAGAGCAGATGTCGCTGTGCATGGCAGCGATCCAGCCTCTGAAGACGGGCCCAAACCCAGCCGCCCTCAGGACTGCCGCTAGGTAACGATGGTCGACCCTATCGAAGGCTTTCGACTGATCTAAATTGACCAAAGACCCACCCGTGCTAGGTTCCCTAGCTACCCTCTCTACGATGTATCGCATGAGGTGGAGGTTGTCGTGGATGGATCTGTCGGGAATGGCGCATGTCTGTGCCTCTCCCACCAGACCACCAACGACAAGCGCCAACCTCTTTGCTAGCACCTTGGCCAAAATCTTGAACTCTGTGTTTAGCAGAGTTATGGGCCTAAAATTATCGATGTTATCCCCCTTGTTCGGATCCTTTCTCAGCAGCGCCACAGCTCCTCGGCTCACAGAGCTGGGAATTCTCCCGTTCTGTTGCCAGTTGCAGTAGACGTCCGCCAAGAGGCCTCCGAACAAGTCTGGAATTTGTACGTAAAGTTCATAGGGCAGACCATCTAAACCAGGCGATTTACCCCTTGTGCAGCCAGTCATTGCCTCCCGTTGTTGCCAGCGGTTGTTATCGGCTTTTCGCAACACTCCGCCTCAGTGGCCGAAAGCCGCGGCAGTCCGTCGAGGTAGACACTAAAGTCCATCCCTCGACCCGGCCCGCCACTGCCCCCGAACATTTGAGCGAAGTGTCGCTGAAAAGCTTCACACATTTTCCCGGGATCGAGTAGCATGCGCCCCTCGTGGTCCACCAAAGACCGGATCGTGGCTTTATTGCCACGACGCGCCTCCGCCACTCGGGCCCATTGAACGGCTTTTGTCCCCTCGTGTCTGAGAGCACGCACCCTAGCTCTGACAACGCAGCCTTCGTGCTTTGCATTGAAGAATTGGTCAAGGGCCAATTTTGCCGCAAGTACGTCGGTCGCGATGCCTTTGCTAAGCGCCTCGTCTAATTTTCTAACTAATTCTCCCTCTGCTCTATTTTTCTCTATTGTTAAAGCCTTACTAAACCTAATGGACTCTATTCTAATTGCTCTTTTCAGAGCAAACCACCACTTGTTGTTGACGATGGCCCCCGTCAACGCCCGCTTAACTAGTTCGCTAATCCGGTCTCTGTAGGCCTTGCGCGCTGGTAAGGACGCGTTTAGCTTCCAGTAGCCGGGTCCTCGTCTGTGAAGCCTATCTAAGTCAAGCAAATAGATCACGAATTTGTGGTCCGTGTAGCTGACTATCTTGAATTGTGGACAGCCTATGCTATTTCCCACAAAATACTCTATCTAGATATGATCTGGATGACCCTATGCGATTTGTCCTAGTCCACATTGGTACATTCGGGAAATCCATTCGGTACCTGTCAGACAGTTCAAAACGCCTGAGCAGATTGGTGAGACTCTTGCACCCTCCTTCCTATCCACTAATCCCACACAATCCCAGCGTGCATCTAAGATCCCGTTCCAGTCGCCCACTAACACTAAAGAGCTGGACGTTCCAAGAAAGGTCTCCAGACGCCGGAAGAAATCAGGCCGCCCTGCTCCTGTCGGGGCATAGACGGCCACTAACCTGAAAACTTGCCCGTCTCCGCTGGTCACGTCCAGCACCACCAACTTACCTTCTGGGTCCAGGAAGATGGCCCGTATGGCAAGATCCAAACCTCTCCGAAAAAGCACAGCAACTTCTCCCCCCGATCCCGGACGGCTGGGAGATGCGTACACATCGTAGCCGCCGAAGATCGGTGCGAAGGCCCGTGCTTCGGAGATTCTGGTCTCGCTTATGGCCACTACATCTATGTTTAGTGGCCTTAGGTCGTTGCGCAGGTGGCCCTGCTTCCATGACGACCCCAAGCCACGCGCATTTATGCTGCCTATTCTGAGTGAGGTCATGTTGAAAAGGAGTGGAAAAGATGGGAAAGACCACTTACCTTACTTCTTGTAGGGGAAGGACGGTTTTTCCATCCTTTTCACTGCTTGTGGCCTCCTCAGGAAGAATGTCCTTATAAATTCTTCTGGAGAGTGCTTGTCGGAAGTCTCCGATGTCTTTGGGGAATTTTTGTTTCAGTGTCTTGTACGTTTTCTGTGTGATGCGAGTGATTTGTATGTGTGGAGGTGGTGTGAATTTTTGGGTTGTTGTGTAGTCTTTTTCTGTGATGCTGGTGTTATGTTGTATGTAGTGTAATAATTGCTTGTTGTTCAAATTTAATGCTGTGTAGTGTGTATCGTTTTGTTTGCGTTTGTTGTGGGTTTGTTTCTGTTTCGCATTTTGGTGACTTTTGTGGTGTAGGTGATGGTGGTGTTGGGGTTAATGAAGGTGATGGTGTTGGTGTTTGTGTTGATAGGGTTGGTGATGCTGGTGTGGATGGTGGCATATCTGTCCTAATTTTTTTGTTTGTTAATTTATTTGTTTCCCTCTGTATTTTGTTTTTGGAGGGGGAAGGAAGAGAATATTTTTTTTTGGGTTTCTTTTTTTATTTCCTGATACCGTTTCCCACTCCACGTCGTCACAATCTGTCTCCAGTTGTGATAGGCCGGAGAGTGAAACATCCTCCACAGGCGTTAGTTTTTGTTGTGGCGTGGTGGATGGTGTAGGCGCTGGTGCTAGTTATGAAGCGTTGGGTGGTGGTGGTGTTGGTTTTGCTGGTGGTGGTGGTGTTGGTTTTGCTACTGTTGCTGGGGTTGTTGCTGTTATAGTTGCTTCTGTTGTTGCTGCTACAGTTGTTGCTGCCATTTCTGCTACTGTTGGTGTTGATGGTCGTGTCACTGGGGTGGGTAGGAGAGGTGGCCTCAACCTTTTAGCCTGAGGGCAGAAAGCCCTTAGGTGGGTTCCTTCACCACAAACGACACACCTAGGCCTTCTGCCCTCGACAATTACGGTGAGGTGGCTGCCGTCAGTGAGGTTGATTACCTCTGGTATCTCCTCAAAGCTGTTTTGGTCCGCTTGGATCAGGAGCTCCATCCCAGATCCGGACCAGTTCTCTTGCTTTTCCTTTGCTATTGCTATTATCTTTGTGTTGGCTTCGATGCCGGCGAGGACGGCCGCTATTAACCAGGGAATTTTGATGGCCGGTGGAACGTGGGTCACCCTGATCTTTACGAGTCTCTGGCCACAATAGCTTGGGCCGAGTGTGAAGTCGTCACTTCTTAATGGGGCCATGGAGTGTTCTCTAGCCTCCTCTGGTGTTTCAAAGAAAACGTCCACGGTTCTATACTTCTTGCCCACACATGTCCCAAAGCTTTTTGAATTTGGGACTCGGATGCCCGTTCCACTCGGCGCGATTTTACATTTATTGTTCGATACGACACAGTGCATAGGCGCCGATGGTCCATTTTATTAGGTGTGTGTGGGGGGGGGAGGCTGACCCTGTACCCATCTTTCTTTACCATTTGTTTGGCATTTTCTAAATCCTCCTGAGTTACCGTAAATGATTCGATCTGTTTTGCTACTCTGGCAAAACTCAGGGTGGTTTTTTTAATGTCATTGTTGTTGTTGTTGCTATCGTTATTTTTGTTATTATTAATTTTAGTTTCATTGTGGTGGTGGTGGTGGTGGTGACGTCAGTTAAATTCGGTTTGGGAGAGTCCATTTTGGTTGAAAATATTTCGACATCACGAGTTGATTTATTTTTTCCTTTTGTTTCTGTTGTCGCGGTGGTGGTGGTGGCGGCTTAACACCTGCAGTCATTGGTAATGGCGGGAAATGAATGTCTGTCTGAGACAAATTTAAAATATTGCTAGTGCTTAAATTGTGTGTGTTGGCAGACGTAATATCATTTACAATGGTGGTGTCAGTGTGAGGTGTTAATTTGTGAGAAAGGCTTTCAGCTGCTTGGTGCAGTGGTGAATTAGCCATTTTTTTCAAAGAAATTTTTTGATAATCATAAAAGTTTAAATTTTGGGCACAAGGCCCCAATCTTTTTGGGTGTCCTTTTCGGAAAACAATGTATGTGCGCTTATATATAGTTAACAATAAAAATTTTCCATAAATGGCAATTTTTAGCAAACGGAAATAACAAACCTTTGCGGAGTTCACGATGATACGATTTACTACGTAGGTCGCCAATAATAATAATAATAATAGTTTAGATCAATATCCAGTCATTTCAATCGTGTTGCTTACTGCAGCACACGCATAGGAGTAATTGTAATACAACATTCCCAGCTGAAAGCCTAATTTTTAAAAGAGTGTAATTGTTGCATCGTCAGATTAACATATGAAACCTTTAACGTACTCACAGTTTCATCGAATAAAACATCTAATATTTCACACTAAAATCCACTTCTAAACCATATTCATTATATTAAAGCTAAATTAAATATCGGTAGAGGGTCAGACGCCATGCTTTGAAGCATGAAGTTACGGCCCTTGCCATTCTGAGTTCAAATCCCGCCGAGGTTAACTTTGCCTTTCATCCTTATGGGGTCGATAAAATAAAGTACCAGTAATACACTGGGTAATTGCTGGCCTTGTGCCAATAGTAGAAACAATTATATTAAAGCTAAATAGTGACTCTTATTACCCTGGAGATTCGCCTGTTTGTCTCAGAGTCATCAGACAAGACGTTTTTGTAATGCTTCCCGGTGGACACCCATGAATTGTATCTACTGGCAAGCCTATTTTGCCGGTGATGGCTTACATACGATCCGAACATGCTCAAATCATTTGTAACTTCAACAAAACTCAGTTAATCACCTAAAGTGTAATAATGGTCACATACAGTTTATATTTGGTCTACTGTTAAGGCTTGCTCTATTCGTTTGCTACTTGCGGAAGATTGGGAAACAAATTGCTATACTGGGTAAATTGTATCTATTCAGACTAATGTAACAATAATTAGTTATTATGTTTGTGTATGTGAGTGTGTGTGTATGTATTCACATAGTTCCACATCTCTGCCACTTCCATGTACACATGCAAACGCACAGACACAGACACACATACAAGCATACAAACGCATATGCATATACATATATATATATATATACATATATATATATATATATATATATATATATATATATATATATATATATATATATATATATATATATATATATATATATGTAGATAAATCTACCAAGAGTTTACGGTAGTGTCCAATCCGTATGAAGAACTCAATGTATTCCAGATATCATGGAAAGAAGAGATGCAATGAAAAATCACTTTCGGTGAAAGATAAACGGAATACAGAGTCAAGATAAAATATTAAAAAAATATTATTTTTTTATTATTTTTTTAATATTTTATATATATATATATATATATATATATATATATATATATATATATATATATATATATATATATATATATATATATATATATATATAAACACAATTCTAGAGATTTCGAGGTGTTATGAAGTTCATAGAAAATGCTGGAAACTGAGACGCAGGAAATAACTGTAAACACAATTGTTTGCTATAAATAATGGCTTAGAAAATCGGTTAATATACACATAAAATGGACAAAGTGCCCTGTGGCAGCTTCAGGGAAGCGAAATCCTCATATTTGCGATATCCCTATGTAATTAATCTCGGAAAAAAATACCGGTCTAAATTTTAAATTTGAACGTAACACTATATGTAATGATACGAAGTTCTATTAATTGCAGGGATCACAGGCCACAATTTCTCTGAACTACATCGCTTCGAATTATTGATAATTTGCATAGAAAATATATAAGAAAATTAGAATATAGAATGTAATGTAAATACGCTTCACTGTCATTCAAAGACGTTACTGAATATCATTTATCGGTGTTTCATATGTTTACATGTTTCAATTGAATTTCTAAATATTCCATCTGTATTTAGAGAAATGTCATCCTGCCGACCTGTTAAAATGATTATTCGTGCATAACAGCAATTATTAAAACAACACCGCCATAGATATTCCTGGATTTAACATCAATGACATCGATATTGCAATTTATAGATCTCTTCAGAAAATGGAGAAGAAAATAGCTAGAAAAACCACTTTAAAAAGTATTGTCTTTCGACATATTAAAACGTAAAAAGAATGATTTTTATTATATAATTGATACTCTTTGACGTGTATAGATTCTAGGTACTTTCCATTGCGGTTGTTACTTTTAAATAAATATCATGAAATACTGAATCGTTTGAAATTTTAGATACCAACATTTCTAATCTCTATCTAATTATTATATGTTACATCTCTCGATATATCAATAGAGTGCGTAGATACCAATATCGTTTGTTGTAAATGACATGTGAACAGTAAAATTAGGTTGTGTTAATACTTATGCTTATGTTCTTTTTAAGGTAATATGTATCTTGAATGTACATAAAACATTGAAATTATGTTTTCATAAACCATGGGAGTTTACAACAAGTTCAGATACATTTCCGTTCCTACTAATACGAAACACAATGTATTCGTGAGTATTCAAACTATGCCAGAAAATGTTCTATTCCTCGTCACTATTGAATCTCAATATACATCTAGGGACATTACTATAAAAAGCAATTCGATATTATATCATAAACATCCCCATACATATAGGTTGCAATCAGTTCTGAAAGAAAATAAAAGTTATGACACACCTGACATATTAGTTACCAGAATATTTTACTACCATTATTTTACACGTGCAAAAATAATATTCATTATATAAAAATGGGAAAAGTGCGAAACATGGCACAATATGTCATATATTATGTTTTACTGGATATATTTTATCGCACACGTGTTGAAACGTTTTAATGAAGGAAAAATATTGATGATCTCTATTAACAAAACCAAAATATGAATGAATATCAGAAATATAAATTGAATTAAAATGGCGCCTACTGGAAGCACGTTTTCTTTGTCCATCATTTTAAATTGTCATATTTTTCTGTCTTTCCTAATTTATATTATTTCTAATGATAATCAGTTGTCATCTTTAAAACGGGAGAACCAGTTTTATAATATTCTTAAGAGGTATCGTAATTGTTCTCTTCGGAAAATATAAATATCAATTCGAATCCATATATTTTAATAGAATATTGTTGTAATGTTCATGCTTTAGATTATTGTTTATTATGTAATTCTATAGAAAGCAATGGTGTTTATAGTCCTGTTTATAAATTGTAAAATAATGTTTGTCTTTAACACGAGAACACAAATTTCGGTTGTAACCGACCTCAAAAATTCACTAATTTTCGTGTTGGAGTACTTAGAGTGACAAGCAAAACGCCAAGCTGTGTTGCATTCTATAACGTTTTGAATTCGAATTACTCTGGCGTCAACTGTATCTTTCATACATTCATTGTATAGTTACGTCCCTTTACGGACTGAGTTCAAATCCCGCCGAGGTTAACTTCGCCTTTCTTCCTTACGGGGTCGATAAAATAAAGTACCAGTAATGTACTGGGTTAATTGCTGGCCTTGTGCCAACAGTAGAAACAATTATATATAACGTATAATAAACTTGATGCACCAATGTTTATATAATCGAATACATAAAGTAAGCATAAAAAATACAATTTGAAAAATCGTCGTACGACCAAAACGACACAACCTCAGATACAAAGATTTTGCATAATAATAAATTGGGGAAGGAATATGGAAAAATATTATAAAAAACGAGTACTCGAGAATTAGTATAGAAAATCAGGTTCTTTCGTTATGGCGTGTAAGGATTACAAGATAGAAAGAAGGAAAAGGTGGGACGTTAAGAAAAGAAAAAGGAGAATTAGGGGTTGAATGTGAGGAATAAAGAGAGGGAGAGAAAAAACCCAGGGAGAGGGGATGGGAAGGGAGAACGAGAAAACGTCGTACAATTATTGAAAAAAGGAGAGGTTGTGACGAAACCGTAAACAATAAATATTAACAAACATTCTCTACTGGAAATAGGACCGTGATATAAGAATACCATCTATACAATTGGCGGCATCATAGTCTTTTTCATGATATCAGGGGATATGTAAACAAAATCGTCATCTTCTGGAAGAGATGCATGTAAGAAAATACAGAGTACGGTGTAGGATTCATCATATTCATTTTCCGCGTTTAGAAAAGATTAAACTTTCAATGCTTTGAGAAAGAATCTGAATAGGTTTTCTAATTTAATCTGTTGCAGGTATTACTGTTTCTTTTATCGATGTAAACCATGATTGCAACTTCACTTTGCAGATATAGTGTGGAAAAGACATCTGCCTAATTTGGTCGCATGACTACGAGCGGAGCAGTTAAAACTGTTGAATTATTTATTCAGTATTCAAATTACTGGCTTTTTGAAAGTCTGCAGTACGTAAATATTTGCTGAGAACATTGTCCATATTTTTGTAATTCCTTTAAACTATTACTATTTCCAATATATAGAGGAAATAAGGATTCTTTGTTTTTTAATACATTTTCTACAACATAGGGTTTCTTTTCCGCCATTTTATTTCAGTGTGTGTATTATATTTGAGTCTCCATTTCTATGACGGGCATCTTTAGAATTGGGGCTATTATAAGATTTCAATAAGTCTATATATTTCAGTAAATCATTCGCGTTTCTAAAGTTATTCTATTCCGTTTGCTATATGGATACTAGAAATCATAGATTTTCCGAAGATCTCGATTTGCTCGTTTCTTTTCGATATATTCTAAAATCCAAAAAAGACTGAAACGATGAGCGAAATTAGGAAACGGCAGAGAGGAACGTGAGAAATAATCTGATATAATTTGTAGTATATGACCTAGTGCTTTTGTTTCCATGGAAATCTTTTAAGAAATAATTATTTTGTAAATTCTTTACTACTACTAGAATGTCGATATCACTTATACAACATCATAAATGTTGGGACCACCAATAACTTAACTGCTTGTCGTCTGCCCTATCTCTTCGATTTTCTACAATCGTTTGAATATATCAACAACAAAACAACAACAACTACAACTACAACTACTACTACTACTACTACTACTACTACTACTACTGCCCTAGGTGTCAGGAAAACAGTCAGCATATAACGGAAACAATACTAAATGAAAAGGAAAAACAACAATAATGATATTAATAATAGTTTCTGATTTAGGAATTAGGTCAACAATTTGAAGGAGAGGGAAAGTCGATTAAATTGATGCCAGTGCATTACTGGTGCTTTATTTATCGACCCGACCCCATAAGGATGAAAGGAAAAGCTGAAATTCATCTACATCTACTCTCACATTAATTGGACCATATTAACTGCTTGATAAACTTAAATTATCTTATGAATTATATGGTAATATATGTGGAAATTACATTGATCATATCAATATCAACAATAACTAAATTTGCAGCAAAAGCTACA
>OZ024740.1:332229366-332231866 GCA_964016885.1 Eledone cirrhosa | reverse complement strand
TAAGTATATATATTTAGAACAATGCGAAATGTTATAAAGTTTTTGTACAGGTTTTCGGTAATAGAAATGCTTATGAATCATAAATATGATGCATAATACCAAACGTCACGACAGAGATTGTCGATGAATAAATATCTATAGGGAAATTATTTACAATATGTTTAACAAATATTAGTAGTCTCCCCGTGAACAATCATCCTGTGGTTTAACTAACATAAATAACAAAATCAGAGAAAGATGAGCAACGACACGGGGGTGTTGTACCATCGATATATATCAATTATTTTGTTAAAAGCCTATAGTTAAAATATGAATAGTGCTTTATTCGAGAACAAGGAACTGTACTCAATCTTTAGTGCAATCGATAAGGTAATCACCCAGTTAGTGATACTAAGATATGTCAATTGGTCTTTTATGTATTAAAGTGGTTTTGTGGAAAGCAGTCTTAATGTTTTTTTTTTGTTTTTTTACGAATTCCATACGTTTTCATTTAATTATATATAACGTGTGTCAAATGTTAGCAAAATATTTTACCTAACATAGTATAGATTTCAGCAGAGAATTCAGAGAAATATAAATTTTAGATGTATAATAAAAGTCGTTTAGCATTTAAAACAGAAAAAGGGTTTAGGAGGAATAAGCACAATATTTAATTTACTAAAAGGACCAGGCTTTTCAAATGAGCATCATATTAGATATAATTACTTACATTTTGAAATAGCAAAAATTAACTTTAAAATACTGCAAGTATTGAGGATAAAACAGTTAAAGGAAATGAAACGATAAAGTTATGTAGAGTACAGTATAATAGATATTTGCTGACAATGACAAATAATATTTGAAGTATGTTAAACATCTAAAAATGATAGAAGCAAAAGCTATGAATACATTCAACAGTATAAATTATGTGACTAAATAAAGGAAATGGGCATTATTGGTGGATTGGCAGTATCGGTAGAGGGTCGGACGCCATGTCTTGCAGCAAAGAGATAAGGCCCTTTAGGGTCTGAGTTCAAATCCCGCCGAGGTTAACTTTGCCTTTCATCCTTACGGGGTCGATAAAATAAAGTACCAGTAATACACTGGGATAATTGTTGGCCTTGAGCCAAAAGTAGAAACAATTATTATTAGAAGCACTGTAAATATGATATATATATATATATATATGTGTGTTTTGTAAGTATGTATGTATACGTACATACATATATGTATACAGACGTACAGTAGTATGTATATATATACATACATGCACACATATATATATGCACGTATCGGTTTACCGAACATTTATTATAATGCTCGGTTTGTTTGTTTGTAAACAAACAAACAGCCCGAATTACGCCGTACAGTGTTTAGGCACTGAACTCACTCGATATGCAAATTAGGCTGCTCAGCCGTTAATATGCATAAGGAAAGTATATACTTTCAGACGTTCAACCATCTGGCAGGAAGGTATACGATGCTGACGATAGCTAATAAGCTTGAAACTAGTACATCGTTCCTGTGTCATTGTTGAACAAAAAGGTGACGTGGTTGCCTAAACCTTTACGGCGTAATTCGGCCTGTTTGTTTGTGTACAATCAAACAAACCGAACATTATAATAAATGTTCGGTAAACCGATACGTGCATATATATATGTGTGCATGTATGTATATATATACATACTACTGTACGTCTGTATACAAATATGTATGTACGTATACATACATACATACTTACATTTAAGTAAGTGCCGTACTAAGAGTGAGAAATGAAATTTCGTTTCATTCTATTCCATTTATATATATATATATATATATATATATATATATATATATATATATATATATATATATATATATATATATATATATATATATATATATATATATATATATATATGGACGGGGGATGTATTTGTGCGTCTATCATTGCAATTTGAGCAAATTGAGATAACAATGGATAGTCGAACCAAAACCTCCACTCACCAGCAACATTTCGGTTCTTAGGATTACTTGCACGCTCGAGTGCACCCGTAGCTATAAGGAATTATCTTTATGAGTATTTTGACTGACGTGACACAAATAGCGATACAAAATACGTATCTATTGAGGTACAGAACAGCAGGGAGCTCGTTCACCAAAGGAAACAAGAATAAATAGGATGATATACAATTATGCACACAAGAGTGTGTGTGTGTATATATATATATATATATACATATATATATATATATATATATATATATATATATATAAGAATAAACAAGAGAGATGAAGACTAATATACATGTGTTCGAATCGTAAGGACCAAGTTTGCTAGGGTGAAAAGCTTTTTTCTTAGAGCTATTTAATTGCAAGAGACTACTCTGAGTTTCCAACTCCCTATATATATATATATATATATATATATATATATATATATATATATATATATATATATATATATAAATATGCGGGAGGTTTTGGTGTGTGTTTACGTATAAATAGTGGACTGAGGCAGATTCATACGCCTTTTCAC
>OZ024740.1:332214268-332224166 GCA_964016885.1 Eledone cirrhosa | reverse complement strand
TGAGGGGCCTTATCCTCCAGTACTTGACCACACATATTTTAGCGTAACTTTTTTTATACTGGCCCAAATTTCCCTGATACCAAAATCTAGCCTGGGATAAATCCATTCTAGTGCAAAAAACCTGATCAAATTTGGTTGAGAACTGAATTAGTGACAAGTCCTAGAAGTGGCTGTCGTTGAGAAAAAGTTGACCTTAAGAATATTATTCACACACTATCGTGTGTGAATGATATATATGTATGTATGTATGTATATATATCTGTGTGTGTGTGGATATATATATGTATGTGTACATATAGGCATGCGTATGTAGGTGTGTGTGCAAACTGAAGATTATAACACACGCAAATAGAAATATAAACACCTATATATTTATATAAAAGATAACATGTTATAAGTCCGTGTTTTTATGTGTGAACGTGCGATGGCATATTGATCTCCATATATATATATATAAGAGCCATAAATTAAAAGATATTTGTATGTACGCGAATGTGTAAGCATAGATTATATTAATGTGTTTGGTATTCTGTAAATCTGTTAGACAAGGTTCACAGTTCTAAAAATGAAATAAAAATACGATTTAAATATACAATATGAATTATAAGAGATATAGATACAATGAATTTGCAAAATCACTAAGTTGATGCTTTCAGTATTCGAGCCATTTATGACTGAAAGATATATGTAGCGAATCGTGTAGAAAGTCGGTAGAAAATGCAGAATATTTCATGTAAATCTATGCTATATTTCATATATTGATTCCTACTTCGGCTTTTGGAATATCTTAATGGAAAGGATTATACACACAAGGAATAATCTTCAAAAAATTTGACATCACCAATAACTCGATGACCTCACCAATACCTTATTGACCAAATATTAATACTCCCACTCAGTACGAAATATGTTATAGAATTTCTGTACAAGATAATATATGAAGTTTCACGATTCAAAAAGTATTTTACTTTTAATGTTTTTGTTTCCATTACATTCATCATTATGTGTAATCGAATCTGATTTCTGGAATTAATTCTAAATACATGAAATCTGACAACGTATTTGTAAAACACGATTTCATTTCCAGTGGCATTTGATATGAAAGTATATAATTCTCTTCGCCCTCATTTATAATATTAATCTCATATAAGTAGGATAAAAATTCAAGTTTGAGCTTTCGAAATTGAACAGCAAAACATACTCAGAAATAAACTAGACACACAGAACCACAGACACACACGTGCGCGTGCATACATACGAACATATATACATACAAAACAAAAAATATATATATATACACCCACAAACATACACACACACAAACACACATATATATATGAATGTATATATATATATATATATATATATATATATATATATATATATATATATATATATAGGAAAGTAAAAACAACATCACAGGAGTACAAGTTACAAAAGCTATTAGGTTCACGCTAGGTGAGAGTGGGGGTTGTGAGTGCGACGTTTCGGGCTCAGCTCAAGCCCTTCATCAGGAGAGTGGTGGGATGGAGGAACTCCAAGGGGGGAGTGAGATGGGAGTTAGTGGGAAAAAAATAAAAATAAAAATAAAACATGAGTTGGAAAATGAAAGTTAAAACAAGTGGTGAAAACATGTGAGGCGTGTAGAGGTGGTGTATATTTTCGGCAACCACCATCCTGATTCTTTATTTCTACACAGTAGCACACTTTTCCTTTCTTTTATGTATGTATGTATGTATTTATGTATGTATGTATTTATGTACGTATCTATGTATGTGTGTTTGTATGTATGTATGCATTATGTATGCCTTTATAAGAAATATAGGTGAATGGTGCTTCGCGGTATGTTATTTCCGGCCATTTCAATGTAAGAGAGGAATGGTAGTATTGTGTATTAAAACATTATTCTGTGAGCGAAATTTAGAGAAAATGATTTCATCTAGACAAATAACTCGTTTCTGTTAAGAGTCCAATGAAATATACTACAAGCAAAGAAATATGGATAAGCAAACATAATCATTTCCAAGGCTCGAAGTAGACAAACGTATGGACCAAAACGGAAGGTTCTACATTTCATTCGAACTACTAGATAAAAGCACCCTAATTTCTCCGATCAAATACCCCGTTCTTAGATACAATGGGCTTCAATAATTGAGTGTAACGGCCTGACTGGAACGCCTAAGTTTGATGTATGAGTGTATAACTGACTCTAAGCTCAAAGGAACTTAACCAACAAGTTGCACGTTGTAATCGAATGCTGTTGCATCTCCCTTGTGATAATTAAATATACATATATTTGTACGATGTTTAGATATATTAATCGGTTGTCTGAACGCAGATAATGAATGAGTATATTATGAAATACTTTAATAACTTACAATGCCACCGCATATAAATTGAACGAATACGAATAAATTACAAAATACTTCAAAGTTTATTTTGTATATACATATATAAGATTGAACTTTCAGCCTCTCTCGGTTTCTCTCTCTCTCTCTCCTCTCTCTCTCTCTCTCTCTCTCTCTCTCTATATATATATATATATATATATATATATATATATATATATATATACATATATATATAACACATATACATGTACATATAGATACATACATATACATACAAACACATATATATATATATATATATATATATATATATATATATATATATGTATGTATGTATATATATATATATATATGTATGTATATATATATATATATATATATATATGTATGTATATATATATATGTATATATATATATATGTATATATATATGCGTGTATATAAATATATATATATATACAAATATATATAAAGAAGAATAACGGACTCCATGGCTTTAACGAAATGATGCAAAAGATCAAAACAAAATATCAGACCAAGAGATGTTCTTTATTCAAAATCATGCTAGAAAAACATTAAATGATACTTAATTCAATGTATAAAATTACATTTTCAAAGACAAAGACCATATCTTTACGCAGGTTTAATTAACAATTATTGATCAAAAGAAATCTTTCTTTTTTCCAATTATTTATTTACTTTCATTTTCTTTAATCTATTATGAAACCAATTTCACACATAACTGCTCTTATATCTCAGTATGAAGCGCTTTTATTTACAATTTAAACGTTCCTGCTTAATAGTAAGAGAATCTGAGTCCCTGTATCAAACAGTGTCATAGTGTTAAATTCATCTTCCTTCGAAACCTATATATAATTATTTCCCTATATAACTACGTTGGTGCCTGATCTTTTAAAATTGCACATTATAAATTCTCTATTCCATCATTCACTAAACGTATGTCATCTCTCTCTCTCTATGCCCCTCTCTCTCTCTCTATCTCTCTCTCCCTCTCTCTCTCTCTCTCTCTCTCTCTCTCTCTCTCTCTCTCTCTCTCTCTCTCTCTCTCTCTCTCTCTGTCTCTCTCTCACTCTCTCTCCATCTCTCTCTCTCTCACGCGCTCTCTCAATGTTGTTTATCCGACGATACACTAACACACTGACACACGCACACACAGACATATATATGTATATATACATGTATATGTACTTATATGTACTTATATCTCACACACACACACACACACGCATATATATATATATATATATATATATATATATATATATATATATATATATATATATATATATATATATATATAGATATATATATATATATATATATATATATAGCAACAAGAGTAAATGAAATGTTCGGGTATAAAAAGAGTGTTCTGCCAATAATTAAGTTTCAAGATCAACGTAATTCAACATTCATCCAGAAAAGTCAAATGATCTCATCAGAAGGATTACCCATACATATGTGTATGAATTCAACTAATCAGGCGCACCATTTTCATACGATGGTATAGAGCACATATATAATAAAGTACGAATCGACGAATTATAGTATTAATTCGTTTGATACAGTGGTACTAAGACGTGGTCTCTGTGTACCACCAGGTTCCATATAGGAATGTTAGAGTTTTACTCAAAAAATAGTTAATTTGGGGATACCTGGTGGCATTTTATATTCTATGAACAAAATTTGCTTTTAAAGAAATTATCTTAATCCCTAGAGAAATAGAACAACTTTAACTAAACCAAATAAAACTTTTAACCGAAGTAGTTGGTAAATTCTCTAGGGAATTAAGAGAAATCAACCAGATATTAGGATACTCAATTTATTATATATACCAGCAGAAAAACCGCCCGACGGCTGGTTTTCTGCTAGCATGTGTAGTGTGTATATTGATATTATACACAAATATATATACATGTAGATATGATACATTAAATAAAAATCGTAATTGACAATATACACAGAAATTGAACGAAGACTGTGTTACACTGTCTTATGTAATCAGTAACGTAATCCATGATACATTTAAAAATAGACCATATTATATATAAACTGCATTCGGAGAAAATTAGCGACAGAAATATATGCGATATTTTTATAAGTATTATAATATAACGGCCGCTAACCGGAAGTGTTGACATTTGAAAATTTTAAAGAAGTGAATTTTAAAGATCATTAAATAAGCTATAAAATATATTTAATCAACAGCCACGAAATTTAGCACATACATTATGTAATATTCATTCATTACTGCGGTGGATTGGCAGTATCGGCAGAAGGCCGGACGCTATGCTTTGACGTATAGAGTTACGGCGCTTGCCATTCTGAGTTCAAATCCCGCCGAGATTAACTTTGTCTTTTATCCTTACGGGGTCGATAAAATAAAGTACCAGTAATGCACTGGATAATTGCTGGCCTTGTGCCTAATGTAGAAACAGTTATTTATTCAAAGTAATCCAACTTATTTTACAAACGGGGTAAAAAAATATATTCTGGACGCAATTCCGCACTCCTTTCTTTATTATAGTTAAGATATATATATATATATATATGTGTGTGTGTGTGTGTGTGTGTGTGTGTGTGTGTATAAATGGTAAACAGAAATAAGAACACAATCGGTATGGGAAAGGATATATTAGGTTAACGCTTGATATAGCTGGAAGATGGTCTTAACGTTTCGGACACTAGTCTTTCATCAGAAGAAAAAAATGAGAAATAAAATAGATTCAGGGGACGGGTGGGATGGAATTGGAAAATATGTCTTCAGATAAAAATAACAGGTCCATTCATGTTGACATCTCTTGCAAAACTGTTGATGCTGGCGTTTGATGTATGATTTATTTTTTAGAAAAGTGGATGATGGAGAACATCTAACGATAGGACGGCCGGGATTATATTGGGGGAGGAGGTAGATGGTGGGTGTGCCAGGGGTGCGTACAACAAGGTTGGTGGCTGTGGGGTTGTAGGAGAGAGGAGTAGATGAGCTCGTGGATGGTGGAGGACACGAGTTGTTGGTAGTCAGGAGTGGGGTCGGAGGATAAAGGGTGGTAATAAAGGGTATTGTGAAGCTGGCGGAGAGCCTCAGCCCTATAGACGTCAGCGCTCAAAACCACCACAGTGCTACCTTTCTCAGCGGGTTTGGTGACAATGTCATCGCGACGCCGAAGGTTGCGAAGAGCGTAGAGCTCAGTCCGCGTGATTTTAGAGCGACCAGAATACTGGTGGAAACGGAACCGATTGACAGTATGCCAGCAAGTATCGACAAAGGAGTCGAGGGTGCTGAACTGGCCAGAGCTCGGCGTCTAATGTGGTTGCCGGCAACTGAGACGACTGAAGTCATCCGTCTGTGTCGTTGATGGCGTGTCGTGAAAAAAAGCTTTCAGCTTTAATCGATGGAAGAACCCTTCAATCTCGGCATGTGTGTGGACTCATCGCGGATGTGGTGGGTATAAAGCGCAAACCACGGGCGGGGAGGGAGCGCTCAGCGTCGGAGAGTGGTAGTTTCTGGGGTATGGTGACTACAGTGCAGGGGCGTGAGGGAGTGAAGGAGACGGAGACAGAGGGGTCAAGGTGGTTGGGCAAAGCGTGTGCTGATTCACTGGTGGGGAGAGGAAATGGGGTGGTAGGTGACGGGATAGAGGGGTTAGGGTTGGAGGTGATTTGAGTATGGGTGGTGACGTCAGGCGGGGAGCGGAGAGAGTCGAGTTTGTGTTTTTTTTATGGAAGTGAGGAAATTGAAACGGAGGCAATTGAGGTAAAGGATGAATTGGATAAGGGATTGGGCGAGGAAAGGTTGGCAAGTGGAGGAATGATGGAGATTGGGTGGACCTTTTCCGCATATTACAATTTTGCTGCTCCCACCCTCTAATCCTGTTCCAATAACAAAGAAACGGGGTGTGCATGTCAGCTCAATCCGACAACTGTTTGTCGACCCTGAAAAGCCTTGAAGTTGGAACATAGTGTACACAACGATTAATTCTTTTTTCTTCTTAGAGAAATTCATGTGGACACATCAAGGCAACCTCAGCAAATGTATGGTATATATATACATGGTATATATATAACCACATACTGATATATGTATATATGCTCCTCTACTCCTCATCATCCAATTACTCCCCTACCCATTCCTTCTCTACCTCACCCCTCCACATCCTCCCTTTTTCACCTTCCCTCCCTTCATCTCCTACATCCATTTCCACCCCTTCCTCCCCTTGCCCCTCCCCTTTTTCTCTTCTGGATCTCCTTGCTCTCCTTGCTCCCCCTGCGCTCATTGCTTTCCTTTCGATGCTTTTCTCCTTGCTCTCCTTGATCTTCTTGCTCTCCTTTTCTCATTGCTCTCGTTGGCCTCTGTTTCTTATTGCTCAATTGGCTCTCATTTTCTCCTTCCTCTTCTTGCTCTTCTTTTCTCCTTGCTCTCCATTTTTCATTGCTCTACTTGCTCTCCTTGCTCTCCTTGCCATCATTTTCCCTTTGCTCTCTTTGCTCTCCTTGCTCTCCTTGCTCTCCCTTTCTCCTTGTATCTATGTACAAGGAGAAAGTATAGTAAGAAGATTATATATATATATATACATATCATATGTGTGTGTGTGTGTGTGTGTATATATGTGGGTGTGTGAGTATATTTTTAATTTTTTAATTTAAAAGAAAATTATATGATATAAAAAATTTTTACCTAAAAAGATTACTTTTGGGGCTAAAACTTCAAACTTTCACGGTTGATGAGAATTGCCTTGCAGTTGTCTGGTTTTGCAAAGATTGTTTTTTTGTTTTGCTTTTTTTATTTTTGTTAATTGGAACAAGATGAGTGGGAGCTAAACATTTCGAAAGCTGAAAAATAAGGGCCACTCTAATATATATATATATATGTATATATATATGTATATATATATATATATATATATATATATATATATATATATATATATATATATATATATATATATATATATATATATATATATATATATATATATATATGTCTGTGTGTGTATATATATATTTATACACCTCTATATACTATGAATGGAGACTGAATTTGAAAATGCCCTTGTAATCAAAACATTTATTTCTTCTTCTTCTTCTTCTTCTTCTTCTTCTTCTTCTTCTTCTTCGTCCTCCTCCACCCGCCTATTCCTGGGAGCGCAGTGGGGCAGTGTCCTCAAACACTTCTTCCTGCGAGTACTGTCAGAAACACGAAGAGTACACTGAGAAGGCTTCCTTGAGAGGACAAGTGTCTCAGTTTTCGCAACATTGATTTTCATTCCAGCTATGTACCACTCGGCATCAACCCTATCAAGTTCAATTCGGAGTTCACCTTCTGTCGAGTTGCTAACAACATGTTCTTTACAAACTCCAGCCGACTGATTTTACTCCTACGAGTTGTGACACCACTTCCAACCCCGCTGCGCATGTCAATCCTGTTCAGAAAAGTAATGAACAAGATAGGTGACAGTATGCCCACTTAGCGGAGGTAGAAGAGATGCCTGCTCAGAAAATATATTGCTGTCTCCATTTCATTCCACAAAAACTGGCCATGGGACTGCGACCTTTCATAGGAGTCGTGGGATGGATGCATAAAGATTGCCTAACCCGAAACCCCAAAGGGAGCTTAGAAAGAAACACACGTTGACAATTACATAATATATGAAAAATAACGTACGTCTTTACGTATATATATATATATATATAAATGAAAGGCATAGAAATTGTTTTAGCGAGAAGCTAACAGTATTCCATAACATATATGCGACTATGTCGTAAAGATGGGAAAAATAGTTAACGTAAGATGTATATATATATATATATATATATATATATACATGTAATTATATATATAAGTGTGTGTGTGTATATGTGTATGTGTCTGTATGTGTTTGTGAGTCTTTACAAATATGTATAAAATACAAAAAAGATCAGGCACGCACGTGCCTTACATCAACGATACACATACCACAGACACACACACACACGCACGCGCACTTACATCAACGATATACATACCACACACATTGAGAGAAGCCATAATGCACACACAAGAAATACACTTCACACACATAACAATACCAATGACAATCATGCAGCCTCCCACTCAAGTCCCACTCCAGTACACCAGATTACTCGCCTACTATGTGTGTGTGTGTGTGTGTGTGTGTGTGTGTGTGTGTGTGTGTGTGTGTGTGTGTGTGTGTGTGTGTGTGTGTGTGTGTGTGTGTGTGTGTGTGTGTGTTAATAAATATGAAGAGACGATTCTAGGTGTGCGTGCGTCAATTTATTAAAGCCGAACGTATTGTATAATTCGGGGCATTAAATGATATTTACATAAGTTTCACCCAAGTTCAACTCGTGATCATCAGCGGGAAAAGACTGAAGGACATAGATCGTTGATTGTCCTATGTTGGATCAAGAATTTAGACCATCAATAACATGTCCAAACTTATTCATATCAGCAACTTAATGAAATTCCGTATAATGATGGTGTTTGGGACTTACGTTACCATTACATAACACATCTGAAGTGTATATAAAGGTCATTATTTAAAGAATTGACACCATGCTTTGTAGCATAGAGTTACCTCCCTTTATGATCTGAGTTCAAATCCCGCCGAGGTTAACTTTGCCTTTCATCCTTACGAGGTCGATAAAATAAAGTACCAGTAATGCACTGGGTAATTGCTGGCCTTGTGCCTAAAGTAGAAACAATTATTTAAAGAATTGAGTAGAGGGTCGGACGCCATGCTTTCCAGCATAGTTACGTCCCTTTACGATCTGAGATCAAATCCCGCCGAGGTTGACTTTGCCTTTCATCCTTACGGGGTCGATAAAATAAAGTACCAGTAATGCACTGGTTGATTGATGGCCTTGTTCCTAAAGTAGAAACAATTATTTAAAGAATTGAAGTATAGAAATGTAACACTGTGTCTTCGTATTTATTATAATACGAATAACCCGGTGGGTACTGGTCTATGTGATCCCAGAGCTTACGTAGATAGGTACGACTATGTTGACATACCGATAAAACCATACGCTATGATTGCGGTGATAAAATAGAACAGTAACATCTACTTTGAAAATGTATGTATGCACACATATATATATATATATATATATATATATACACACATATATATATATATATATATATATTGTTTATATTTATATATATTTTGTATTCATTTATATGCATATATATATTATTTATTCTGCAAGATACAACACACGCACCGATCGAGGTTTATTTATATATTATTAATCAAATAACTAATCAATTCACTGATTGCTTAAACAAACAATCTGATATACAGCTAATTTTCAAAACTCTTTTATCACACATAGAATGACATGATCAATGATTTTTCTTGTTCTCTACGATTTTTCCCGTCTCACACTACACCAAAATGATGGAGTAAGCTGGAAATCAGGTTGAATCACAGAAGGCGCAAATTCTCTACTAAGTTTACAGAATATCTGATTAAAGAACTTTGATAATTCAGTGAATATTCAATTCGTTGTGTAAGCAAATGATAT
>OZ024740.1:332201768-332209268 GCA_964016885.1 Eledone cirrhosa | reverse complement strand
CAAGCGCCAACCTCTTTCCTAGCACCTTGGCCAAAATCTTGAACTCTGTGTTTAGCAGAGTTATGGGCCGGAAATTATCTATGTTATCCCCCTTGTTCGGATCCTTTCTCAGCAGTGCCACCGCTCCTCGGCTCACAGAACTGGGAAATCTCCCGTTCTGTTGCCAGTTGCAGTAGACGTCTGCCAAGAGGCCTCCGAACAAGTCGGGCATCTGTACGTAAAGTTCATCTGTACGTAAAGTTCATCCAAACCAGGCGATTTACCCCTTGTGCAGCCAGACATTGCCTCCCTTACTAAAGCGGCTGTTATCGGCTTTTCGCAACACTCCGCCTCAGTGGCCGAGAGCCGCGGCAGTCCGTCGAGGTAGACACTAAAGTCCATCCCTCGACCCGGCCCACCGCTGCCCCCGAACAGCTGAGTGAAGTGTCGCTGAAAAGCTTCACACATTTTCCCGGGATCGAGTAGCATGCGCCCGTCGTGTCACATTCTTTAGTGACCTGAGGCGTTGAGCAGGTGGCCCTGCTTCTATGACGACCCCAATCCACGCGCATTTATGCTGCCTATTCTGAGTGAGGTCATGTTGAAATGGAGTGGAAAAGATAGGAAAGACCACTTACCTTACTTTTCGTAGAGGAAGTATGGTTTCTCCATCCTTTTCACTGCTTGTGGCCTCCTCCGGAAGGATGTCCCTATAAATCCTCCCGGAGAGTGCTTGTCAAGAGTCTCCGATGTCTTTGGGGAATTTTTATTTCAGTGTCGTGTACGTTTTCTGTGTGATGCGAGTGATCTGTAGGTGTGGAGGTGGTGTGAAATTTTGGGGTGTTGTGTAGTCTTTTTCTGTGATTCTTGTGTTGTGTTGCATGTAGTGTAATAATTGGTTGTTGTTCAAATTTAATGCTGTGTAGTGTGTATCGTTTTGGTTGTTTTGGTTTGTTTGCGTTTGTTGTGGGTTTGTTTCTGTTTCGCTTTTTGGTGACTTTTGTGGTGTTGGTGATGGTGGTGTTGGGGTTAATGATGGTGTTGGTGTTTGTGTTGATGTGGTTGGTGATGCTGGTGTGGATGGTGGCATAGCTGTCCTAACTTTTTTGTTTGTTAGTTTGTTTGTTTCCCTCTGTATTTTGTTTTTGGAGGGGGAAGGAAGAGGATTTTTTTTTCTTTTTTCCTGGTACCGTTTCCCACTCCTCGTCGTCAAAATCTGTCTCCAGTTGCGATAAGTCGGGGAGGGGAAAATCCTCCACAGGCGTTAGTTTTGGTTGTGGCGTGGTGGATGGTGTAAGCGCCGGTGCTAGTTCTGGCGCGTTGGGTGGTGGTGGTGGTGTTGGTTTTGCTACTGTTTCTGGAGTTGTTGCTGTTACAGTTGCTTCTGTTGTTGCTGCTACAGTTGTTGCTGCCATTTCTGCTGCTGGTGGTGTTGATGGTTGAGTCACTGGGGTGGGTAAGAGAGGTGGCTTCAACCTTTTAGCCTGAGGGCAGAAAGCCCTTAGGTGGGTTTCTTCACCACAAACGACACACCTAGGCCTTCTGCCCTCAACGATTACGGTGAGGTCGCTGCCGTCAGTGAGGTCGATTACCTCTGGTATCTCCTCAATGCTGTTTTGGTCCGCTTGGATCAGGAGCTCCATCCCAGATCCGGACTAGTTCTCCTGCATTTTCGATTATCTTGGTGTTGGCCTCGATGCCGGCGAGGAGGGCAGCCATTAGCCAGGGAATCACGATGGCCGGTGGAACGTGGGTCACCCTGATCTTCACGAGTCTCTGGCCACAATAGCTTGGGACGAGTGTGAAATTGTCACTTCTTAATGGGACCATGGAGTGTTCTCTGGCCTCCTCTGGTGTTGCAAAGAACACGTCCACGGATTAATATTTCTGCCCACGTCTGATGTGGGGGTTTTTTTGCCCACACTTGTCCCAAAGTTTTTTGGATTTGGGACTCGGATGCCCGTTCCACTCGGAACGATTCTATGTTAATCGTCCGATAAGACACGGTGCATAGGCGCCGATGCTCCATTTTATTTGGTGGGGGTGAGGCTGACCCTGTACCCATCTTTCTTTACCATTTTCTTGGCTTCATCTTGTTCCTCCTGAGTTACCTGAATTGTTTCACATGTTTTAGCTGCTTTAGCAAAAGACACGATGCTGTTATTCTCATTGTTGTTGTTGCTGTTGTTGTTATTGTTACTTTTGTTATTGTTATTTTTAGTTTCAGTTGTGGTGGTGGTGGCGTCAGTGGTGTTCGGTGTGGAAGAGTCCATTCTGGGTGAATCCATTTCGATGTCACGAGATAATTTATTTTTTTCTTTTGTTTCTGTTGTCGCTGTGGCGGCTTCAACACATGCAGTCATTGGTAATGGCGGGAAATGAATGTCTGCATGAGACAAATTTAAATTATTGCTACTGCTTATATTTTTAGTGTTGGCAATCGTAGTAATATTTACAATGGTGGTGTTGATGTGAGGTGTTAGTTTGTGAGGAAGGCTCTCAGCTACTTGGTGTAGTTGTGAGTCGTCCATGATTTTTTCAAAGACATTTTTTGTTTGATAATTATAAAAGTTTAAATTTTGGGCTCAAGGCCCCAATCTTTTTGAGTGTCCTTTTCCGAAAGCAGATTTTGTGACTTTATAAATAGATAACAACAAAAATGTTCCATAAATGGCAATTTTAAACAAACGAAAACAACAAATCTTTGCGGAGCTCACGATGATACGATTTCCTACGTAGGTCGCCAATAATAATAATAATAATAATAGTAATAATAACCCTCCGATACGTCGTAAATATCTGAGGCTGCAGGTTACGGCTTGATGTTCATTCGAAGAAACTTTCCAGTTAAATAACATCAATGACTGAGACTCTAAGAACAATAATAATGATAATAATAATGGGGAAGGAAAAATTCGATTAAATCGATCACAGAGCGGTATTGGTCCTTTATTTTATCGAACCCGTAATGATGAAAGATAAAGTTAGCCTCGCTGGCATTTGAACTCAGAACGTAAAGAATCGTAACTATATGCCACATGCTGTATGATTATTTAACAGTACTGCCAATGATAGCATCGTTTTAAAGAAAAAATAAAAACAGAATTTAGAGATTCACACGCATGGAACTAGTTAGAGGAAATGTGAGGTTAAGAAAAATATAGAAGAAATGCTACTAGCTTCGGAGGAGCAAGCCTTTAGAACGAAATGGATGGAACATCATATTGACAAGGATGATGTTAGTCAGTTTTGTAAGATCTGTGGAGAGAGAGCGGAAACAAATGAGCAAAGTGGCGCCGTAAAAGCCCCACACATCTGCCTGTAATCGGGTAGTACGCTGTTGCTGTTGTTGTTTGGTTTGTGATTTTAATTTCATCCTGCTCACTTTTTTATGCATTCATTTGATTTGTTTTTGCTTTCTTTCTCTTTTTTGAGAATAGTTTCCATTCGCCATTTCGGCTCATTCTTTATTTGGCATATCCGAGTTGTAACTGGAAACTGGCATCTCTTTAGGCGTTCTATTGTGATTGGTAGATTTTGTTGCTGATGTTGTGGGAGCTAGTGTTGCCGTTATTTATGCTGTTCTTATTGTTGTTGCTTTCGTTTCTGTAGTTAGATTTGTTTTCTGCTGTGGCTCTTGTGGTGTGTTAAGTGTTTCAGAAGTGCTTTTTTTACCCTACCGTGTCATTTCTTTCCTTCACATTATATAGGTTTTGATATTGACCTTAAGCATCTTTCGATTATGTCCCTGTATGTTCTCTCAAGGTTCTTGAACTTGGTACCCATGAATTTGTATAAAACAGTTGTTTTAAAGTAACCTGGAGACATTATCCAAATAGTTAATATATTGTTTGGTCGACACTTGTTATGAGCTGCATGGTCCTAGTAACACTCTCCTCAGTTATGAGCCTGCCATTGTGGTAGTAGTGTTAATGGTAGCGCCAGCGGCTGTGTTGGTGATGGTGGTGGTCGTGGTGGTGGCAGATGTGGTGTTTATTATTATGGTGGTGGTTGTTGTTATTGTTATAGTTATTGTTTTTGTTTTAGTACTATTTCTTGTGTGTCGGCTTATTGATCTGGTTGTTTGCTTGTAAGTTCACAATACAGTTTTTGTTGCCGATGCTGCTTATCAGGAATTATATATTCAGAAATATATTTATCAGTGTGAAGTGGTAGTTGGCTGTTCACTTCATAAGTAAATAATGTTGACCGTTTTGACCTGCGGATGCAGTTGGAGGAGAATACTTTTCCACCATCTTTTTTGGCTGAAATATTGCAACGTCTTTGCATCTAAAAATAAAGCTTTTGCCCCTAAGTGACTGAAGTTTGTGTGTCGCTCCCTTAGCAAAATAAAGAGAGGGCCCTTACGCAAATAAACTTAACAGAATTTTAACTATATCTTTCTTGTAAACAAGTAGAAGCTGGTAATTTACGGCAACCAAAGCGAAGAAAAACACGTGTGAAGAAAAAGAAAGCAATAATAATAATAATAATAATAATGAATAATATTTATATCTACAATACTTCGCTCATAAAGAAAACCTCTACTGTTATAATCAGAGAGAAACTGCGTGAGATAGGTAGATAGATCGATCGATATATATATATATATACATATATATATATATATATATATATATATATACAGAGAGAGAGAGAGAGAGGGAGAGAGAGAGAAGAAATCTTCTAGGATTGTCCAACCTCTTTGACAACTGGCGTGTTTTTGCCCGTCAGGAAGTTGACTTCAATGAAAATATCTAAAACATCATTGATATGAACATGGAGAAATGATAGGATTTCTGTGGCATACCACAGCATCAATGTCTAACTTAAACGAAAGATGAAAGAAATATATAATAAAGAAGCATTCTCGGCGATATATTTTAATTTTAGCGGATATTCACTTGCATCGATCATATTCGGAAATCGATTAGGAAGCAATATAGTTGTCGCTGATTTAGATTTTTTCCTTCTGTATATAGCTTGTCATTTTCGACATGTTTTCATGTAATAGAATAACTGGGTCTAAGTATATGAATTGCATTGGCTGACTTAATAACAAGCTTTCATGCAGAAGTAGGCGGACGGCTGGTTTTCCTATTGAACCATTGAAGAAGGGTTCTTTACATCACTATTGCATAAACGTTAATCTTGACCTTTTACACAGGATTATGTTATTAAAGATAATTTTACTGCAAGTAAAATTAAGAAGCGCAAAAGATGAAGAAATATAAGAGAATGCAGCCGACTGCAAACCTATCCAATAACAACTTCTGCCTGTAATGGGAAAGTTGGTACAGCAGCATGGATCTCAGTTCACTTGTTCCGCCGAATCGTTCTAAATCTATTTTCAAATTTATCATCCAACCGTTAAGAGATGAAATTCTTTCAAATGATGGATTTGACCATGAAGTATATGAAATGAGTTAAATTCGATGGTATATAGTTCTCTGTGACAAGTGCTTATAAATTGCATCTATATAAGTTCTACTTCAAACAAGAAGATATATCGCACGTGATGTTGATCTTGACACTTACTTGATTTTATGATAGTATTTGCTTCTAAAACTATCCCCGTAATTATGAAATTCAGGCGCCATGATCTAGTGATAGAATAGTGGTTCCAACATTTTAACATATCAAATAGAAAAGCTAATTTGGATGAGAGAAGATAATTTCTCGGGATTCAATAACAAGGGACCTAAGTTTACAAATTTACTCAAGAGAGATGTATAATTGATAATAAAATAACACATTAAGCATCATGTTCCTCTTTATGAAATATGTTTTAATTACGACACCGGAAAATTGTAATTGCTTTGTTATCTCAATAATTTAAAACTGAGTTCAACATCGTGCATTAGACAAGCTTTGTTTGCTACGAATTGGTAGAAGGAATAAAGTATTAATAATTCTGTTTTGGAAGACGCGGTACGCTATACAAGTATACGTAGTGATGTTGAGAATGCTTCACTACGCCCTACTGTCCGATTAATTTATCAGTCAAGAAAAAAAAGAAAATTTGTGATCCAGGAGAAGAGATTCTTTATAGTTATTCTGCCTGCTAGGTATAGCAGTGAAATCTCTCAACCTACACCTTATCATCTTTGACAAAATGAACACATAATATTGCATTATGCGGAATTCATTTTGGAAAACGGGAAAGTATGGTCATTGGCGCAAAGATCATAAACATCAGTCCGCTTGATGTGAGCTGATTTGGAGCGAGTCGCCAATATCAGAAAATAGAGACAAAACATTTGAATTTTGAATATAACATCTTATTGCCTGTTTATGATATACAATATTTCAACCATCGTGTGTGTGTGTGTGTGTGTGTGTGTGTGTCTGTGTGTGTGTCTGTCTGTCTGTGTTGTGTGTGTATGTGTGTGTATTTGTGAGGGTGTGTGCGTGAGCATGTGTGTGCGACTGCTTGCAAGTGTATGTGTATATGTGTGTTTGTGTGTATTTTGCTTGTTTTATTGTGTGCTAGTCAAATGCGCGATTAAATTTATTTTTATATACGATAATATATTGATGAATTTTACTGCTTAGATCTAAGCCAGTCAGTTTTCATTTCATTGCAAATATGTGTTACTGTTTCGTGTCTGAGATGCTTCCTATCTCAGCATTATTTAATACTGTTATAAATACAAACAGAACAAATTGTTGAAAGACAAAACTGTATACAGTGGTGCCGTAGAGTGGGCAATCAATATTAAAACCTAAATAGAGGAGAGCGTGTGTCTTCTCTTTGAATTGTGTTGGACTCATGTATTTCTATTTCATTTAGTCCGAGCTGACACCTAAACCTCCCATGCTCCCATGCCAACTCTTTTTTACCATTTCACCGTTCCCCTATTCTAGTAACCAATCAATGAGATTTGCCATGCTTCACAGCTTCACAAATAGTAGTTGTACTTCTTAATTCCTACCATTCTTTTCTGCTTCTTCCAGCTCCTGTGTGTCATTCTATTTGCCATTTATCATACAAACTATCACATGCATACACATATGTACTAACATGGGAGATGGTCTGTTCTTTCCATTCAATATATTTTGTCAGATATTTTGACTGGACGGCAGGATATGTTCAAATTACGAGTCATCAAGTTCAGTCGAAATAAAATATTAGACTTTAGCATGGTTTCCAGCACTTTTTAAATCCATTTGTTGAAAGCAGTATGAACACACATGTGCGCGCATCAGACACACCCACATATATATATATATATATATATATATATATATATATATATATATATATATATATATATATATAGTAATAATAATAAATGTGAAGACTAAAATCCAAAGAGGGCTCGATAAGGATAAATATATATAACTTTAATCTGTTATTTTAATATATAGATTGTTTATTGATTAGGTGATACCCGCTGATGAAGCTGCATACACCGATGCATTGTTGCATAATATATGCAGACGGAGGGTGCAGTGCACCTTACTGCTGCATTAAGTGTGCCCGAAACTCGAGTCCTGGAACTTTTATAGGCATCTGTT
>OZ024740.1:332174268-332196768 GCA_964016885.1 Eledone cirrhosa | reverse complement strand
AATCCGCCTCTTCATTGCTGTAGTGGAGTCTGTGCTGCTGTATGGGTCTGAGACTTGGACACTGACCAAGAGACTCACTCAGATGGTGGATGGGTGCTACACGAGAATGCTGACGATGGCTCTGAACATTAATCAGTATACACTGAGGATGAAAAACTCAGAGCTGTATGGGAGCATCCCAAAAGTCAGCTCAAAAGTGACACAGAGAAGACTGAGGTTGGCTGGACATGCTCACCGACATCCAGAGTTGACATTGCACTCAGTGCTCCTTTGGGAGCCCCTACATGGACACACTAGAAGAGGAAGACCAAGGTTAACATATGTTGATGCCCTAAGGACAGACACTGGTCTGTTGGAGATGCAGGATATGGCAGCGATAATGGGGGACAGAGACCGCTGGAGAGAACTCGTCCATGGATCTCGGGAATTTTACCCGCCTTAGATATATATATATATATATATATATATGCATATATATATATATATATATATATGCATATATATATATATATATATATATATATATATATATATATATATATATATATATATATAATTGGGAATCAGTAAAATCGAATCTCTGGCGGTTTGCAAGTAATTTGGCCTACTTATATGAAGTGATGGGTTAGCGAAGCACTCGATAAGATAGGTCTCAGGGTTATAACATATATTTAAATAGCGTGACAAATCCGACATTGTGGTAGGCTAAACTAACACACAATATATACCAAAGTAACGAAGAAACTAATCAGGTTGAGAAAAATAGACCTGGACAGATCAGACGAACGTTTGAAATGTTTCTCTGCCTCCGAAATCAAATATCAGACTTACTTTAGTGGCAAGTTCATGGTATTGGTGACTGAACAGAGGAATCAGTTTATCAGCAGGTTTTCGTTCTGGTTAGGATCAGGAGTGATAAAATATGTTGCTGCTCTCACGGCTGCTAATCATATCTATATTTATCACGTGTTAATTCCGGCAAGGGAAATAACCCTTGGTTTTTGGCGGGTCATTCAAATGCTAGCAAATGGAAATATTTAAATTTCCGCTAATCATCGACTAGATGTTATAAAACTAACGCTAATAATAAACCAATCAACAGAATTTTCCAATTAAATTAATTGGTTAATTAATAAATCTAGGAGATTAATATAATTGGGAGTCAGTAAAATCGAATCTCTGGCGGTTTGCAAGTAATTCGGCCTACTTATATGAAGTGATGGGTTAGCGAAGCACTCGATAAGATAGGTCTCAGAGCTATAACATACGTTTAAATAGCGTGACAAATCCGACATTGTGGTAGGCTAAACTAACACACAATATATATATATATATAAAGACAATATCAAGTGCTTACCGGTTATAAAAATATATTCTATTTTTAATTTATCTTTTTTTATGGGTGGTAATTGTGAATACTTTGAATAAACCCCAGTCATACGGAACAAAGGTACTTTTTCACGGGGGCTGTTCGGAAAAATAGACTAGTCATGGTCCAGACACGTAAAATAAGACGAGGCGTAATCGTTTAATTATATGAGAAAATTAGCAGAAAAAGAGAAAAGAAAATACAACGTTAGGTCAGACAAATACGCTGAAACGTGGCTCAAGGAAATTGACTTAAATTTCAGAAGGGGTAACGGGACATAAATGTACACGACACAGAAGCTGATGAAATGTAGCCTTATGGTCCGATAAACAGAAAACACATCCTATCTCTTCGATATTCAGAGAAGAAAGGGAGAATTATAGGTAAAGAAACCCAGATGATTCGAGTGAAAGGTGTGGAAGGCCGGAGAGTATAGAAATGGTTACAGTGGTTAATGTGTAAGCAAGTTTAGAAGAAGTACTGTGTAGTGTCTGAAAATTCTGTTAAACTAAATATTAATCAATACATACGGAAATTGTTTATTCCGTGTCTCGACTGTTTATCAACAGAAAAACTGTGATTTTAGAGGTGTCCGCTGATGATAGGAATTTATCGCAGTATTGTTGTGTCTGTCACATCCCATGGGCATTTGGGTCATTTCTACTCTGTGATCTGTTCCATTTCGACTCGTTACCTTACATTTGATTTATCACATATTCCGACGCAACAGAAAATTCTCACATCTCTGACTTTTAGTTTATACATTCACACATATACACACATACACATCACACGCAATCACACACACAAGCGTATATATATATATATATATATATATATATATATATATATATATATGCACACACACATACACACGCGCGCGCATACCCCTCCCCATATATATATATATATATATATATATATATATATATATATATATATATATATATATATATATATATTTATATATATATATGTATATATATATAAGCTAGATCATGATGGCTGCGCGAATGGGTACGCAGTTCCCAATTCTATTTCAGTCTGGTCTGTGACTACATAGGTGAAACTCCAGATTAAGGAGTCGCAGACTCAGCATTAATGATTAATGAAGAATGTGTGTGTGTGTGTGTGTGTGTGTGTGTGTGTGTGTGTGTGTGTGTGTGTGTGTGTGTGTGTGTGTGTGTGTGTGTGTGTGTGCGCGCGTGTGAGTGGGTGTATTTATGTGTGTGTGTGGGGGTCTGTATGTGTGGGTATGTTTGCCTGTGTCTGTGTGTATGTGTGTGTAGTTATGTAGCTATGTTCGGCATATAATTTTGTATTTCCTTTAGCGAATAAATATAATATCCCTAAGCTAAAACTGTCTGTAACTTACTATATGTTATAGTTCCTGCCATATTGTTCTTTTTAATATATATGGTCCAATAAAGATATATCATTCACAATATAAAGTTTCTGGGTGTGGTACTATCAGATCATTTGGCAGTATCGGTAGAGAGTCGGACGCCATGCCTTCCAGCATAGTTACGTCCCTTTACGATCTGAGTTCAAATCCCGCCGAAGTTGACTTTGCCTTTCATCCTTACGGGGTCGATAAAATAAAGTACCAGTAATGCACTGGTTGATTGCTGGCCTTGTGCCTAAAGTAGAAACAATTATAGATAGAAGCATTAATTCTTGGGAAAACGTTTGCTTGATTTATAACCATGATCATGCGTGCGTGGTTCAATTATAAGAATGCTAGAATAACCGTATTTGTTCTAAATATATATAACATCTTAGATTGGTGATGGAGAAATAGCAACCTTGTAGTAATAGTAGTAGTAGTAGTTGCTCTTGTTGTTGTTGTAGTGGTAGTGGTAGTAGTAGTAGTATCAGGATGGTGGAGGTGGGGGTGTGATCATTATGACGATGACGACGACGATGATGATGATGAGGAGGAAGAGGAGGAGGAGGAGGAGGAGGAGGGGGATTAGTAATGTGTCTTTAGAATTCTGCTATACTTAGCATTCTCAGCATTTTGAAAATATAAAAGATTATAATCCAATAAAATGGATACACCGGCCTGATAATTAGATTGTTGATGTGTGATGTGGCTGTTATTGCCCGAGTTACCGTTGTCAAAGCTACTGGATTTGGCAACTATACAGTGGCGCTTGACTCAGTTCGATGGCTTAATTGTCAACCGGTACCCTTCTTGATAAGGTGTGCACCTGCATTGGAGTACACAGCACCTCTGCTCTTGTGTGTGTGAGCCACACAGATGCAGCTGTGGAGCCGTTACTGATGAGTTCGGTCTGCACCGACGGATTAAACTTCTTCTCTTTCGAGCTGGGCAAATTGCTAATTTGGGACAGGACATGTAGCGACTCGTTCTCCTCCAGCAACCTTGTCGCTTCGGCCAGAAACCCAGTCTTCGCTGTCCATAATGCAGAGAAGAGGAAGATATACCGCGGCCTCACCAACCGCTTCCATTTTGCACTGTTCTCCAAAAATACTTCTGGCGTCCTGGATCCCCGCACTCCTAATTTTCTCCGTGAAGTCGGATAGACGGCGACCCGCTTGAGCAGGGACCTCCGTGTGTTGGGGTGGCTGCTGCAGCGGGTTCTATGGCCATTCTCCGAGGTAACACATTTGCCATTTTGTCCCCCCGGACGCGGCTGAGGCACCACTCGGACTTGGGTATAGTGTTTGTTTTCCTGCCCCTCACATTCTTTCCTTGATTGATCCTTTTCTTCTTTTTCTTCTTTCTACTTCCTGTTTTTACTTCCATTTTGTTCCATTTAATAGCATGTTTTGTTTGAATCAGATACAAAACCAGAAATAAAATATATAAAATACTAGAAACAAAGTTGACAGCTTGTTGGTGCAAACGATGGATAAATTTGATTGGCTATAATTATTTTTTAAATTTGAATATAATAAAAGAGGACATTGTTCGTCAAATGACAAACATGCAATAGATGTTTGGAAATATTTTTGTCAGTAACGTACAAGTCAAAATTGATTTTTACCCGGGTGTTTATATTTTTAATTGTATTGTTAACGTAGTTGACAGCAGAAAGTTAATTATTTATTAAATATTATCCATTCTCGAGAGCAATTTCGCTTAGGTAATCACTTCAACATGTTAAAAGATAATTTTTCTCGTGCCAAGTAGACGGTAATTGGACGAAAACAGTTTACGTATTCTTTTAAAATTCCTATTTTATTTCGTATTTCGTGCGAAGACTTTCAAATGTGCTACATATGAGTACGTTCTTTTACTTGGCACAACACATATTGATCGCCGTGTAGTAAATATTAGCACCACACCCACCGAAAAGCGTTAATTATAGCTGAGACGGAACTTTGTAAGTTAATCACCATCTAAAATCCATTAAGCCGACTTAATTTACACTTGTCTTTTAGTACTTTCCATTAGTTTCTGCATCCAATTAAATTTGAATTTACCGGTTCTAAAATGACACCTAATTAAACCTTCTGCTGAAATATTTCCAGACAGAGATAAAAAAAAATCTCTATCATTATACAAATACTATAATTGTAAGTACTCTGTTGATCAGCAGAGAAGTTAATATATAACAGCAAATAAAACATATCTAATGACATCAGAAGTATAAAAATTGAATTGAGGTATACTTTATTTCGTAGAACTAAACATCCAATAATAATATAATTGTTCAGGGATCATGTTATAAGCGTTAAATATAAAATAAGTTAGCTTTAATTAAAATACAATTTAAATAGTAAAGTTATTTAATGAATTATATATTCACAAGATATAAATTTAAGGCAGAGACATAAGAAATCATAAATAACGTAGAGCGTTGCACATGTAGATTATATAGATCTTCTCTTTATATGTAGTATGATAGGTCTTTCTCAAATTCATAGTATTACAGATATACTACTGTGAATTAAACCGATTGCCATACCTGAACTGATACCACACCTTTAACCACTCCATATATATACTAGACCTGAAAAATGCGCAAGCTCAAAAGAGCCACAGAATGTTATAATAAACCTTCAAAAGTGTGGGACTAGAGTTGTTGCTCAAAAATATTGTAATCATTATCTATCGTACACTCTCTGGCATCCTTTTATAAAAAAGAGACACAAGACGACACGATAATTATTTAAGCTAATGTTCAATATCTCATATTAGATGTTTAGTAATGATTAATACGAAATGCACTTAAACCGAATTCTATATTATAAATTCACTTAAATAATTATCGTGTCGTCTTGAGTTCGTTATGAGTCTCTTTTTTATAAAAGGATGCCACATAGATAATGATTACAATATTTTTGAACAACAACTCTAGTCCCACACTTTTGAAGGTTTATTATAACATTATGTGGCTCTTTTGAGCTCGCGCATTTTTCAGGTCTAGTTTAATATTTTTTAAGGCAACGCTTGTAATAACTCTAGTTAAACATGATATATATTAATAATAAATTATCGTTGTAATGTAATTAGATTATATAATTGTTATTTTATAAATGATCTTATAAATATTATTGTAAGATGTATAAAAATAGTTTCAGACTTTTAATATAAACAACTACAAAAAACAATCAATATTAAATAAATATATTTTACATAATAACTGTTATAGTTGAATTAATAAAAACTAAATAAATATTACATACAAATAGTCTAACATAATAATAAAAAAATAATGTAACATAATAATAATAAAATAATCTAACATAAAACGAACAATAATATGGACAAATATACAAGTAAATATGATACAACCAATAGTATAAGCATGTTATAAGGAACTGAAAAAATAAATAGTTATTATAAATTTAAAAAATAATATATAAATTAACAATATAACTTACCAAAACGAGAAACATATTTTGATGATAAACGACGAAATACAGGAGAAAGATTCGAAAGCGAAACGATAAATAAACGTGCAAACAAAGTGGCGGATGCTTTTGAGCAACAATTACTCTCATTGGTTGATTAGCCAATAAGACGATGAAATTAGCCAATAAGACGATACATTACAAAACATGTTTGGGAGGGATCACCACGGCCAGTAATGCCCCTTGAAATTTTTATTCCCAAGCTACGCATATATGTCAGAACACGCAGACTTAAAACATTCTAAAACTGCGTGTCTAATAGATAAATCATATATATATAAATCAAATACTTGTGATATCCTTCTCGATATTTCGTCTGTTTTATACATATTCTTTATTTGTAAGTCTGTAGGCAAGTTTTCTGCCTATAACCTTTGCAAGCCCTCCGATACCAGAGAGGTTGGAGTATATGTTCACGTCAACAGTTACAAGTCAATTCCTTTTGGAGAGTCATGAGCAAATGGGGAGTTCTAAGTTGAGTGAGATTTAGCGATGTGGATAGACAGAGCATGAGTGATGATAAGAACAGAGACGAATTATTTTGGTGTTCCTCAATTTTTAAAATTTGTTTTTATTCATTTCTTGCTAATGTAAGCCTCTAAATGATATCCCCATTTTGCTACACTCGTTAAATAGTTGTTTATTATAAGGCTGTCATTTGGTAGTCATTAGAGCGTTGGATGAAATGGCCCGGTATTTATTTCGGCTCTTTACATACAGAATTCAAATTTCGTTATGATTATCTTCGTATTTCATCTTTCGGGGTTGATAAATAATACATTGCATTTCCAGGGTCGAGGGTTTGACGAAATGGTTAAAGAGTCGAGCGTGATATGTTGCGGTATCTGATCTGGTTTTGTGAGTTGCGAGTTCAAATCAAGTCATTTTCTTACATGAGTTTTGAACTACAGTGAGAATCAGCAATGGCAACGCCAATGGCGATATAATTTCGTTTACCATATCTAAAGATCGGTTTCTCTTTTTCCTGCTATATACTTCCTCAAAGGTTAATGATTTTATCAGACTACGCATTAAATATATTTATTGTAACCGTTGTGATTTTAAAGTAATTGTTTCTATCGTCATTGAAGACAGACACGATTTTGTTATAATTGTTTGGACACTTAATAACCAGACAATAATTTATAATACATAGAACATTGCATTCGTAATGAAACTAAGATTAAATTGAACGTTTCTACGGTTTAGGAGAATATACTCAACGAAAGTATTCATTGTTTCTACTTCATTTTGATAATTATATTCCACCAGCTTTAAGTATCTTTGTCTATAAACTATGTTTAAACAGTTATGCTTCGAAAGTTATTGATGTAGATTATTTATTATATTTACAGGGATTCATTAATCTTCCACTTGAGAGGCTAAAATACGGCGGTGTAAACTTAACAGGCTTTCAACTACTTGACCCTGATAATCCGCATCTACAACATTTTCTACGGATCTCTGAGGAAGTGGACCGGGTGAGGTGCCCGGTAGCAGAGGGAAATTGGACTACGGTATGTAATATATCTTCTATACAATTAAGAATGTCTCCAGTTCTTTCTTCCTGACTTTTTCTACCCACACATGCAGTCATATCCTCTTCAATTTCGCTTTTTATGGGACTTTACTGAATATTTCTTCTGTTTCTCCATCGTGATCCTGTCTTTATTTTGTACTCCTGAAGAGGGGCTTAAGCCCGACACGTCGAACTTTCTTTCCTCCTTCCAATATAAAGCGTGAAACTAATAAGACTTTTGTACCTCTATTTGTTGTCTTCTTGAACTATACATATATTTATATATACATATATATATATATATATATATATATATATATATATATATATATATATATATATATATATATATATATATATATATATATATATATATGTGTGTGTGTGTGTGTGTGTGTGCATTCCGTATAATTACACTCATACGTACACACACATGTAATACATTTCGAGGTGGTAAAAGTACGCAACGTATGTAATTTTTAACTTGTTATTCAAGTGACAAATGGGAACAATTTTCAAAGCAATCATGGTGGTTGACCAGTGCCTTGAGACGGATTTTTAAACGGAAACTGCTGAAGACTGTCTTATACACATATATATACACACACACACAGATACACACAGACACAGACACACGCACACATATACACACACACACACGCACACACACACACACACACACACACACACATATATATATATATTATCTTTCTTCCTCTTCGGTCTCTTATTCCTGGAGAGTCGTGGGGCCAGAGTCCTCAAACACACATTATAGCGCATCTTCTCAGAAGCAACCGTTGCCAACAGATCTGTATTACTGGCATATTAATGCACTCACCTCTGCACAAAATGCAGCCTTCCATCACACTTGGACACGAGATTGAGATATTTCAACGTCTCCACCTTCGCCAGTATCCAATCACATGTAAAGTGCACGGTTCCTTCAGAGGACAAGTGTCTCAGACTTCGAGGCACTGTTTTATCATTTCAGCTGTGCAGCACCTGGCAGCAAACCTAACAAGTGCATGCTAAGTCGTACTTCTGGTATGTTAATTAGTATCATATCCTCCGCAAATTGCAGCTGACTGATTATACAGCTGCCTGTCTTTATGCCACATCCAACCTCTCTGCGCATGTCAATCCTGTCCATGAAGATTATGAACAGGTAAAGTGACTCTACGCAGTTCAACACTCACATTGAATAGTTTCGACTTAAAGCCATTTATCTGGATAATAAATACTAGGGTATTCGCATAGAGACATCAGTGCAACAAGAATCTGCCCATCGATCCAAGAGTAGGTTGTTCATAATAGAAGGACCATTCCTAGAATCGAAGTCAAATAAGGCTCCTTTTATCGTATTTAGATCGGGATGATCGATCCTTCCAATCAATCCTTTCCATGTCATAGTCAGTGCCAACATGTGCATTGTAGTCCCCCATAAGTTTATATGACTCAATCTTAACTACGTTTAAAGCTTATGTGAGTTCATGAAGGAAAGATCTGTATTTGGGCTCTCTTTTGGGTGCATAACATACCACCACCCACAGAGACATTTCTTTCAGCCTAAGCTTCCAGAGGCAAATCCTCTCTCCTAATGTGATCCAATCATTAACGTATTCTGACATCCGGGAGCTTGTGAGTATCCCAATTACCACCTGTGCTGTATTATCTGTCGCCACAGCTGAATATTGGACTTTCCAACCTCAATCCAAATTTACAGGACGGGCCACTATTTTGGCAGTATCGGTAGAGGGTCAGATGCCATGCTTTGTAGCATAGAGTTATGGCTCTTTATGATCTGAGTTCAAATCCCGCCGAGGTTAACTTTGCTTTTCATCCTTACGGGGTCGATAAAAGTACCAGTCACGAACTGGGTCGATTTAATCGACTTACCCCTCCTCCACAATTGCTGACCTTGTACCTATATAAGAAACCATTTTACACAGAGAACGGTATGGATGTTTTTCTTTATTTCCGGCCCCATTGCAGTGTTTTGTTTGTTTTATTCGAGCTAGTCATCGGCGAAGCCTAGTATTTTTAAGAGGCGTTAATTACTCGCTTCGTTGTAGCTACATCATTGAATAGTAAGATCTAACAGTGTCAACAATTACTTCCTGTCCGCACAGCTCTACCGAGAATATATATATATAGGAACGAAAAATGGCGTGCTGTGTTGTTGCATATGTGATATACAAATTAAAATAGAGAATTATAAATAGAAACAGGACTATCCATCATCAGTGGTCTACTAGCCAGCATAGGTATTTCTTCGCATTAAAGACCAGATACCTCAGGCTAGCGCGAACAATAACTAAAATAAGTTATTGGGATAAAAAGAATAGGGAGGAGAAAGATCCTCTCTTTAGGTTGCCTCACCATTCGTTTTTGTTTACCTGTCCCTCTTTCTCCACCCAATTCTTTTTATCCCAATAACTTATTTTAGTTATTGTTCGCGCTAGCCTGAGGTATCTGGTCTTTAATGCGAAGAAATACCTATATGGCTAGTAGAACACTGATGATGGATAGTCCTGGCTTCTATTTCTAATTCTTCATTTTAATTTGTATATATATATATATATATATATAATAAGGAGTTGACTCCCACTGTCATCGCCTCCATCTCTCTCACTCTCCTCCATCTCTCTGTATTGAGAGCAAATGAGATCCCTCATGCTGGCCGCCCCACAGTCCCAGCACACAGAATGGAGAAGGCGTTTCCCCGAATGATGGTAAGGGAGATGCGCTGGAAGAGCCATTCCATCTCGCGAGGCTCACACCTGCGGCTGGTTAGTTCAGCGCCTATGGTGGTGAGTAGGGAGGTAGCCCTAGGGCCAAGGACACCGGAAACCTCCACTGCCAAGGGCACGATCACGAACCTGTCGGTACAATGAGAATTTGTACTCCTCAGCCTGAAGTACAGCAGAAACTGGGTTAGTCGCAGACTGTACCGGATTGCGGCTGGAGAAAGTGTCGTTGCAAGTGGCATCCCAGACGATGGAATGTGCCACCGCGGAACGGGAATATGGTCATGCCGTCTGGCCGTTTGCCGTCTCTTCAGTCCAGCCGCACCTGCTAGAGCTGGGAGGGAAAGCCTGCAGCATCCAAGCCATGCTTTATGACCTCGTTGAGGGCAGTATAGCGTGGAGACGGCCGGCACTGTAGCATAAGGAAAGCGGGTTGAGGCCGAATGAGTCCGCAGCGTCATTTGTGTGACTCGCAGATCCGGACGCCAAGCCTCGTGGAAACGGCGATTGAAACAAGTAAATTAATAAAATCTAATATATATATATTACGTTTGTAAGAGTATATTTAAAAGTGACTGGGGGATATGTGATGCTCATGAATGTAGGGATGGGTGTTGGTATGTGTGTGCGTGTGTGTTTGTACTTTGCTTAAACAACTTTTCAGATAGGGATTAAGAATGCATACATCAATTGAACAACGCCTCGGTATGAAATTTGGGGACAGTAAAAGTAAGTAGCTTTTAACTATTTAGTCAAGTAGTTTCAAAGCAGACACCGCTTTGAAAGATACAAAGGACCAGGTGGTGGTTTAAACAAGTATGTATGTATATAAGTATGTATATGCGTACGTATGTGTGTATGTTTGTGTTTGTGTATATATATGTGTATGTGTGTAGCAATCAGTCAATGAATATGTATTTCCTGTTGTGTCTATACATATGTCTAGTGATGAATATATCAGTACGTGCCTGTGTGTATGTTCGTGTATCTGCCTACATGTGCATATGTGTGTGAGTTGGAATATCAATGCGTTTGTATGTGCCTATGTGTATGTGCGTGCGTATGTGTATGTGTCTGTGTGTGTTTGAGCATAACTTAACTAACTTTTTAAACCACTATTCTTGATGACTGGATACATTCATTGTACTGTCTCTGACCCGATTCTTTTTTTCTGGTCGATAAGCATATTTGTATCTCTTCGTCTATGATTGTATGTGTGAATGTAACGTATGTTTGTATGTAAGTTTAAAAACAGAGTACATATGTATCAATATATATGTATGTGTATTCGTGCGCGTGATGTGTGAAATTTGTTTTTTTTCCCTTTTATCTGTCTGAATGCGGTTGTTCATTGTTTGAAGTTTAAACTTTAAACTAACATTTCAGAACAAAATACTTGTTAATAGTGATGATATTGGGGATCAGGGCATTTACTGGCATAATTCCGTTACAACGAATTTTTCAGACCAACTAAATCATTTTAATCCCCGAGGTATTAACAAATAAACGTTCGATTTGTTTCAGTCGAACTCGTTATAAATAATTATTCGTTTCAACGAGTTTTTTATTCCCCGCGAATTTCGTTATAACGAAATTTCACTGTATTTGCCTATCGTTATATACATTAGTCGAAGATGTATTTTAATATTCTTGTAACGATTACTTTGTAACGATGAAGTTATATATATGCAAAAGTTTTATTTAAGATTGTTGGGTTACAACGAGTAAATATTTTATAACTGATATAAAAGCACTCGACAGTTTCTGGAGTAGGTTTACGATATTAAACAAATGGAAACTATATTTATAAAACCATATTTATTTCGTTATATATATTTCTGGGATATCATATTAAAAATATGTTATGCCTTCCTCAGACAAAATACAATACATAAGCTGTTTTATAAATAATTAGTGACATACCTTTTGAGAATGCAACTTCCTTTTAAAAAATCAACTTTTTTAAAAGGAAGTTGCATTCTCAAAAGGTATGTCACTAATTATTTATATAACAGCTTATGTATTGTAAATACAATAGGAGTCTGAGGAAGGCATAACATATTTTTAATATGATATCCCAGAAATATATATAACGAAATAAATATGGTTTTATAAATATAGTTTCCATTTGTTTAATATCGTATATATATATATATATATATATATATATATATATATATATATATATATATATTATATATATATATATATGAAGTGTTTCCGTAGGAAAGGTAAAGGAAAAGAGAGTGCTCTATGTAGACTACAGAGCTTTTTAGTTAGAAATAAACAACATAAGATAATTATTTCATTTACCAAAGGTTTCACGAAGACAGACGAGCCTGACACAGACGTCTGACTTTGGTCGTCAGAATGAAAATTTATTTTAAATGAATGTGAGATATGGATTTCAAAACAAAGTCGAGAACAATTGAAAGCGAGGCTGAAATAAAATAACGGAAGTATATGTAAAGGGGAAAATAATAAATGTATATGTATATATATAAACACATACATATATAAGCACATACCCACGCACTTACACATTCGTACATATATATGCAAATACATACATGCGCACTTACACTGACACATATATAACTATATATAACTATATATATCTATTTTCTCGAAGCATTCGGTAGTGAAATAATTATTTTGTGTTGTAATTGAAATATATATATATAAATATATATTAAAGTGTTAAACAATATTCAATGAGTATGTCAAAGAATGAGTTTTACAGTAGATTGGAAGCACTCTACGAAAAAATAATTTTCCGGAGTTATTAATATTAAAATATAAATATTAAGAAAATAGATTAAATCTTAACCATTTAACATCTCAGGGTATGTCATGTATCATTATATTTTGTCTGATGAGGACGTACTATTGCACATCCGAAATATGTATAATAAAATGTAATTGATCAAAAGAACATCTATTTTATTAATATTTATATTTGAATATTATATAAATACATATATATATATATATATATATATATATATATATATATATATATATATATATATATATATATACTGAAAGTTTTCGTGATATAGTCTTCAAAACTATACAGAGCATTTGAAGTTTTTCCAAATTGAAGGATGAGTATTTCAAACTTTATTTTATCATGAGTTAAGGCGCAATTGATTTTTCCCTGGATTTCACTAAATTCTGTAGGATGAATCTATATCCTGATTCTTTTTGAGTTGAGTTTGAATTATTTTTCCCACATCTTACGTTAACTATTTTTCCCATTTTGACGCTATAGACACTTATATATTATGGAATACTGTTGGCTTTTTGCTATAATATTTTCTATACCTTTCATTTATATATATATATACAATATTTTAACAAATGGAAACTATATTTATAAAACCATATATATTTTATTATACAAATTTCAAGGGCCACCAAGCCAAATTATGGTGCGCTTTCATCAGATAAAATACAATACAGATTTGTTTTATAAATAAATAAATCCAGGAAGCTCCAAACGTTAAGGTTGTCTTCTTTCAGGGTATGTCAATTCTGATGAAGGCGGACCATAATTTGCCTTGGTGGCCCTTGAAATATGTATAATAAAATAAATATGCTTTTATAAATATAGTTTCAAAATTCGTTAATATATTGTATATTTACTCCACTAAGCTGTTGAGTGCTTTATATCAGTTATAAAAATGTTTAAGCTTGTTGAATCCCAACAAATTAAATATAACCTCTGTATATATATATACATATATATATATATATATATATATATATATATATATATATATATATATATATATATATATATATATACAGAGGTTATATATATATATATATATATATATATATATATATATATATATATATATTGTTATACTTTGGGAGGGTCATGTTGCCAATAAGAAACACACGCACCAGTTGCTTTCACTTCAATTTAATTTATTAAATATTTATAAATTTACAAATTTATAAATTTCTGGTTGGTTGGTTGGTTCCACAACCAGATAGTTGTTTATATATATATAGTCATAGTTCTTTCGTCACACACTCTGTGACCTCTTCAGTGACTGGGGATTTCTTTCTTCGTTTCTGTGCCTTTCCTTTCTTCTATCCTACGCCATTTTGTTTGTGTGTGGGTTGCGTGCTCAGTTTGCGCATGCGCATAGAAAATATGAGTGGAACAGCAACATCACAACTTACAATTAAGGACAAAATGAAAACACACACACACATCGAACAAACAACTTACAATTGAAAACACACACAAAATGAAAACACACACACACATAGAACAAACAACCAACCAACAATAAATAAATAAATAAACAAACAAATAAAAAAAAATAAAAAAAAATAAAAATATAAAAAAATATAAAAAAATATAAATAGAAAAATAGAAAAATGAACACAAACACACACACAGACACCCGGATGTGGCGCATGCGCAAACTGAGCACGCAACCCACACACAAACAAAATGGTGTAGGATAGAAGAAAGGAAAGGCACAGAAACGAAGAAAGAAATCCCCAGTCACTGAAGAGGTCACAGAGTGTGTGACGAAAGAACTATGACTATATATATATAAACAACTATCTGGTTGTGGAACCAACCAACCAACCAGAAATTTATAAATTTGTAAATTTATAAATATTTAATAAATTAAATTGAAGTGAAAGCAACTGGTGCGTGTGTTTCTTATTGGCAACATGACCCTCCCAAAGTATAACAATATCGGTTTCAACACACGATTTCAGATAAAGAATCTTGCTAAACAAATTCAGAAACGATATATATATATATATATATATATATATATATTTATATATATATATATATGTAAGTATGTATACGTACATACATATATGTATACAGACGCACAGTAGTATGTATATATATATATACATACATGCACACATATATATATGTACGTATGGGTTTGCCGAACATTTATTATAATGATTGGTTTGTTTGTAAACAAACAGCCCGAATTACGCCGTACAGTGTTCGGCAACCATCGTCGCCCTTTTGTTCAACACTGACACAAGAACGATGTACTAGTTTCAAGCTTATTAGCTTTCGTCAGCATCGTATACCTTCCTGTCAGATGATTGAACGTTTGAAAGTTATACTTATGCATATTAACGGCTGAGCAGCCTAATTTGCATATCGAGTGAGTTAGTCGGCCGGGCGAAAAGAATGAAACGAAATTTCATTTCTCACTCTTAGTACGGCTGATACTTAAATGTAAGTATGTATACGTACATACATATATGTGTACAGACGCACAGTAGTATATATATACATGTAGTATATATGTATATATATACATAAATATATATATATATATATCATCTGTACTCTACCAACATGCTAAAATAGAACATAAGGGTAAATTAGAGAACATAGAAATAAAAATAGAATCTACACACAGAAAAGACGCAATGTTTAGACAAATAACAGAGGCAATAAACATAAAAGAATTACAACCAAAATTAAATAGAAAATATGAGTGTACAGCAACATCACAACTTACAATTCAGGACAAAATGAAAACACACGCACATAGAACAAACAACCAACCCGTAACATGTAAATAAACAAATAAATAAACGAATATTAACACACACAGACACCCGGATGTGGCGCATGCGCAGACTGAGCACACAACACACACAGAAACAAAATGGCGTAGGACAGAACAAAAGAGAGGCACAAAAACAAAGAAAAGAACAGCCGGTCACTGAAGAGGTCACATAATGTGTGACGAAAGAACTTTGACAATATATAAACAACTATCTGGTTGTGGAACCAACCAACCAACCAACCGGAAATTTATAAATTCCTAAATTTATAAATGTATTATAATAAATTGAAGTGAAAGTTACTGGTGCGTGTGTTTATTATTGGCAACATGACCCTCCCAAAGTATAACAATATATATATATATATATATATATATATATATATATATATATATATATATATATATATATATATACACCATATATATTCTATGTACATATGGGATCGACAATTTTAATAATTGTTTCTACTGTTGGCACAAGGCCAGCAATTACCCAATGTTTTACTGGTACTTTATTTTATCGACCCCGTAAGGATGAAAGGCAAAGTTAACCTCGGCGGTTTGTAAACAAACGGCCGAGTTAAATCTGTGTCGTGCGGGTGACCGATTGACACCTGTTTGTTCAACACTGGCTTTGAGGAACAATTAACATGTTTCAGGGTCATTACCATTCTAATGTTATTTTTAATATTCGGCAAGGCCAGCCGTAACTCGGTCGGTATGCAAATGAGGCTACTCAGCAGATATGTACTTAAGGAGATACGATAAATATTCAACCGGTTAACAGACTGGCAGATGTATACAGTCCTGATGAAGGGTAATGTCCCAGAAACATGTTGATTGTTCCTCAAAGCCTGTGTTGAACAAACAGGCGATAATCGGTCACGGGTACGGCACAGCTTCAAATCGGGCCGTTGTTTACAAACGAATCGAACATTATTATTAATGTTCGATATAACCCATACGTACATATGTATATTTACATATGTGTCTGTATGCACACACACACACACACATACATATATATATATATATATGTGTATGTGTGTGTGTGTGTACGTGTGCATACTTACATTTATATATATATATATACACACACATACCTTCATAGTTACAAAATAATCGTTACAGTATTGAAAAACAACTTCGACTAATGTATATATTGATATGTATATATATATATCAGGAGAGAACCAGTTTTAAACGAGGTTTTCCATTATACAACAGAGGTCTCGATACATCGCGTAGTAGAGTATGGCGGTGGATTGGCGGAATATGATTACTTTCTGTACATTCTTTATCCAAAACCTGCTCCTTTCTGGCTGAAGTTTCGAGCGGCTGATAATCACAGCAATGGCATGAGAAATAACTACATTGTTTCTCTGGTCCAATCTGAGGATAGACTACTTTCCTTTCCTTAATTTTAGCTGAAAATAATTAATTTGCATTAAAGACTAATAAAACTTAGAATGAGAATGAAATTTTATGAATGTACGAATGTTATTGTGCGGCGCGCTCAACACAAACACACGCGCGCGCGCGCACACACATACACATATATGGGGGACAAATGTGATATCCATATCCACCGGAATCTCTATACCGTTCTTGCCACTAGGTTAAGCACACTGAAATTACCATTCGTAAATGTCCATTTATTGAATTTATGATGAAGAAATTAGTTTTATTCAGTTTGCTACACTACAGCGAATACTATGGTAATTGCCTGGTTCATTCCACGGCTCATTTTATCATTGCATGTAGTTATATATTTCCTGCTTTGTATATAGAATATATTTGTAATATGTGTTGCAATATGAATATAATATACTTCCTAAATGTTCCATTTCATTGGTGTCTTTCTTTCAAAAATCCTGCAACTGATTTTGATTTTAGATAACTCAAGATGTTATTTCTATTAACATTCATGCAGCAAATTCTCAACGAATGAAACACCTGCTTATAATGTTATTCGGTAGTCTCACTGATCCTTGAAAAAGCGTTATTTTTTCAAATATATATGTATTTTACAGCAATGTGATTATCAAAAGTTCCAACTGGGGAACCATATAATCTTAGTATTACATATCTAGAAAGCATAAAATACTTTAAAACGATATATTATATTCGATCAAATGATTTCCCGACTGTAAATGATAATTTATGCAAGTGAAAGTAGTCTTGTGTCATTGTTATATGCATCATTTATTTTAGTATTATTGTTTTAAAGGAAGTGTATGAACGTGAAGGAATGAAAGACGAGCGGAGGGAAACATGTAGATATAATGTTGATCTTTTGAATTGTTCGATAAAGTTTACCAATATATCTAGACGACATAAGAAACATTGTTAGAGGTCGATAGGTTTTATGATGATTTACTGGATGCAGCATCTCTAGATCGATTATCTGATGCATTTATCATCAATAATACGTCATACATTAATACTCTTTACATACCCGTCATCTCTCTCTCTCTCTCTCTCTCTCTCTCTCTCTCTCTCTCTCTCTCTCTCTCTCTCTCTCTCTCTCTCTCTCTCTCTCGCTCTCTCTCTCTCTCTCTCTCTCACACACTCATTTACACACACACTTTCTCTATTTCAAATACCAAACCAAACCAAACCAAACCAACACACACACACACACACACACACACACACACTCATTATTCTCATATGTTAAGCTATGCAAGAGACTTAAGTGGAACTGTCTGGAGCACAATATCAAAATTGTCAGCTACACATTACCAAAATGAGGATACTTTCTCTTAAGAGAAATCAATTTAGTTTGTAAAAATGCCTCGTCAGCATTTGATCAACCCTTAAAGCACGATCTACTCAAAAGTCAATGGAAGTTTATAAATTATGCATAAGCACTTTATTTCCCATTTTTATATGCCGTCACTGCAAATAAAGAAATCATTATATGTTAGTCACATTTTTGAAATATGAACATTTCATAATAAAAATAAAAACGCTATAGTAATGCCAACAACAAAAATATTACCAATAAAGTATTAGCAAGAAGGAAGAAACAAAATAATAATAATAATAATGCTTTTAAAAAATAGCCATTGCGTTGAAATTATGGATGTCAATAAACTAGTGTTTTTGAATAGAAAAATGTCCAATCTATTTAACTTAAAATCACTTAAATATTAAAATTATAACCGAAGGTCATTATTTCCCAATAGAGATATTAATATAAGATGTTCACGCAATAGAGGCACATATATTTTGTGGAAAAGCAATGACAATGAGAAAAAAAGGTAATCTTCCAGAATAGGAAATCTTGGGAATTATTAACACTACGATATATTTTAGCATTATATATAGACGCTAGATGAAGCAATCAAATTAAAACTTCGAAGTCACTGGCAACTTTCTAAATAGAAGATAACTTACACTCTATTGCGAGGTCAATCAGTTAGTGTTTTAGTGTTTTAACTACTAGGGTACTTTAAACACACACACACACACATATATATATATATATATATATATATATATATATATATATATATATATATATATATATATATATATATATATATATATATATATATATATATATATATATATATATACAATATGTTGAAAAGGTAACACACCAGAGAGAGATATACAGTGCGTTATCAATAAAACAGGAAAAAAAACACCAGTATATGGAATCTATAACCTATGAAAGGCAGACTAGAGACACGTTAATTAAAAATATAAATAAAAGCGTAAATAAATACCTCTATAACTATATAACACACGTACAAATCCAAAGATACTAATCCAAAGATATGTTTCACCAGTAATGTGTTGAAAGAATGGGTTAGCCTCGGTTCATCAGCGTGTGTAAGGCTATACATTTCAGACAACACTAAGAATTTTAAAAGTGGCTGTACAGCTACACGTGGGAGAGAGAAGTCACAGCGTGTTTAAGGGCAGTGAACCAGTGGCCTCTGAGGGAGAACTGCTAGAAGGGCAGCCCAAAGCCACCCAGAGAAGTGTGCTCAATCAAACAGAGATAGGAAAGATTGTTATTAGGAGCAAAATATCACGATAAATTAACGGAGGCATAGGCCCTCGCTATTCCCTGTAAATAATGTGCTCAAAGGAGAAGAAATCCTGAGCTCTTTAAAATACAATATGTTGAAAAGGTAACACACCAGAGAGAGATATACAGTGCGCTATCAATAACACAGGGAAAAAACCACCAGTGTATGGAATCTATAACCTCAGAAAGGCAGACTATAGACACGATAATTAAAAATATAAATTAAAGCGTAAATAAATACCTCTATAACTATATAGCACACGTACAAATCCAAAGATACTAATTCCCTGTTTTATTGATAGCGCACTGTATATCTCTCTCTGGTGTGTTACCTTTTCAACATATTGTATTTTAAAGAGCTCAGGATTTCTTCTCCTTTGAGCACATTATTTACAGGGAATAGCGAGGGCCTATGCCTCCGTTAATTTATCGTTATATATATATATATATATATATATATAAAATAGAAATAGGGTTTCGCTTCAAGCATAGCGTTATACAGATATGTATAGAAACTTCGTATTTCTAAAGAAACACGGTTTTAGGAAGCCGTATCTATGCAAACACCGGGACTAACGCCCTATTCACGTGTCCAGCAAAAGCAAGAGGGACAATCGTCTATGCATTTCAGGCTTGACTGACCTTCTTCAGGACTGTCCCTTCCACCGCTTGCAATTGCTGGACTTGAAAACAGTCGAGAATATATAGTTTTCTCGTCTGTGTAAATGAGGTGATTAATCTCGTTTGCATATGAAGCCGCATAAGTTGGCTCAACTTATAATAGAATAGAAATAGGATTTCGCTTCAAGCATAGAGTTATAGAAATATGTATATACATTTCGTATTTCTAAAGGAACACGGTTTTAGGAAGCCGTAGCCCTGCAAACACCGGGACTAACGCCCTCTGATGGTGTCCAGCAGAAGCAAGGGGACAACCGTCTCTCTCTCTCTATATATATATATATAAATATATATGAAAAAAACGATCGACTTTTTTGTCAAATCGGACCGAGGGAACAATGTTTCCGTTGGTCTTTCCAATTGCTAATACTATCTATCGGTCGCAACTCCAGGTAGAAGGAGCAACGTGAAATAAAGTGTCTTGCTCAAGGACATAACGCATCGCCTGGTCTAGGAATCGAACTCACAACCTTACGATTGCGAATCCAATTCCCTAACCACTCAGCCACACGCCTTCACTATATATATATATATTCAATATAGAAATGGCTTCTACATGACTAGACCTGTTTCATTCGGGAGAAATCATCAGGAAGCCGACTGTCCATGTAATATGGTGGTATTTATACCTCTTCTGGTAGTGGGAGAGGGTGGTGATTAGGATGGGTGGAGGTCATTGGTTGATTAAAGAAAGTGGAATTCTTTAAAAAACTATGTTTAGAGTAACAAAGGCAGAACAAAATTCTAGACACAGGCCCACACTGGTGGGGGGGGGGGAGTACTCCTGATTTTTAAGGTTCAGTTAAGCTATTCATTGGTAGCTTTGCTGAAATGGTCAGGGGCCTACAATCACACACACACACACACACACACACACACACACACACACACACACACACACACACACACACACACACACACACTACATATATATATATATATACGTGTGTGTGTGTGTGTGTATACAAGTTTAATTTATTGAATACTCAATATTCTACCCAGGAAAGTGAGTGTTCAATCAATTAATGTTTAAATGTTTTAAAATCTATATTTTAATCACAATATCTAATCTGGTATAATAAAGGGGATGACCTTGTCACAACCGCTTTATGATAGATTTTAGAAAGTGGTAATTTGAGCATATGTCTGTCTGAATATATCACAAACTCTGTATCTGTTCGTCTTTTTGTCTTACAATTTATCTATGCATCTAGATATCTTTCTGTTGCTATGATGCTGATTAATAGTAATATCATTGATTCTGAACGGCCAACCACCAAGACTTTAGAAGAATATTGTGGTAAAATTTTGGAGAGATCAACGAGATTGATACGGCCAGTCTACTTGTAGTGCCATGCGTTGAATACTACCTTCTCTAGATTCTATTTATTATTACACCTCCCAATGCAGTGGCGCGTCGGACACCCTGCTTTGTGATATAGAGCTACGGCCCTTTACATTCTGAGTTTAAATCCAGCCGAAGTTAGCTTTGCCTTTTATCCTTACGGGGTCGATAAATAAAGTACCAGTCACCCACTGGAGTTGATTTAATTGATTTCCCCTCTCCCAAAATTGCTGGCTTTCTGCCAAAATCAGAAACCATTATTACATCACCCACTCTACATAGCCACAACTATTCTGTGCTATGAGTTCGCTACTAGTCACATAGT
>OZ024740.1:332166768-332171768 GCA_964016885.1 Eledone cirrhosa | reverse complement strand
CCATTTGAGATGAAAACTCTTACTGAACAGTTGCTAAAGATGGATAACAAAGAAAAATATGTTAGGTGCAGAAATATAAGAACACTGAAAAGTGACCAATATTTGTATAAGCCCTGCATATAAACACAGGAAATACACCACACACACACACATATGTATATATATTATATAATTGCATGTTTTGGCCACCGCAGTAGTGGATGTTGTTCTCTCTAACTGCATACACACACACACACACACATATATATATGCGGGTATATATATCCCTTTGTTTATGTATGTTCCCCAGGATTTTTTGTCATATTCTAAATGGAGAGAAGCTCGTGACTAACGTAATGCGCCGAAATGAGTGAAAGAAATAAACGTATGTGAACTAACTAAAAAGAACAAGCAATAACACAAAAGAATTAAAGTTATATCCTAACAAATGGGGAAAAAAACCAGAAAAGTATATACAAAATCGAAAATATAATAAACGAAACAAATGAAAGGCACCTACTAGAAATAAACAAACGAGAACGCTGAGAGAAAAAATATACATAAACGGTATTCTAAAATTAATACACCTACAGAAAACTATTGTCAGAAACAAGTCTTCATATTTCCCATTATTTTCAAAAGAGTTGTCTCTATGGTTATTTCTGTTTGCACGTGCCATTAATATAATTGAATATTTTGGTTTTTCATTATTTTGTCATCCCTCATTCACTTCACAGAGCAGAGAAACCCATTTGCTTTCTTCTCACTCTCCACGAATTATTGTGAGCAACTGGAATATTGTGCAGTTCATTATATGTTAAAAATATATCAATAATAATAAAAATTTGAGAAAAGCGTGGCAGGTTTTTCAACGTAACGCAGATAAGACTAAGGTTGAATTTCTTTTGTATTCTGTCTTATGTGATTGTCATTAATACACATGGAGGACACACACACACAGACACACACACCACAAACACACAGACACACAAGCACATACACAAACACACAAGCACACACCCACACACACAAGCACACATACACACTCACACACACACACACATATATATATATATATATATATAGCATTGCAGTCTGAGGTGTCATTAAGCGAATGAAAATACTCAACCCTATTAGGTAGAGTGGAATAATATTTATTGAGTCTGTGTTATGTCGCTACACGGAGTATCACTTTCGCAATCTCTTTGTAATATGAGCCCTATCCTTGTCGAACCACTCCTATATATCACGGGTATTTTATGATCAGTTCTCACTGCTATAAATATGGTATGAATGCGTTTTAAGATGAAAAGCCTCCTTGATTTTACGATATGGTAAATCAAAGTGATTTTAATTTTTTTTTCTGGATAGGCTGTTTTGGCAAGAACCTTTCACATACCTCGAGTATGTAAGGAATAAAAGGCTTTGTTGAGATCAAAGAAAGCTGTGTACAACGACATGTGCTAATCCCAGAATTTTACACAAATAATGGTTCTGGAATATCAAAATCGAGTAGATGAATGTCTTGTCGTGTAATATATCGTTTTGTCGATGTTTCTTGCTAGAATTCTTTCAACATTTGACACAAGTGAAATTCTTCTGTATCATCTCCAATATAGAGAGATTTTTGAAAGGAACTGCGCACAAGCCGCTCCAGCTCACTTCTGTTTTGATGCAAATGGCTGACGACAGTTACCTTCTATTCCATTTTGTGACGTGGAACTCTCGTTCCACAATTCTGCTCCAATTTCCACTACATGGTTTCGCGATGATATTGGATGATAAAGACATAGACATTCTTTTGATTAGAGCGCAGAAGATATAATTTTACACAATTCAATAAATTTCTAGACAAGATCTTGACAGTGAGATTTGTAGCCTGTACATAATCCATTTTGCCTGTTATATTGAACACTGACTTTTACCATAACTTAAGCATAGGAGGCAAATGTTAGCAAACACTAGTGTCATCGCACTCACCCGATTTGCTTCGGATTATTATAAGCTGTAGATAAATAAATCTAGATTTTAAGCGATGCTAAATTTCGAGTGCTTATGGGAAATTGAAATGTAGTAATATGCTTAAATTCTGAATAGAAAACATGCTTCATGTTAGGATTACTGTTGTTGATGTTGTCGTTTAACGTCATTTAGTCTTGATCCAGGAGAGACCGATTATCAGATTTATTTCTTGTCCTAACTATTCAGTATTATTTGTAGGAAAAAGTTAGTTGTATTAAAAAATTATATCGAAATACATATAGAATAATAATATGTATGGCAGACTTTGACGGATATGTAGCTATTATTTCTAGCAGAATGATATACTCCACTGAGGCCCACTCATTAGCTCGATGTCAGGACTGAAAAATATGTCAGCGTTTTGATACAGAATATGTGGTTATATATGAAACAATAACAATAATATCAGGTGTACATTAATTTGCAGAAATAGGATTCCCTTCTTGAGTAATTAGATCATTCAGAATATATATAAATATTTATATTTTTTTCTGATTAGAATAGAATGACAATATCGGTGACAATGATTAATATGATAAAGATAATGCAGATAATTATATTTGTATTTTTTCATATCAATTGTACTGATACATTTATTTTGATAGAATGCGACATCACAAGTACAGATGAATTAACAGCATTTGTATATAGGTGATGAAATTCAAATACCTTAAAGCTAAAAACAAAAATGCCTTTCACTTTGGGCTACGGATCTCTATAAGCTGAGTTCAAATATATCACAAGTCAATTTTGCTGTCATCCTATCAATATCGAAAAATTAATTTACCAATCCAATTGGAGGATATGCATTGCGGTATCTTTTAGGACGTCATGATTTATTTAGATTCCGCTAAAACACCCAAGAGACATGTGGTAAATTTAATCGAGTCATTTTAAGCCGGGTACATTTAGATTACAGCAGAATTTAAACTCAAAACGCAAAGAATCCGGAAATATAAGTAATATCTTAGGCGAACTCAGAAGGCAAACGGCTGAAATAGACAAACATTCCAGAACTAGGTCTCCAGTTCATGGATGACATCCTTCCTTCCTCCCACCAGTATCAGAGATCCTGAAAAGAGACGTGGGATTTGCCCTTTAATTTCTGACTAAGCAATTAAAAAAAAAATTGTGCTGCATAGCATAAAAGAATAATTTATTCTTCAACAGGTCCGAAATTTTAATTTGATTTTCTAATTTCTATTTAATTTTTTATTTTCAGCATGAAGTAGCACTTTCGATCGATGCTACCAACGTGATAGTTCATGCCCTAGAAGATATGTTAAAGAAAGACATAAAAGTGTTTCAACACACATTCCGGCGCGGAATTGTCTACAACCATAATAAGACAAAAGGTGTACCTTGTTACATAAAGGATGCCTTACCTTGGATGCATGGTGAGGCAATAATGTCTGCATTGAAACAGGTACGATCGTAATTCTTCGTTGTTTTTGTTGCGTTTGTCCAGTTCATAAAATATGTTCTCATTCCTTCCTGTACTATCCTCTGTTAACTCATCATTTCTTTCTGTTCCTGTTTTGTCCGCTTTTCCGCTCGATTCATTACTTTTAATTTATAAGATATTCCAACGCAAGAGTACTCTCACACATCTCTGATATTTGGTTTATATGTATATAAGTTCTTTACCAATGACCTTGTGATAAACAAGCGAAACTCCAGAAAAACAAGACTCCCTATTTAGTCTTGATAAAAAGAATATATATATGTGCGTGTGTAGGTGTGTGTGTGTGTGGGGGGGGGGTCTGTGTGTGTGTGTGTGTGGGGGGTCTGTGTGTGTGTGTGTGTGTGTGTGTGTGTGTGTGTGTGTGTGTGTGTGTGTGTGTGAGAATGAGTGTGTGAGATATATATATATATAGAAAGAGAGAGTGGGAGAGAGAGAGGGGGAGAGATAGAGGGAGAGAGAGACAGAGAGAGAGAGAGAGAGACAGAGAGAGGTCTCTGCCTGCTACTGGTTCCATGTAGCCCAGTACAACTTATTTCATGTTAGGATGATCGGCGATAAAACCGGCTGCGCCACCAAACCCTGGTAAGGTGAGGAAGGTAAGTAGAAATAGCAACACAAAAACAAGACCTGTTTGATAGTGGACGACCTCCACAGAAACAACGGCCATGTTGTTCACCCCAACTATTGATTAAGTATCTTCACCAAACTGCAATTAGCCAAAGGTGGTCAGTATGGCTACACATCCCAGAGAGGTTAAACTCAAGGAGAATAAAACATATGATGCTCGTAACTGTCCTGTTATCTTGCCTTGGCTTGAAGATGGACACATATCTGCGGGGATGGAGAGGGTTTTATGTATGTAGCAAAAGCACGTAGCATGGCCATACAACCTCGCCAACATCACAAACCTCATCGGTCCGCATCGTCATTCCTTAGGCACTCATCACACTTTTACCTATACCTTTACAAACGTCGTCCCACTCCTCTGGTGTTCGCTCAGTAGGACCATCTTCCTTGGACTAACTGGCCACCCCAGGGACACATATATTGCCTGTCAGTACCGTTTTATCATTCATATATACAATACCTCTCAGATTCCGGCCTCACCAAATTCTCACTTCAAGACTGGGCAAGAATTGGCATTTTAATTCAGAACCACCAAATTTTCTCTAACCAGCCTGGTGCGCGTTCTTGTGCATGTGTGTGTGTGTGTGTGTATGTTTGTGTGTGTTTGCATTGTTCCATCCGTTTTGACTTTCGTACAGTCAAAAATGTGTACAAACACACACACGCAGACTCCCCCCCCCCACGCAAACATACACACACACACACACTAAACAGAGAAGCCTCATTCTAAAATGTTAATATTTTACTTCATCTTTCTTTACTGACATTTGTCTGTCTTTTTTTTCTTGCTTCTCTCACTCCGTCCATAGGACGTGTTAAGTATAATTATTTACAACAGTGTCATATACAGTTAGTTAAGTTTCGTTTGGTTATATAACCCCAACACATTCAATAGGCTGAATGAATT
>OZ024740.1:332121768-332164268 GCA_964016885.1 Eledone cirrhosa | reverse complement strand
TAAAAATCAATGATTCCCAATTACCCTCATTTCAACCAAACTACAATCAAATCTTCCACTTAAGACATAATGAATCTCTGATACATGTATTCAATCTACAATTTGTACATGTATTCGACTCACTTCATACTTGCTATACACATAATTACACACACACACACACACACATATATATATAGTTAAAAGAATAGAGGTGTAACACACGAGTTATTATATATTGGTAAACGGAATAGAAAATGCTGACAAATTGTTCACAGTTGAAAAATAATTTAATTAGGAATAAAAGAGTATTAGTAATTGTATGGGTTAGTATTCAGTTGTGGTTTTAAGTTTTTAAGTTTTTACCGGTTGCCCATTTCTAAATCCTTTTCAAAAATAATTTTGAGATAGAGTGTCCGTGTTGTTTGCTCTGATCAGAGCAAACAACACGGACACTCTATCTCAAAATTATTCATTCAGAATAATGTTCTTAAGCCCCACCGCCACTGATGAAATGGTAGTTTGTCAGCATGTTGCCGCAAGTGCTGGCTGGTTAGTCACCATCATCACCACCCTCACCAACACTCCATGAATTACTACTATCTAGCAAACCTGTCAGGTTGACTATCCGAAAAGTAGACTCAACCGAGAACCGCATGGGCACTCAATACGCACATCTCTCTACCGTTAGATGTGAACACAAGCGATATGAAAGTCGAACACGCTACCCTCCGAAATACCTAACAACCTTATTAGAAATGAATATGATATGTGAAATAGATCGAAGCTATTAATTATTGCAAAGATAACACACATTCTATCGTTTCTCATTTTCTTCTGTTTTTTTTTTTTAAATATTATTTTTGTTTTACCATTAAAAATGATTGAAAACAACGTCATCTCCAGCAACATCTGAAATCCCTGACTACCCAGATGCTTTCGTCTACCAGGTTTTGAAATCCCCACAAACCACATACACAGCATCTGTAACAAAAATCATTTACGGTGTCTTCACCACCAGCTATATTTATACACGCAGATAATCACATCGAAATATCGGTCGTTCCCTGGCAGCCACGTGTTCGAACTTGTAGCTGTAGAGTCTACCGGTGTTCTTGGCCCCCGGACCACATTTCTCTTTATTACTATCGGGGCAAAGTTGGCCACATGTAGGAGTAAGCCCCACCTGTTAGAATGGCTATTGAAACGTGACACCCTCCTCATCCTCACGTGCAAAGTTCTGTACGCTGGGATCACGAAGTGGCCCATTCATACATGTGGTCCCATACTCCGTCCGGGCCCACCTCACTGGGGTAGCGATGCTGAGTTGTGAAAGCAAAGCTTATTTCTTCGGGATTTGAACTCAGAATGCAAAGAATTAGACAAATTATTCTCCGAACACACGGATGCTAACACAAAACAACCTACTCTAAAAATCAACCACAGCAACAGCAATCGAATAATACTGCCATATAGTTGTCAAACATGAGAAAAGTTGGCTAACACTTTAATAATTGTTTCTACTATTGGCACAAGGCCCGCAATTATATTCAGTGTATTACTGGTACTTTATTTTATCGACGCCGTAACGATGAAAGGCAAAGTTAACCTCTGCGGGATTGACCCTCTACCGATACTGCCAATCCACCACCCCTTAATAATGCTATTCATGTTCTTCTATATTCTCCTTCATTATCATTTGTATTGTTATATTGCCTCAGAATTTATTCATTGTTTTTAAATATGGCAATGCTTCACGAAAATTAAAACGCATTTTCAATAAGGATTTTTCGTATTTCCTGATTAGGTATTTATACCTAATGTTGCTTGTTAATATATCTAGTTACTTGTATATGGCATTTACATTATCAACAACATATTACTGTTCTGTTAAACATTGCAGGTCGACATCAGAGGTTTGTCTGGAAGAGTGGCTTTCGACGAACAAGGACGACGAAGAGATTACAAACTGGATGTCTATGAATTGCGGGTGGATGAAGGTCTAAGAAGAGTAAGTATATTTAAGCGTTTGCTTCAGCAATTTGAAGATTATTTTCATTTTGCTGCTCTCAGTTGAGATATTCATTAAAGGAAGTGGCTTTGGTAAGGAGAGGATGACGAAACTGCAGTTTTATTTTATTGAACAAACATTTTTGAAACAATCTTCAATTGTTAAACGCATGCGTTTAGTGCCTTCTGTAAAATTGAACCTTCTTCACAGAACTCAGCTCTCTGTAAGTTTAGATAATTCAAAGACAAGAGATTTACTTATCACAACCAGATTTCCGTCGTAGACAGTTATATGTTGCATTCTCCAGGTGAAGGCTTATGTTTCTGTCAAGGTGGTTAATACAAATATGCAAGTATGTATTAAATTAATAAATTTAAATTTGGATAATGGTAACTAATTTTATAATGATTCGTTTCACATCAGAAAACGATGCAATAATGATATTGATATTACAGTGTAATGACTAAAATGTTATTAATTATTAATTATTATGTGTAATGATTAAATGCTTAATTATTAATTATTATAGGGTAATGATTATAGTAATATTAAATATTAGTTATATGAGTACTGATTAAATGTTTCAATTATTAATTATTATATGTGTATTGATTATAACATTATTAATTATTAACTATTATAATATCATAAATTGTTGAAGCAAAACACATTAATCCCATTTTCCTTCTCACCTATTCATCTACGTAAAATAAATCACTGGAACAAAATTATGTGATTGTACAAACATGTGTCAGAGTAATTCCCGAGACTTAGTTGTCAATAGCATTGGAATTTCCTCGAACCCAATAGTTAGAATTACTCTCTTAATATATTTGTTAAAAGATTATGTGAATGCAAAGTATGTGGATGTAAGAATATATACGGACTACTGTGTCAAATTAACAGCGAAAATGAAAGCCATCTAAATAGGCTACATTATCTTTACCTGATTGAAAGGTATGAGCGACATGAAGTGGCTAAAAGAATAAAACACTGCACTCTGGAGTATATATATGGGAAACGCATGTAATATATATATTGAAAATCCCGGAAGGACTAGCACCAAACATTAGCATTGAATGATACTCCAGCACCCGAACAGAATATCCAAGGTCTAGCTTCAATTTCTCACTCTCAGACAGCTAGAGTAAGGACCATGTACTGCAGTAGCTTGGGGTTAAAGTGGCTGCAGCTCTTTAGTATGTTGCCAGAAAATGTACAATGACTAGATGCAGTTGTTCTCAAGAAGCTGTCATAGAGGTCAGATGTGTCTACAACGTGATAAGAAACACAAATATGGACAACCAGGGAAAAATAATTATTCAAAGAATAGCAACATTATACAAAGGGTTGCGTGCGCCGAACCTTCTAACTGTAGGTTAATTTACAATATATAATACACATATATATAAATATACATGCATACATATACATGAAAATTATCCGCCTCTTTTTTCCAGTGGGGTGTATAGGTAATGGTGATAGGGAGGCAAAACGTGTGAAGATTATAGTTCAATATGCATGGTGTTTAATTAGTTTGCTCTATGTGACATTCGATATATACGAACATTAATGAAACATTTACAATTTGGCATACTATACAAACTAGAAGCATATTTATGCTACATTGATTACATTTTTTTTATCGTCATATTTATAGAAAAACGAATAAATCAGTAAATCATCTTCGGAAAACTGTTTCAGCTACCAATATTTTCAAAGGTCATCTGAAAATATACGAATACACAATCACCGTTAACGAAAGAAAATGTATCTGTGGCGAAAATTTATTTGAATATATCCTCGTTTTGTCTATATCAAATGTTTTATTTCTCGTCTGCTCCTGAATATTCAATGTTATCAAAAGGAATTTTTAAGAATACCAATCTCCATTTTTTCTCTCTTTTTCCTCTGAGTAATAGTAATAGAAAAACATCAATTTTCTTATCTCGGCAGCCATTATTGACACTTTCCCAAATTTGCTTAGAATAAAAATGTGATGTAAATCTAAGATTAGACGCAGTCGAAAACAGTTCTGACATGTATAGAATTCCTAATATTTTTACAGGACGAAATGGAAAATAATCTGCCAATATACAAAGAAATTTCAATGTTGCTGCAAGCATATAATTGACTCCACGGACCTATTTGCATCTAGCATCATTGAGTGACTCTGTTGACGGTAAACCTTTTGGAGATTAGCGGGAAATGATAAACTTGTGTAATTGTCAATTTATTTCAAGAAGGAAAATAAGTCCATTATTTTGCTTATATTTACGTTCCTTCATTTGACATATGTTTACAATATATCTACCCTTTTCCTAGTAATACTTTACTCAACACATATCAATTATATCATGCACGGGTATATTTGAGTTGTTTTTTTGTTGTTGTTGTTTGGCAACCATTGTACATTTTCTTTTTATTCTAAATATCTGCATATTATCTATACAAAAGGAACGTTGTTTGCATACACCAAAAGAAGAGATTCGTATTTTCATTGTCGTATACAAAATATTATTCACCGCATAACAATTGAATTTTAAATTTAAAAAATATTCAATTATGTCAGTACTGAAATGATATATTTGAAAGGTGTAGGGTTTTCACACAAGTGAACTCAAGGGTGTAAGCTAATTACCATTTCTGTTTATGGACACAACCCGGCTAGGTTGTTCATAAGATGTATGAACATGCTGTTATCGAGACAGTGATTTGTGAATTAATTATATGAGCATATAATTCTCTTACTTGGATAGAAATTGTGGAACATATATATTTGTGTAATCTAATTTTACTTTAATGTTAAACGCCTAATTTTAATTTTATTAATTTGCGTAATCAATTGATTTTTTGTTAGGATTAGTTACTTTATTTATATTGTTTAGTAGAATTTCTCAAATTATTTTTATGTATTTGATAGTTTGGGCTGAGATCTCTGTTGCGTACGTGTTTATGGTGAAGTTAGGGTTCTATTTACAACAGTGATTTTTATACTGGGTTAGTATAAGAGGTTTGGAGGTCGAAACGAAAGCAGTTGTACATTGTGGGTGTCACAGAAGTATTTTAGAAGTCCTTGAAAAAATATTTCTTCAAAGAGCATATCATAAATCTTAAAGAAAAACAAATCGAAAAAGCAACACAAAAAACCAATGAGAGCCTGAATGAATGATGAAGTGTAAATGAATGTATATACATGTACAGACATACACAATATATATATACACATATATATGCATAAAATACTCACACAAGAATATTGTCTGCAGAGTCACTTCTTCAATATTTTGTCTTGTGTTGACAAATGTATACCCCCCCCCCACATATATATATATATATATATATACTAACCAAATTACACGCGCCTTGCTGTGTTTCACACATTTCTTTTTGTAAGAAGATGATGATTGATTTTAAATCAGTGATATAATGTATGGAGAAAAACTCTCCATTTCAATATTACTCAATGTAAAATGTAATGCATGAAAAATTGGAAAACATTATTTTTTGTAATATATAAAATCGAAATTACATTATTAAATCTTATTCTTATTTTGCTTCATGTAAATAACTTTTTTTAAATTTCAATTCAAAACTTGATCATTTGATTTTTGTGTAAAGCATTATTTTCAAATTAGAAATTCAATGTTTAATTATTTATTTTTTAACATAATAAATACATGAAAATATATCTCATACTTTGTCCTAATGAAGAACTTCAGGGTAAGCAACATTTCTTGTCTTTCTTTGATTGGATAAAATGTAGAGAATTTTTGAAGTTCCAGTCCTTGAAACAGCCATATAAACATGACATGACAGAAACATGGGTTTGTCCGATCTCTACCAATAGTTTTGAAAGTTTGACCTTGACTCTTATTGATGCTCATGGCAAAGCATGACCTTACTAGGAACTGCAGCCTCTTAAATGAAAAAGGCAACTCGCTATCACTTGGTATCAGTGGAATCCTCGGAATGAGAAGAGCTTGACCTTTGTAAGCCCCGAATATAATGGTTGCTTCAATCAAGTTCTCATGCAATCTTGTTACAACACATGTTGTTCCATTTATTGGCCAACATTTTCACTATAGGGGGTTTAACCCCATTAGAGTGTCTGAATATTATGGTAATTTTCTGAAATTTTGTGAATAGGCATCATATCCTATCATTTACCTATGGTTTAAATTTCATATAAATCGAAGGGAAAATATTTTCAGCGGGGGATTGTGCCTCCGGGGAATCCTTTCATTAAAATGAAATATACTTATCCAAGTACCCTAGGTAATGTAGTTTCAGAATATATATGGTTATGGAGGTCTATCTCCAAAACAATTGGAGGAGTTCGTGAACAAACAAACAAACAGACAGGAACTACAAATTTATATATATATATGAATGTATATATAGTGTATTTTGCTATATTTAATTAAAAGCATTTTGAAGACCATACGCTATTGTTTTAAAATAGTTAGAATGTCACTTATTTAAATGTTCTGCAAACAGGGGAGATAATCTGACAGAGCTCTGTTTCGTACTTTTTGGTACTTATCAAAGTTCACTACCCCTCCTGTTTGCTGAAAATTATGTGTGTTGGATTCTTATAGAATTCCATTAATAATCAGGAACTGATTATACAGAGCGGTCGCCGGTCCAGCAGAAATTGAAAATTAGAATTGGTGCTCTGAAATAGCATCATGTATATATAGGGTATTTTGCAATACACTATATATACATTCATATATATATCATTGTTTCAGAGCACCAATTCTGATATATATATATATATATATATATATATATATATATATATATACACACACATATATATATATGTATGTATAAACAAAAATTCAATATATATATAAAACTCTCTAGAGTCGAGTTCAAACTAGACAATAGAAATATAATAGGATATTGAAATATTAAATGGCTATGGGGTCCACCAAAGTACAAAAAAATTAAAGGGGTCCATAAGTAAAACAAGGTTGCGAAACACTTGTCTAAAGTCTTAGAGTTTTGTTTCATATCAATTTTGTTCGGTTCGTTAAATGTTGATTGCGGATAATAGATTAGATGTGTTGAATTAGTCAGTTCGTGAAGATTATATCACTAATACTTTTTGCTGTTAGTTTAAGAGTATATATAATTCAATAAACGGTCAATTTGCAATTTGTAGTTTGTCTGTACGTTTTCGTTGATAATATATGGCTGGATTTTGTGATAAGGTGGTTAGTATAATTCTGATTATGAAATGGTTTAGTGGCCACTGCAGATACATGGAACCAACGAAAAGTGCAGCCTGATGATATTTGTTACTTCCATAGAAGTAATTACACCTGATTAGTGTTACGTTTAGGCGTGTGTTTTGGGGTATAGTTCTAAGGAAGAGAATTCATTTTTGTCAAGTGAGGTATGTATATGTTGTTAGGTCGGATTTAGAAACTCATTTTGGGCACATGGATAGCATTGGCTTGAAGTAAGTTTTGCGCCTATTAAAGAGCCTTTAATAATGTTGGCTTTATATCTGTGTATATATAAATTAAGGAGATGTTTTATATACAAAATTTAAACGGAACTATTAAAGAATTTACAGAATAAGCATCCAAAATACACAGACACACCAGCAAACACACACACACACACACACACACACACACACACACACATACACACACACACACACACACACACACACACACACACACACACACACACACACACACACGCACACACACATATTCTTCATTAATCATTAATGTTGAGTTTGCGACACACACACATATATGTATATAAAGAATTTTTTTCCAATTACGACCCGCCCGTCTCCACAATCTATCGTATTCCTCATCATTTCTTCTGATGAAGGACTAGCGTCCGAAACGTTAAGACTCTCTTCCTACTATATCAAGCGTTAACCTAATATATCCCACCGATTGTGTTGTTACTTCTGTTAACCTTTTACACACACACACACACACACACACACACACACACACACACACACACACACACACACACACACATATATATATATATATATATATATATATATATATATATATATATATACATATATATATGGGGCCGTCAAGTATGCAATTTGTAAAAATTTGTTTTTGTTCCTCAAATTTCCATAAATTTCATACTTGAGGACCCAATATATATATATATATATGTGTGTGTGTGGATATTCAATCTGTATATAACATAGAGAAATTGTGTGATATAAATTAATGTTGCTGAAAGGTATGCCTCTGTATTTTCGTATCTACAGTGATTTATGTTAATGAGTTTGTTTTGTTAACACTTCAGATAACAAAATCAAATTACTGAATACACGTTTTTCGAATGAGCGATATCGAGATCGAGTAGCTGTTGAACGAAACAGATTTGTTGTTATGACTTTCAGAAAATTATTAACTGATACGTTCTTAATGACTTTAAGAAGGCGCCAATCATAATTTCACAGTGAAGCTTCTTGATTATTAATAAGTTATTGTCTGAAGCTTTATAATGTTTGATTATCAAGAAAACTTACAAACGACTATTACGTAAAATCACATGAGATTAATTGTTCTATACTTAGATTTTCTGTAGTTTGCGATATGTAAATTAGTCTGCCGATATTGTAGCGATATTTTCAATATTATGTTGATATATAGGTATATATTGATACGTATAAATATATATTATATACATACATACTACGTCCCACTTCGTATTTCGACACAGTTTTTATCTCCTTATTTGGACAGAATTAATCTCCACATATATAAGATATTGTCGTCTAGTAAATAAAGACCTAAAACCTTGTAGGTTCAAAAGAAATTTCTTATCCACAAGAAAATAGCTGCACATATAATAGTAGAGGAAAGCCGTGATTTAACACAACTGGTGATTAAATTCGCATTTAGTGTATCAAAGCCATTAAAATATTAACACAATCTTACGTCCATCGCTGTTCTGAAACTAAAATCATTGATTTAATTTTTTTATGTATAATTATTTCTTATTGGCATTGCAAGGTTCAGAAAATAAACATTGAATGAATAGATGTGCTTCATATATTTCACTTATATATGTGGAAATTAATTCTGTCCTTTCATCAATGGATCCTTTTTGCTGTTGATGGTTTCCGATCTTTCAGTTAAAAGCATTCCATGCATAACCATTCCTAATGTATTTGTGTATCTAGGACAATATATTGTTATGTGATCCTTATATTTTTAACACAGTGAAGTGTTACTTGATGTATACTTCACTATTAATTCTAGGTTAACCTCGTAGATGCTAACTTTTTAGGTCGTCGTCATATCATGTTATTCATATAGAATCAAAGTGAAATACTTTAATGTGCTTCAATATTATACAGTGTTGAATACACTTCCTTTCAATTACCAGTTAAATTCATAACAGCAGTATTCCATATAATAAATTTGCTCGAAATGAGAGTAATGCCTATACTGCAATAAAGAAAGATTTATTCGGATTACAGAGACCTTATGCATAATAGAAAGAACATTTACAGATATTGTTTATACGTTAATTATTTTGTGTTTCTTAGTGCATAGTTTCCATTATTATAAATGCCATTGTTGTTATACCTGATGGTTGCTATGATATAGTATGTGTTAGATTGCTATTTACAAAATCATGTTGTGCACTTTAACCAAATGTATTTTTAAAAAATACGTTATCAGATACAGTTCTTTCTAACACCTTTCGTTTGATTAGAATGTAATGGAATATATCATTACCAAATGTTCATATACTTTAATTAGGAATATTACCTGTATCATTTTGATTAATCTTCCACGAGCAGAAGAAAAACAATTAAATTTGATACAGTTTAGCTTCGCAAAACACATCAGAACATTTGTTTTTATATGATTTAATTATATACGTACATGTTCAACAAGCAAAACATATCTTACAAAGCACGGCATATAAATATATACGTTGCTCGTTTTATTCTATAGAAGGTAATGTAGAAAGGTATTCAAACGTGTAATGAATGGGAGAAAGTAATTGCACATACGTGAATGGATTTCCTTTGTACCCGAAGATTCAACATTGCAGATACACTATTACAAATGGTTACATCTACTCTTTTTGCTATAAATACAATTTGAATACAAATTGACATAACGTGATAAACACATTAGTTTAGGCAGTACATTGAGTGGAAATATGAGGAAAGCAAACAACATTATATATATAAGTCCAGAATTAGCCGTCGAAACGGCTTAAGCTCAGCCGTCGGGGTCTTACTTGTTCCTATTACCCACTCTACTACCCTAAGTATTGAGTACTTTGGTGCGTTAGGGTCCACCTGGTTCCTTACCACTTTTCCTTCGTTATATATATATATATATATATATATATATATATATATATATATATATATATATATATATATACATCATCTTGTTTGCTTTCCTCAATATACTGCCTAAACTATATATATATATAAGTAGGAAAATGGAAAACTCGGCCTAAGGAACCTGTTAAAACAGCAAAATGCCGTCGATACGGTGCTGGGTAAGACATTACCTCGAAATCACCGGCTCGAAGAATTGATAGGAGGAAGAAAGAGAATGGATGTTCGGAGATCACAAACATTTAAATAAACTCATCAGCTTTTAGACCACCTGCAGTTTCAACGAATTAACAGCACACAAAATCACACACACACACACACACACACACACACACACACACACACACACTCACACACACACACACACACATATATACGAATGTGCATGTTTGTTTGCGTACACTAATTTTGTGTGTATATGTAGTGATATAAATCTTATATATCATGGTATCAGCTTAGTCACAGTTTTAAAGTTTTATATTTAGTGTTATATTATACATTTATATAGAAAATTGGGCATGAAAAATAATTCCTATTAAGGGTTAACCGACTAATTTAATTTTATTCAGTAAAGGTTGACGACGAAAAAAGCATTTTAAAACTAAATTGATATTATTTTACAATCAAAATTTAAACCAATGATAATAGGACATGTTTCTTTGTATTGCAAAATATATGGACATTATTTTCCAAAGATGGACAGCTTCATGAGTAGAGTTATATATATACTTCAAATGAATATGTTATATTTTTCTTTTAAAATATTTGTTGTAAAAATAATCTTATTTAAGAGTATATAATTAGATTACATTTGATAAATTCATATAATTATAAAGATATATTTATATAACTGCCTCCATGAGAAACGTTATATCCTTAATATTTCCATGCGGTTACCACTTCAGACATTAAATATGCTATATATAACCGACGCATTATATGGCATGTTCTTTGTTTCCGAAATATTTTGAAAAATTGCAATTATGAATAAACACATATTTTCACATTTTCTGAATGTGCACTATATATGTTGATTGGTTTATTACAAACAAGAGTCTTCTTAAAAACTAAACTATTAAAAACATTTAAGGCCAGGTGGTAAATTGATTTAACTAAATTATTAATCTACCAATCTGCTACTTTGTTGGTAAATATTATATCCATCATCAGCTTTGTAATAAAACATATTATTATACGTATTATGACTGATAATATGAGAAAAACAATGGTAATTTTTTCACAAGCGAATTGCATTAGATGATTTAATATGAAGATCAGAGAAAATATCAACATTTGCAAAATACTCTACACGACTATATTTGCATAGTTTCTATTTTCAAATATACAATGATACGGCTACATACATACGTTATTAGATCCACTTAGGTGTTGTACAATGCTGTTTTTATCAGCATCAATGCACAAAAATCTCATTATATATCATATAAAATTTCAAAGGATCACAGTTCAAACGCTCATGCAAGGTTTTGCGTTTAATCTTGCAACTTTTATTTTTAATTTCATAATATTTCTTCTTACTTCACTTGAAAGCATATGTTCTTCGTACCGCCATTTTTTGAATTGTTCTCATAAATAAAATATATTTTTTAAAAAGTACATAATGATTCCATTATTCAGATTCCTTATTTGCGATTCCAAAACTTCTTCCGATTTTTATTAAAGATTACATCTTCAGAAATTGCTTATTGATACTTAGATAGAATAGGGTCTTTGTGTGTCACGTGAGGTTTTGTTCAATAACACAAAGAAAAGCGTGGGGGTCTGGTAAGAGGCATTACTTGTATATATGTACAACAATGCTTCATTGTTAAAATATTCTGCTTCAAACACCCTGAATACAATTCTGATATATTATCTCATAACATGTGATAAAAACGCATAATTTGGTTTTCAGATGCGGTAAACATCGATTAGAAACATTGTATTGGAAAGAGCCTGGACTTATTAAAATTCATTGGCGATTTTCTGGACAATGAAATATCGGTCTTGGTCTAACCGAATTCATTGATGTATTGCAATAGAGTACAGCTAGTTTTACTCATCTAAGTCAATGGTGATTAAATATGAGTTTCAATGAATAACATCACTACTAACGATAGAGATGAAATGCTATTGTATACTAGATATTGTTATAATTACATCGCCTAAATCATGAGTTGAAAAGTTGCATGTTTAGATGGAACTGATAAACAAATTTCTATGAATATTCTATTCCTAGAGGAAATAGAATGAAGGGTTCTTTAATAGATATTCCATCCATTATGTCGATTTTTGGAATTCTAAATCTAAAGGAAGGCTTTCAAATTTAGTGGCTTGATAAGATAGATATATTGTAAAATAGTAAACTCTTTCTAAATGACAAAAACAAATCTCCATAACTAACAGTATTTAGCTATTCATCAAAATTCTGTTATCTTATTTTGTTTTCTTTTTCTTTACACAGACTTAATGGTATGTGCATATATTTCCTGATTTAATTAAATTTCAAAGAACTGAATAAAATAGTAGATGCGATTTGTTTGAAGCCCCCCCCCCCCCCCCCAAAAAAAAAACAACAACAACATGCGGCTTATATCGCACACACACATGTACACACACATTTGCGCAGGCACATACATGCACATATCTCTCTCTCCTTTCCGTATATATATATATATATATATATATATATATATATATTTGTGTGTATATACATATATATATATATATATAAGCAATGTGTGTATGTATATATCATTCTAAAATGGCGTCGATCAGAGGACGTAGAAGGAAACAAAAGTATTACACACAAAAAACACAGTAATAACTTTAATATATAATAATGTGGCTTTTAAAAATAAGACTGTTAGTATAAATATCCATTGTGTATTGACGCCACTGTTTGGCACCAAATATTGATATTATCAAGACACATTTAGTGCTTACGTCTTTATCTGTTATTACATTGCAGATTGCATGTAAAATATAAAATGCATTTAGTATAAATAGATAGAAAAAACGCCATTTGAATAAGGGATTTACGATTTTGTGGAACCCACTCTATTTGAAATACATTTGAGTTGTATTGAAAAAGAGAAAATTGTAAAGAAGAAATTTCGATTAAAGAATTTCCAGAAAAATGGAAATTGCTCCGTTGTAATTGAAAGTGCAAGTATAAAGTGGTATGGAGTAGCTAACTTTAGCAATGTAGTCCGTATATATATATATATATATATATATATATATATATATATATATATATATATATATATATATATATATATATATTTATATATAAAATACAATATGTTGAAATGTTGAAAAGGTAACACACCAGAGAGAGATATACAGTGCGTTATCAATAATTCCCTGTGTTATTGATAGCGCACTGTATATCTCTCTCTGGTGTGTTACCTTTTCAACATATTGTATTTTAAAGAGCTCAGGATTTCTTCTCCTTTGAGCACATATTTTTCAGTGAATAGCGAGGGCCTATGCCTCCGTTAATTTATCGTGATATATATATATATTGGTAAACGGAAAAGAAAATGCTGACAACTTGTTCACAGTGAAAAATAGTTTAATTAGGAATAAGTGAGAATTAGTAATAGTATTGGTTAGTATTCAGTTTTGGTTTTAAGTGTTACCGGTTGCGCATTTCTAATGCTTTTCAAAAATAATTTTGAGATAGAGCGTCCGTGATGTTTGATATATATATATACATATATTTAACGAACATTCACACCATGGATTTAAACAATTGTGGCATTTTTATACTATTTAAAACCGAAAATTACTGTCATTATTATTTAGGATAGAGAAACATTTATGAAAAACGATTGTAGTGAAAACTTTGAAGATTGGCACATACCGGTATTTCGATCATTTCGGTTTATTGTTAGCACACAAGATCAAATTTCACTTCAGACTTAACAATAATTTTATTTCAAACTTTCCTTTCAAAACTAAAATAATGTAATTTCAAATTTCAATTTTCATTCAGACAAAACTAATTTCAAGCATTAATATCTCTCTCTCGCCCCCCTCTCTCTCTCTCTCTCTCTCTCTCTCTCTCTCTCTCTCTCTCTCTCTCTATATATATATATATATATATATATATATATATATATATATATATATAAGTATTGAAGTTTCCGTTGAAAATTGAAAAAGTCATAGGAGTGAAGAGTGCTCTATGTAAATGCCAGAGCTAAATTTAATGTATAATAAACAATACAATCTAATTACCTCATTACCAGAGGTTTCCCGAATAAGACGAATACGAAAAAAGTCCTCATTCGTTCGTCGGATAAAGCAATCTAAATCATAGTGAGATATTTGAAAAATCTCCTCAAGAAAGGCAAAAGTTTAACGGGCAAAAAATATAAATAAAAGTAATGCAAGAGATATATAAAAAAATAAGGAAATATATTTATGGTATGTGTATAAATGTGTGTATATTCACTCACAAATGTACATATGTGTGTATATACAAATGCATGTCTATAGTGAAAAGATATGTGCGTAAGTACATATATGAGGGCAAGCATATGAGTGTATGTGTGACCACAAATACGTATATAATATATGTTGAAAAAGGAATTGTAAGATAATAGAGTTAACGAACATCCAGATACAGGTATTAAAGAATGAAATATACACACATACAAGTATGAAACCACGCGTATAAACACACACACGCGCGCGATCACACACATGTGAGAGATATATAGAGGGAAGGGAGTCTATCAGCCAAAGTGGTGTCAGTCTGAGGCTCGATACATATAAAAATGAAACAATATAAGAGAATAAAAATGTTTAAATCAAAGAGAAAGTAAGTGGGAGGGGTTATCAATTATAAATTAACACTAGAAAAAAAGAAAACAAACATAGGTTCGTATGTACACACATATATATATATAAAAATATATATATATAAATGCGTACTTTCTAGACATATCTTCTCACACTCACACACACACACACGCATACTTACGCCTTCACGTATTCTCCCACACACTTAAACATACATGTACAAAAACCCCCTTTAAAGGGAGACAACTTTTTATCCACCTAACCTTCACTCTTTGACATTAGAGATAGCATGGAATCTCTATACCATTTCCTGTCAGCATGACTTGGCAAGCTAATTAGAACACTGGATTAATCCCTTTACTTCCCTCCCAAGAAGAGATATTATCTCGAAAATTAAGGATATTTGAATAAATTTAAGGTAAAAGAATAATTCTCAACAATATCTTTTGCATTTGCATTTATATTCTATATCCATACCTGCATTGTCTTGGCCTTCCAACTCCAAACGTTTATACCTCATTACGCAATGCTTCAAGTAAACTATAACTTCCTCCTATATATATATATATATATATATATATATATATATATATATATTAGAAAGTGAGGTTTTTTTTACAAAATGAAAAATAACCGAGGTGTCCTACACGAGTGAAAGTATAAAGAAAAAGAGATGAAATCGAAAATGCAAATGGAGTCTTATTTTTTTAAAAAATATATATATTTATTTGGTTCCTTTACCGGTTTCGCAGTTCTTCTGCTTTTCAAAAGGTGAGTTGAGATGGAGGGTCTGTGGTTTTTCTCACATCTGGTTGGTCTCTGAATGTTACTTGTTTTATATGGAAAAAGTGGCTCGAAATGCCAGGTTTTTCGAGAAGTAATTTGATTGGTTTGTCAATAATTATAATAAATTTCGCGCAAGTTCGCGTTACAATAGTTCTTCAAATAAGAGGGGGAGGGGGGTGTCACAGCTTGTTTTTTCATATATGAGTGTTTGAATTTCTTTTTACTTGAAAAAAGGAGGCTCACGAAGGCTTTTTTGGGGTTGGTTATAAATGAAATTTGGCTGTCACGTGAACAAGTTTTCATTACATTTTTGCGCCCTTATTTGGAAAACTATTCTGTAGTCTTTATAGTGAATGTTATGACAATGAAGAGATAGTGGTCAAGAGAAAAGGGATTGGGAGAAATGTTCTGGTTCAGTGAATATGGCCAGCTCGCCGGGGTGTCAGAGTTCAGATTTTCTATTGAAGTGAAGATATGTATGTTTATTTGTGTGCTTGTGTGTGTGTATGTGTGTGTGTGTGTGTGTGTGTGTGTGTGTGTGTGTGTGTGTGTGTGTGTGTGTATGTGTGTATTGGAAGATGATTCTATTAGTAGAGATGGGGGAGGGAGTTGTGTGTGTGTGTATATGGGTGTTATGTGTGTGCGAGTATGTTAAGATGGAGAGAATATATATTTTGTGTGTGTGTATATATATATGTGTGTAGGAAAGTGGTTCTATTAGTAGAAATGGGGAGGGAGTTGTAGGTGTGGGGGTTGTTATGTGTGTGTATGTGTGTGGGAGTATGGTTGGCATGTTAAGATGAAGAGAATATATATATATATTGTGTGTGTGTGTATGTGTGTGTGTAGGAAAGTGATTCCTTTAGTAGGAATATTTTTGAATGAACATATTTTCCTTACTTTTTCGTGTTTGCTGTTGTATTGCCAGTGCAAACGTATGTTAAGGTTTATTTAGTTCGGGTTTTTATTTTCTAAAGTAGAAGGTGTTATGTGTGCTGGTGTATGTCATATTGTGGTGTTGACATAATGTATATTAAACCTTATTTAATGTTGGTCTATATTTTTGAATAAACATATTTTCCTTATTTATTCGCATTTGTTCTGTTGTATTGTTAGCGCAAAGGTAAAATGGGAAGACTTGGAATTTGGGTGTCTTATTACTTGCGCAAATGTCTAGATGTGCACTTAGTGGTATCTGTCTCGTGGTTGGATCTCGTAATTGTTGGCGATGAAATGTCATTCTGTTTCTGAGTGTGAGTTTAGTTTGTCCTATATAATCTTCATTGCATCCTTTACATTTAATGGCATAAATTAGATTTTTTGATGAGCAAGTGAAGTGATTTTTTACAGTAAAATTTTGTCCTGAGTTAAATGTATACGTGTTGCCTTCAATGAGGTGAGTGCAGGTTCCACAATTAGAGCGACCACATTTTTTGATACTTGGTTGTGGGTTTGTGGTAGGTAATTTGGCATTGGTGAGTAATGTTTTCAGTGATTTTGGTTGTCTTTTGCTTTTGATTATTTTGTGTGTTTCAAGGGCTTTTTTCATTCTTGGGTTTTGTTTTAGTAGTGGGATGTTATTGTGAATAGTGTTGTAAGCTTCCGCATTTCTTGGGTTGTGTGTTGAGATATATGATAGAATATTGGACGTACCTTGAATTTGTTTCTGTTTCCGTAATTCATCAATGCCTATTGCTTTAGCCCTTTCTATTCCATTATTTATTAGTAATAGTGGGTAATCTCTCTCGAGTAGAATTTCCTTTAATTCTTGAAGTCTTTTATTTCGCGTTTCATAATTGGAGACAATTGTGCAAATTCTTCTTGCTAGGTTAAAAGGAATGTTCGTCTTCGTGTGCTTTGGATGGTTGGAGGTGAATAGCAGATATTGTTTGGAATCTGTTGGTTTGTAGTGTATGTCAGTTTCGATATTTGTGTCTTTTTGTGTGATTAAGATGTCCAGAAATGGGAGTTGATCTTGGCTGTATTCCATTGTGAATTGGATGTGGTTATTGATGCCGTTTATTAAGTTTGTGGGACCAAAGAATGAGGCAATCATCCAAGTAGCGTTTCCAATTCTCTGATAAATATTTGTGGAAGTTCAATCCGTATTTTGATTTGGACTGTTCATATATCTGGACTTCTAAGTATTCCATATATATATATATATATATTTAATAATCTCCCGTAAGGGTGAGATTAAATTTGACGATATTTGGCTACCCTTTCGAGCGACAGGCCTACACGCCGTCAACAGCCAATCACATTCTTTCCAACTTGACCACGGCCATAGTGTGATTCTTAGCCATCTTTGAATCTAATTTTGGCGCGATCGGCTTGGAATACTAAGTGTCTATTTTTGAGTTTATCTCCGGATGATTCCGAACTCAATGGATTTCCTATTAATAGGATATCTAAAAATACGGATGAAACCATTGGTAGAGATAGTTACGGTATGTACACAGTCCTTCTATGTTTGATTTTACACCGAATGGTATATGGTTAATTATGTACTTGGTCAATTTATGCATGCTGTCGAAATGTTGGATAAATAACCTGCTGTGGATAACGCGAAGAAGCCACTCTCGTTTATTTGTCGGAGATTTCTTCATAGGAGCTTTTATCCTTATGGCTTAGTATAATTGATTTTTTATATGGTTGATTGTGCTGTTTGGCAGAGGAAATGGAGTATATATTTTGTTTATCTAATAATTCTGTAGACATGATTTATAATAATTATATATATATATATATATATATATATATATATATATATATATATATATATATATATATATATATATATAACACTTTCTGTTGCTTCACCATTTTGTTTGTTTACCCTCGCGTCCCCTTTATTTACGTGTCCCAACGACATATATATATATATATATATATATATATATATATATGTATATATATTATATATATTAGGTTAAGCAAGAAATGCTTAGGGTTATCCAGAATGCAGTAATGGTTAATTACTACACTAGATAGATTTGACGTACGGTGAGGGGTTACTGAACGAGTTATGGAAGAATAGTCGGAAAAATTCAGTTTCTGATCCTTCTGTATTCCGGTGTGTAGATAAAGAATGAATAATAACAGGTAGATATCATAAAAAGGTAATTTATTCCGAGTGCTTACAAATGTTTCAACAGTAGTTATACTGGCTAGTCATGCTCTGCTGCCACTACCATTTCCTCAGAGCAGAATGGTTAAAATGTAAATACCCTTGTATTTCTTAATGGAAGTTATTGGAGAAGATAGAGTAGAAAGGAAGAGAGAAAGAAGGGGAGAGGGAGAGATAGATAGATAGAGAGAGAGAGAGAGAGATGTAGGGGTTTGAGAAGTGGGGAGAGTGGTTTGAATACAGATAGCTTAATCAAAATGTTGTGGTAGGGGTTTTATTTTACTGTTTATTCTCAAGGTGACAGCCCTCAGGCATTGTGTTGATGTGGTCAAGATTGGGATTATTTATTACCACAGAGAGCAGGTTCATAGATGTGGAGAGGGAGTGTGGTAGACCGAGGGCGAGAGGGAGATATAGAGAGAGAGGGGGAGAGAGAGAGGGGAAGGGAGAGAGAGAAAGAAAGAGAGATAGAGAGGAGACAGACGAAGGCTACGATATGGGGGATACACCGAGTTCATAGTTGTAGTCTGCAAATCGCACTCAAGTACCCATTTATAATGATAAGCAGGGTATTGGCTTGTAGTGTGGGGGTGAGGGATATAGTTAGGAAGTAGTTATTGAGAGGAATTAGTTAGCGATAAAGCGATTTTGCAGTCTCGTGTTCAAATGTTAAGTTATTTTATAGTGAGAGAATTTAGCCTTCAGTTTGTGGTTGCAGTATAACGATTGTTCGATTCTGTTATTTAGTAATTTGTTTTGGGATTTTAAGATATAAAATAGTTCAAGGTTGCATAATCTGCAGTACTTCAATCCACTCCGATATGCAGTAGCGCTGGATAGTTTATCCCATTTCAAGGTAAGCTGCCGGTTGCATTCTCGGAGTTGCCAGGTCTTATTGGCGAGCGTAGTCACAAGACGGTGTTTAGGATGCTTCATCAAAAATCGATGACGATACCAGCGAGATTTAAAGGAGGTAGTAGTAGACCCAATGTAATACCATTTCTGGTCGTTCGATTAAACGGTGCATTGATAAACAATGTTGGACTCTAGGCATTTGTTCTTGAATGGGCATTTTTCGGGTAGGTGGCAGTTGCAGTTTTTGTTGTGGGTAGCAGGTATACCATGGATAGGTTGGGATAACAGTTCAGGTGGGTTGTGTAATACCCGCCTCCCATTTGGTGGTTGGGAGGCCGATATTAAGTTATGCTCATCTGTTACTAAAATATTTTGTTTTGTAGTGTTGTTTAATAATTGCTTTAAGTTACGTTTTTTATGTATGCTTCAAGGTTTGGTGCGGTGGAGTATGATAGCTTAATAGTCTTGGAGTTTAGAATCTTACTGTATTTATGGGAACTAGGGAAATGATTGTTAATTAACTTAAAGAATGAAAGATATAGTTTTGTACTAATCGAAACATTAAAAATGTGATTGTACAAGATATACTTTCTACAACGTGATTCATTTGTTGATGATTTTCTATTAGTATGTCTGGTGGTACTGTATGTGTGCGCTTGTATTACTGTACCCCGGTTATATATTCTTTGATTGCGTGTGCAGCTATGTGTGTTATGGAGATTCTTATCAATGTATTCTATTTTATCACGGTGGTCTGCATTCCTTAATGCGTTATTATAGTATTCAGCATGTTCACTGAAAATCTCAGAGTTAGACGATAGGCGAGAGATTCTGAGAGAAATACTACGGGAAACCGATTTAATCATGGAAAGTGGGTGATTCGAATTAAAATTAATATAGGTAAAGTTCTCATTTATCTTGTGGAAGGATCGTATCAGTCCAGTATTCAAAGTAAGAGTTACGTCAAGGAAATTTACTACTTTAAGATTGTATTCGTACGTTATTTTTAGACCCAGATCACTAAAAGAATTTCTAATGTTTTTCCGTAGCCTTTCAAAATTTTGGTTATTAAAGTTATTAACTAATAAAAGCGCGTCATCTCTATATATTCCCCCCTGTAGATTACTAAATTTTCCATGTAGTATGTGGGCTATGTAAATTCCCACAAGATCCGTGACCTCCGCTGAGTTGTTAGAGCCCATGGTGATGTCTAAGTTTGTGGGTCTGTTCCTACGTTCCCAGTAGCAGTTATCAAACTTGATATTACTTTTCCTAGCCTCTAGAATAATATTAATTTCGTCCTCTGTTAGGTCGGAATTGACTTTGCCAAACGATAGGGCCTTACGTAAAGTACTGGGTGAGATTGAAGAGTAGTATTCGTCAATGTCGAATTGTATAAACTTAGACTTACTCTTGTTCTTAACGTTATTAAACCAGCGAATTGCTTCGCTAGTGTTGCCCCATAATTTTATTTCTATTTTCTTTTTCAATTGAGTTATTACCCTGTCAAGTTTGTTTGCTAATTTTTCCTATGTCTGATTTAGAAGGGCATATATATATATATATATATATATATATATATATATATATATATATACACCCAATACATTTAGCATATTTCTTTAATTCTTTGATAATTTTATTAAATGAAATTAAACTAAGCGTTTTTTTTCAGTTTTACTGTGAATAAAAATTTAAAAAGAACGATGATCAACATGTGGAATATTATTCAATGAAGTTTCGAACATATTTTTATGCGGAAATATATGATAAAACTTGCTTCGAATCAAGCTTCGGTACACAATAGTAACGTGTAGATCACCCATCCCATTATTTGTGCATGTTTCATATCACTTTTGCTCAAGACTCGTGTGATTAGTGATAGGTTCACAACGGTTCAACCACAGAAGTAATGAACTTACGGTAGCAAGAATAAAATAGAATTCGGGAGGAAGAAATACAACACAATTAAATATATATATGTGTGTGTGTGTGTGTGTGTATGAGTAGGGCATAATGCCAGAATAAGGTCACCATAGAGTGCCCTGCATTTGACAAGTTATTTTTTATCCAGAAATATTACGCACTAATTAAACACCTTCAAGGCAAAATTCCCAGAAATTTCGTATCATTAATTTTAATATTTAATAATAAAGAAATCATTATTTTTTATATTTAATGTTCTATCTGAATGGCTCTAACCTCCTAAAAAAAGAACATTATTTTCCATGTGATTGTTTGCGAGTCCCCTCAACACTGTTTTAACCCATGCCCATTCAAACTGATAGGCCTCGTTGTTTATATAAACAAATGCAGAGATATGTCATGTGCAGCATTTAATGCAGAATGAAGGCGCTCTTGCAAAAGAAAGACAGAAGAAAAAAAGAATAAATCAAAAACACAACGTGGAGGGGAGAGTGTTATATTTGTACCTATGTGTGTATGTATATATATATATATATATATATATATATATATATATATATATATATATATATATATATTTACGTATAGCACGGAGCATATGTGCATAAACACATATATACCGTGTTGTATTATGACAGTACTGTGTTAGCTCAATGTACAAGAACAGAGCCGTAATATTTAAAAGAAACCAAAGAACGCTTACATACTCAAACAGTTTTTATTTGCTTACAATGTTTCATCCATACCTTTTGGTAGGAATCCTCAGACCTTAATAAACACAGTGCTGAGTATAAGCTCCACAGAGCCTAGTCACACGAAGAATCAGAATGCAAAAGAGGGTAAAGATAGGGAGATCGGAGATGGGGAACAAGGAGGGGTTCATGTTGGGGTCGTTAATCACCACAGCTAAATGCCAGGGCACAAGCGGATTCTACAAGATGCAGTTATAATTGAGTGCACACAAAAGCAAAGACAAAAGATACAGGCAATTGTTAAAACATAATAAAAAATAATAATAATAATAAAAAAATAATAATACAATTAAAAAAATAATCGTAATAAAAAAAATAAAAAAATAAAAAAATAAAAGGAAGATAATATAAAGAGTAAAAAGTAAAAAATAAAAAAAGTGTTTAAAAAAGAAATAAAAACAGAAAGAAGAAAAATATGTTAAGCACATAAAGAACATAAAGTAGCCAGAGGAATTTAAGCGCTGGTTCCTACCAAAACGAGTGGATAGGATCCCCCGTAACTTATAATTATCTAAGCATTAGGAGGTCGTTGCAGTACATCCAGCAAGCCCACAGTAATCAGAATCCCCACCATGTTATACATACACAAGGTATACTGGTAGGTACCCGAATTATGTAGCCAATGGGTACTCCACAAGCATATAGGTGGGTATTACATAAGTACAAGCCATGCACAACCAAATTATGGTTATTACAGGATAGAGCTGAGTATAACAAGTATATAGACAGGCATGACATAAAAAGCAGGCTATGCACAAGCGATCAGGGTAATAGTAAGAAAGTGCTGTAGCAATCTTATTATATTAGTTACTGTAAAACCAACTAGCAAAGTTATTACACATATATATTAACCGTATAGGCTAGACTAATTGGTTACATATTTCACGAATGTCTAGGTGTTAAATAGAATTGGGAATGTCTGTAGAAAACCAATCCGTCTAAATAACACAACATATGTAGACATACATATATATATATATATGTATGTCTTCATTGCTGTAGTGGAGTCTGTGCTGCTGTACGGGTCTGAGACTTGGACGCTGACCAAGAAACTCACTCAGATGGTGGATGGGTGCTACACGAGAATGCTGAGGATGGCTCTGAACATTAATCAGTATACACTGAGGATGAAAAACTCAGAGCTGTATGGGAGGCTCCCAAAAGTCAGCTCAAAAGTGACACAGAGGAGACTGGGGTTAGCTGGACATGCTCACTGACATCCAGAGTTGACATTGCACTCAGTGCTCCTGTGGGAGCCCCTACATGGACACACTGGAAGAGGAAGATCAAGGTTAACGTATGTTGATGCCCTAAGGACAGACACTGGTCTGTTGGAGACGCAGGACATGGCAGCGATAATGAGGGACAGAGACCGCTGGAGAGCACTCGTCCATGGATCTCGGGAATTTTACCCGCCCTAGAAAAAAAAATATATATATATATATAGCAGGAGAGAGAGAGGAGAGAGAGAGGAGAGAGAGAGAGAGAGGGGAGACAGAGAGAAGAGAAAGAGAGGGGAAGAGGAGAGAGATAGAGAGAGAGATAGAGAGAGGAGAGAGAGATTGGGAGTTACCAGTTCAGACAAATAATACAATGTTCAGCTAAGTACTCAATAATTGGGATAGCAGAGTGTATATAAGTAAAAAAAGGAACCGAACTCATCAGTGACCTGAAGTTACGGTTTGTGTCTATATGAGTAGAAGATATAGGCTTTTAGGCTTAGGGTTTAGTGATTAGCATTATGGCTAGTGTTGGGTTTAGGGTTTAGCTTAAATATTTTAGTGTTTATACTTAACGTTCATGATCTGGTGTCTAATTAAACAGTGAAGAGGGAATGCAATGAAACCGAACTTATGAAACTATTCTTTTTTCGACTGAAAAAGCATCGTATTCTGTAGCCTTTAAAAAGAGAGACTAGGAACAAATATCGAAATGATATTTTAAATTAATGCGTACTTTATCCGAATTGGCACTCTGAGTTCAAATCCCGCCGAGGTTAACTTTGCCTTTCATCCTTACGGGGTCGATAAAATAAAGTACCAGTAATACACTGGGATAATTGCTGGCCTTGTGCCACAAGTAGAAACAGTTATATAGAATACTAGCAGTGGTACCCGGCGTTGCACGGGATAGGGTATTTTGGAACGCGGGCCGCCAACAGACCTAATCGTGGATAAACTGCATGCCTGGACAATATGTAAAGAAAATAAACCGAATACTCTGAGGGCTGGATAATCTTTAAGATTTTCTTCGATGAAGCAGAAAAAATGCAGGTCTTCACCTAATGCGGGCCCTAGGGGATCAAGAAAATGATTTCTTTTATGTGCATAATATGACTTGAAATTTCGGGAAAATCGGCTAGACGTAACGCCTCCAAAAAGCCCTCGAAAAACTGAAAAAATGAAGTTTTTCACCTAATGCAAGCCCTAGGCAATAAAAAAGTTGGATTTTCTTTGCTCACGGCATGTAGAAGATACTAACTAATACATAGTTACAATTTCAAGGAAATCAGTCTGACGTAACGCCTCAAAAAACCCTAAAAAGCTTTAAAACGCAGTTTTTCACCTAATGCGGGCCCTAAGAGATAAAAAAAGTTGAATTGTTTATGTGAATAACACTCCCTGAAACATAAGTAATACACATGTAAAATTTGAAAACATCGGCTGGCTACTTCTCGTGTTTTAGGTATTCACACACACACACACACACACACACACACACACACACACACACACACACACACACACACACACACACACACACAGACATCCTCAGGGAAGTGACGTAATGCAATCAGCCAGATATACAGACATATAATATAAGGGCGCGACGTTATATTCTAAAAAGAGAAAGACTAAGAATTATAGAGAGAGATCGCTAAATCGTCTAATGCGGTCGCTAGGGCATTGACAATTTTAAATCCTTTTTGCTCAGAACACTCCCTGAAACGTAAGTATTACATATATAAAGTTTGAAAACAGGCGGTTTGGTGTTTCTCGAATTTTAGGGATTCAAACTCACACACCCACAGACAGACATACTCAGTTTTATATATATAGATAATTATTTTATGCCAATATACATTTTGTATATAATTTGTACATATCAAGCACATATTGACTGGATTGTCTCGGATAGAATGCTTTTGTATTATTTTTTTATTTTTACTAGGTTATTGAAACAAGTAACATTTTACGAATTATAAATGATCGTCTATCTCCGCTGCACGCACTATTAGCATTGGATGTGTAATCATACATACACACAGAATACCACTCTCATTAAAAGCATTGACTACTATTCGGGTGGTGAATATCTCGAGCAGCCCAGGGTATCTTCTTGTATTTATTTAAAATTTGCTTTATTTCTCAGATTGGAAACTGGACACCAAATCACGGTTTCAACGAAGTTGAGATGGAACATACCGCCCCACAACAAAACTACACTATGACAGGAAAAAGACTGATTGTTACCACAATAGAGGTAAAATATCTTACTATTTCCTTTAACCTACTACTATTAATGTTAATAGTATCACCCTCGCCACCACCATCACCAACACCACCACTACTATCATCACAATCACCACCACCACAACCACCACGGCTATCGCCATCATCATCAACATCATCATCAACAACATCATCAGCATCATCAACAGCAGCAGAAGCAGTGGCGGCAGCATGTTTTCAGCAGCTTCAAGCAATTTTCTATAGCAATATCTCTATTATGTTCATTATGAATCGGCAGCATGGTCATTTGTTGGATTAGAATTATGATTATGTGCTACCTCTATCTTTCTTATCAACAGAATTTTGTTAAATGTTCTGTTAGACTTTCGTCAGCTTGACCTGTAGAGTGTTTAATACAGATTGCGTTAATTTGTTATATGGTGATTGCGTTTACTATATAGTATCGGGTGTGAATTATATTGGAATATGTGTTCAATCATTTTGACTGCTGATTGCCTTTATTACATTCTGAGTTGGTTGCTTTATATTGTATACTATATGTTGTATCAGTTGTTCAGATTATGTAAATTGGAGGTTATACAAACCAGTGCTATTTTATGGAACATATGTAGAATTGTCAATATTTTAATGTTTGTTAACGCCTGTTATAGTACATATATAACCATGTCAGTATGGTAATAATAGTATTATTCTTATTTTTATTTATCATGTTTGTTACAGTTTTATTTCTATTACACCAACATATGTAATAGTAGCTCGCATATATTGTGAAAAGTGTTGACGTTTTGGAATGTAAATTTGTTTTTGTATATTTCATCAATTTTGCTTTGTTGTGGCATTTTATGACGTTGTTTTGTCCCGTAATTTCACTATTTGATTGGTGCTATACGTTCTTAAAGAACGTGTAGAGTATTTGATCTATGGCGTGAAAATATCTTACGTAGGATGTTGTCTGCGTCTGGAAATAAGTGTTCTCTTTTTGTGCGTAGAATGTTATTTTTTAATATTTTTGTTCATATTATTTTATCATTTTTCATTGTAATTTTTTTGTTACATCCTCTGTTTTTGTTTTTTTTTACACGCAGAAATGCCCATTTGTACCGTCCTGCATTGTCCCGCACTGTTCTTAATGTCTACTTTATGTCAACCCTTGTGGTTAATAAAGAAATCATTATTTTATCATGGCTGTTCTCAAATTGTGATTTATTATAATGTTTTTAATTTCATGTCCAGCAAATTATTTATTTCAATTTCAAAACACTTGTATTTAGCACTTTCTTTTCCATTTTTCATTCCAAGTGTTCTCCCGAATGTATCGAGACCTATATTGAATACAGTCATATACATTTCTGTCTTTGATATATGGAGGATATGCCTTAAACTCTTTTAATTCGGAAGCATATGGCTCAGAATATATGTCGCCAAGTACATGTTTATATCACGACTAATTTGTCATCACATTGAAGAGTCAGCATGCTATCTAGTAGACATAGCTGCTGGTTAGATAACGTTGGTGATATACTGATATATTCAATGTATTCTTAAATGAATTTGCATATGCATTTATATTAGAGGATGTATGTCTTTAAAAGTTATCTGTATTATTAGTTATAAAATTATCGAGATAACCGTCTCTATTTGGAAGCTCTCTCTTTTAACAAATATCTTTGCCCCCACACATGTTTGGGTATAGATACGAATCGTCTACAATGTTTAAATAAGCTGTAAATGCATTCTCCAATGTTACTGCTACATAGGGGCATCTTCAGCGTCGTCTTTTATTTACGTATCAGCATTTACGTACCATTTCAATAACACATATATTTTAAAATTTATGTTTTGTATAGCTTGTTTTTTTTTACATATGTTTATATTCTTTATCTTTTCAGTCCCCACCATTCTTGATGTTTAAAAAGCCATCACCAGATGGTAAACCACTTGTTGGGAATGACAAGTATGAGGGTTAGTATATCGTTGTTCAAATTTTTCTTGATTCAACCATAAATAGTTTTGAAAATGCTACGCTTTAGTGACTCGTGCATCCACACAATCATATATATACATTCAATTTAAACACCTTAAATAATTTCTTTTCAGAAAAAAATTCTAACTTTTTTGAAATTCTAGATACAGCTTATAGTCATTTTTAAGAAAATGGAGAGAATTGAGAAGTAAACTTTACTAGTACAATATATGATAGGGACAATGTAATGTTAGTTGAATAATATAAACCTAGTAATGTTAAAATAGGTCGGTAGATTATCGCATGTCACCACACTGGTCCTGGCGCTGTAACGTATCAGTTTATATATTATTCGGCAGACAAGCAATCATGCGGATAAATTTAATATGTTGTAATTATGCATTATATTTTGAAAGTGCGAATATATGTGCATTTTATCTTCAGTATACCCACTAGTATAGAATATTGCAGATGTCATTTTTGTGCGTTTTTTTTTATCTCTTTCGACACAGAATAGTAATATGTAAAAACGTGCCAAAAGAGTGGATACAACGTCTACGATAGAACATTTTCTTGGCAGTAGGACATTAATTGGAAATGAGGTTTCACAGAAGAGTTTCTGTAATATCCGCAACCTGGTGCAGTCTGCGACTAACCCAGGTTCTGCTGCACGTCGGGCTGAGGCCAAACTCTTCAAATACCGGCTGCTCTCCGACAGGTTTGCGGTTGGACTCTTGGCAGTGGAGACTTCTGGTGTTCTCGGCCCTAGGGCTACCTCCCTACTCACCACCATAGGCGCTGTGCTGGCCAGTCGCAGGTGTGAGCCCCGCGAGCTGGAGTGGCCTTTCCAGCACGTCTCCCTTGCCGTCCTCCGGGGAAACGCCTTCTCTATTCTGTCCGCCGGGGCTGTGGGGAGGCCACCAATATGATTGACTGACTTGTCATTTCATCAGTCAGATATTTTTAGACCGCCAAAGGAGATGTGACCTTACGGAATATAATATTGCAGTTAAAAAACATATGGTGTAAATACAGGAAGGCAGGCAACTGATTTTGTATTTAGAATTGTCCATTGAACAAAATCGTTTAAAAGTATAACACCATCAATAACTGGATACGAAAAATAGCTGTTGAAAATTACTTGCAAAACTTTTGATTTTACCGATTGTATACAAACACGCGACTGTTATAGAACGTTCATTATATATGTAGAAACAATTTTATATACGTGATAGAAACAGTAAATTCTATAGTACAAGACATAAATACTTAAAGGTATACAAAATGTATTAGTGACTGTTGAAAATATAGATAAATTTAAGAAAATAATCACATGACTAATAATAGCCTATGTTTTATAATAAAAATCAATATAAAAAAATATTATAATGTAAAAGAAGTCAAATATAAAATTAATTAGCTGGGCATACAGTGATATTTACAAGACAAACAGTCACTTACGAATACTCCCTTCATATATTTGTTCAGAGACACGGATATATGTGTCGGCTGTCGATATTTAGTTGTATTATAATGAGAATCACTCACGGACAAATGGTTAGATGGCGGATTTAGTTTCTAAATGGCCTGTGTGTATCAAATAATGTACACAGTTTATTTAAATTAAATCTAGCTTTGCCACTCGTTTTATGTCGGAAATGTTTTAATAGTTGATATAATTTATAATTATCATTCTGTTTATTTGATGAATATTATTGTTTACTTTTTAATTCGTCTAGTTAGCTTTAAATTCCTTTTATGAATAATTATTATTGAATACATATACTTATGGTTACAGATGTAAGTTATATATTAACGTTTGTATTATTGTTTTCTATGTTATGATGAAGTAAATGTGTGTATGTTCACCCTTATATAATTACACATGTATCAGAGGTTACAGCAAAACACGCACAATAAATTTCCAGAAATCTTCATATCGTAAATGAATAATTATTGCCCTTTTTCATATATCAAATGGTATGTTTTTGATTTAAACGTGAAAGAAACCATTACAGTTCTATACCACTTAATATACCTCATTTCCAGTCACTGTTAAGAAACATATATTTTTCGATACTTATGGATTAAGTAAAAACCATAAATTATTATTTATAAAATGTTGTTTTTATTTAATACGTATCTATTATTATTAATGGATATTAAGTTTGCTAGCTATTGTTCATATATTTCCATGGCACCTTAGTAGCAAATCAATATAAAATAAAATATTTAAAGCTATTGAAATTGTGTACGAATGTGATTATTCTGTCTGTCGTCCATGACTGCCAAGATTTGCTTCCGTTGTTCTTTGGAAAGCAATCTGTAGGTTATATAGCGAATTCAATGAAGCTGTCTAAGCTCCTTTGAAATTCTCAATGATTCTCTGCTTTTGAAACTCTAACATTGGGATTTTTTTTACTCGATATTGTTATAATCTAAACAGTTTTATTGTTCTTCTTTTTACGTCTAGTAAATATCAAACATGAGAATCATAAAAGAGGAAATAATATCGAAAATACTAATAGAAAAATATAGAAACAAGGAAATGGTGACTTCATCGGTCCCACACACCCATTCAACACATCTGATATTTCTTCTAAACTTCAATAGCTACACTGTTTTGTGGCACACTATTCCTCTAATTGATAGGAAAATAATAAATTTCGTTCGACGCATTATTATAGTAATCATGTGAAATGTCAATTTAATTCTTATATATATTAAACTAAATGACTGAATTCAATGATCGGTAACATTTAGGGGCGAGATGTATCATTGCGGCATAACAATAATGGTCTATGAGACAAGGAACTCTCACGTTATGATTATGACCTATACATATAGTTTGACCACACAGCGCAAAAAATATTTTTATACATTTTTGCTAATAACTATTTTAGAATTCTATATATGGTTTTACCATGTACCTGTACATTTCACACACATTGGAGTGACATTTCAAAGGTAGTCATAAATGTTGTATGAAATATAATCAAATAACAACAAAGCCCTATATTATGTTGGAAGTGAACAAAAATGTGGATATCAAATGTAGCTGGTTCCTGTACGAATTGCTATAATAATTAATCATTAATATTTACTGGATAACACGAAACAGAGATTACATATTAATGACTACATTATATAATATACTTCTCTCTTTCTCTCTCTATGTACATATATATGCACACACACACACACACACACATATATATATATATATATATATATATACACATAAACACACACATATAAATGTATACACATACATATATATATATATATATATATATATATATATATATATATATATATATATATATATATATATATGTGTGTGTGTGTGTGTGTGAGAGAGTGTGTGTGTGTATCCACATGGCACGGACAGGAAAAAGCCACCGTTGATCGTGACCGTTGGCGAATACAAACTGCTCGATGCGCTGAAGGCGCGGATGAACCTAAGAGTATGTGTTCAAATGTCGTCTCTCTCTTAACTTTAATCCTCTTGATGTGGGGCTAACGTCTGACACAGCCTTTCTATTTATCTCATTTTTAATTACATTTATTAGATCCAAGATAACAATACCTACAGATATAAAATAACTGGATACGGGGAATCCTACACATACCATACAAAACAGTTACGCATATATTCTTACCTATACACAACATTCTATACATAATATCTTATTTTAGACGGTGGGATTGGCAGCATAGGTAGAGGGTCTGACGCCATGTTTTTCAGCAAAGAGTTACAGCCCTTTATGGTCACAGTTCCAATCCCGCCAGGGTTAACTTTGCCTTTCGTCCTTACGGGGTCGATAAAATGAAGTACCAGTAATACACTGGGATAATTGCTGGCCTTGTGCCAAAAGTAGAAACAATAATATCCTATTCCAAATGTGTAGTTACATAAAAATTTCATCTGCTGAAGATGGAAAACTAAACACTAACAACATGGTGTTACATACATTATACAGTAATTCTGAAAGAAGGAAAATATAACGGAAGTTAAGTTAATTAAATGGTATTGATAACTCAGTATTTCAATTCTTTATTATATATTAAATGTCTAAAAGCTGTACGTGGTAGAACACACACGGATATTAGTAAGGTTGACATGTGTGTAATAATGCAAATCAGAAGATCCCTTACTGCATTCACATATCAGTCAATGCGAAACCTTTCATAAGTTTTGTACATTAAAGTTACTCGAGGTTTAGTTGTACACAAATACACCATAATTCTGACGACAATATTGAGGTTGATCAAGCTTCAATCTGTGTCTAGGTTGCATACATACCCCTGATTTCATTGGTCAATGATTCTTTAGCGTAAGCCATCTGCAGCAGTGGTCTCCAACCTTTTTTATACCATGGACCGGCTTCATGCCGGACAAACTTTATGCGAACCGGTAGGTAGACATATGTGTTATTTAAGTACATTTCGACAAAGAGAGCAATAATAAAAAAGAGCAACTTATCAAAGTAGATGGAGGAACTCCGTCGGTTACAACGCAATTGTTCCAGTTGTTCCGATCAACGAAACAGCCTGCTCGTGAAATTAACGTGCAAGTGGCTGAGTATTCTAAAGACACATGTACCCTTTACGTAGCTCTCAGGGAGATTCGGCGTGAGACATTGTGTGACAAGGCTAGTCCTTCGAACTACAGGTACAACACATCTTTGCCAGCTGAACGAACTGGAGGAACGAGAAATAAAGTCTCTTGCTCAAGGAAACAATGTGACACCGGGAATCGAACTCACGATCTTACGATTGTGAGCTGAATACCCGAACCACAAAGCCATTTAATGAAATCTTTTAAAATTAAAGTCCAATAGTCAATTTATCTATTATATAAGTTTAAACAATTTAATTGTTTCTTTGTGACTCGGCAGCAACTGATCCACGGACCAGTACTGGTCCGTGGCCTGGTTATTGGGGACCTCTGATATAAAGAGTTGTTGCTGATTTCAAGTTGTTTTTGGTGACACCTATAATTTTTGCTTCCGTGATACCCAGATTTTTGTAAACTTTGCATTAGGATCGAACTGCAAACTATCCGCTGGCAATCTTCGTATATGTGAAAGTCGACTAAAATGTTCATGAGCTGAAAAGATCATAAGCTGACCAAGATACTCTCATGGAATGACAAAATGAGGTTTACTTTTCAACCTAGTCCATGGGAACGAGCGGTGCAGGTATTAATGAGAAGTGTTGAGATTAATGCATGCAAGATTTCACAGCTGCAGCATCATACCTTCATTTTCAGCCTAGGGATTTCTCAGCTGACACGCGCGCGCGTGCGCTTGTGTGTGTCTGTGTGTGTGTGTGTGTGTGTATATATATATATATATATATATATATATATATATATATATATAGGAACAAGTGTGACCCCGACTGCAGAGCCCAAGCCGTTTCGACGGCTAATTAGCCGTCGAACGGCTTGAGCTCTGCCGTCGGGGTCATACTTGTTCCTATTACCCACTCTACTACCTTAAGTATTGAGTACTTTGGTGCGTTATGGTCCATCTGGTTCCTTACCACATTTCCTTCGTTATATATATATATATATATATATGAATGTGTATGTGTGCGCGGACGCATGTGTGTGTTTGTAGATGTGTATGCGTAAGTGTCTGTGGAATGCCGGATAGTGCAATGACAGTTGCTCAAGAAATAAGATATATTTCAAGCAAGCGAGTGTAAAATTGCACGATTTGAATCATGGGAAATTCGACACAAATAAAATGAAAGATTAAGAAAGAATGAAAATTAATGTGTCTATTTTTTTATCCATTCGTTATCGTATGAAGCGTTGTTTTTCTAAAATGAGATAACCAATGCACACATTTGCAAGAAAATTAAAATAGATGCATATTTTACGTTTCAGGATACTGTGTGGAACTGGCAGAGCATTTAAAGAGGATAATTAATACAGATTACGTATTTCGTATTGTGAAAGACGGCAACTACGGCCAAAAGCTTAAGAACGGATCTTGGGATGGAATGATTGGTGAGCTCACACGAAGAGTAAGTTGAATGAGAATTCTATTGCTATGTTATTATAATATACTGATATTTGTTCATGTGCACTTTAAATGATTGTAAACAGATGGGTTTACGTATGTAATAAATATATATATATATGTGTGTGTGCATGTATGTATATATGTACATACTACTGTACGTCTGTATACATATATGTATGTACGTATACATACATACTTACATTTAAGTAACTGCCGTACTAAGAGTGAGAAATGAAATTTCGTTTCATTCTATTCCATTTATATATATATATATATATATATATATATATACTGTAAAAGAGTCAGGACGCCGACGGCAGAGCTCCGGCCGTTTTGACAGCTAGATCTAGCTGTCGAAACGGCACTTTTCCCACTCTACTACCCTACATTTTCTGTCCTCTGATGCGTTATAGTCTACCTGGTATCTTATCACACCCTCTTTGTTATATATAAATACATATATATATATATATTTATATAAATGTATGTATATATATGTGTGTGCGTGTGTGTGTATATATATATATATATACATATATATATAGTTTTAAAAAAAATGACAAACGCAGCAGTCAATAGTACATAGTGTTATTAGCTTCACGCTTGGTGAGAATGGGGCGGAGTTTACGACGTTTCAGACATAAGTCCTTCATCAGGAAAGTAGAGAGGAACTCCGAGAGGGAGTGAGTTGCTGGGTTAACAGGAAAGCTATGAAACAATCAGAAAAATATAAATAAAAATAAATATGAAAATCAAAATATATAGAAACAGAATTACAAGAAATACATAAAAATACAAAATTTAGAAAATGAGAGGGAATGGGGGGGGGGTATGGGTCCAGGATCGCATGGGTGTGGTAGTGCGTAGAGGAAGAGAGGGGAAAAGCAAAAGCTCGAGCGGGGATGGAAGAAGGGGAGGGCAGTGGCGAGGGGAGCGAGGATGGAGTCGAGGAAAGCAGAGATTAGTTCGGTAGGACAGTTGCAGACGGAGATGATGGAGCTACTGGTGTGGTCGGGTTTGTGGATTTGGGGGAGGAAGTAGATGGTGGGGGTGCGAGGGTGCGGGGATGCGGCCGATGAGTTGGGAAGCAGTGAGAGGTAGGAGGGAGGCGGAGACGAGTGTTGGATGGTGGAGGAAACTAGTTTCTGGTAGAGTGGGGCTCAGAGGACAGGGGACGGTAGAAGAGGGTGTTGTGGACTCCTGAGAGCCTCAGCAGTGTAGAGGTCAGCTTTCCCCACCACCACGGCGCCTCCCGTGTCCGCCGGTTTGATGATGATGTCATCATGCTTACGGAGGGAGCGGAGAACGAGGAGTTCAGCTCGTGTGATGCTTCTCCGTTTAGAGCGGTGGGGGAAGTCGACGCGGTTTACTGCGCTACGGCAGGCATCGACGAAGGCGTCCAGTGAGCTGAACTGTCCGGATGGCGGCGTCCAATATGATGGTCGTCTGTCAGGCGAGGAAGCGGTAGGGGCGTCCTGAGCTGGTGGAGCGTTGTGAAATTGCGCCTGTAGTTTGGTGCGTTGCAGGAACCGATTGACGCCCGTCGAGTGCGGAACTAGTCGTTGTACGGGCTGTGGGATATGAAGCGCAGTCCTCTACTAAGGAGTGTTCGTTCAGGTTTGGAAAGGGGTAGGTTGTGGTTATTGTGACAACAAGAGGAGGGTGAGGGGAGGTAGAGGAGGCGTGGTTAGTTGGATGTGGTGGGGTAGGGGAAAGTGTATCTGGGGTTGCGTAGGGATTCAGGTGTCTCAGAGTTCGGTGGGTGGTAGTTGGTAATTGGTGGTGGATGGGGGAAGGAGTGAGATGTGTTTGTGGAGGTTGATGGAGGTGAGGAATATATATATATATATAAATATATATATATATATATATATATATATATATATGTATATATATATATATATATATATATATATATATATATATATATATATATACATATATATACATATATATATATATATATACATATGCGTGTGTGAGTAAACGCTAAGCTATAACTCTGAGCGGGAAGGGTCAATTCAATATAATCCCTCAGACCTAATTTTTCTCTCTCACATTTTTGTCAAACAGGTCGCTGGTCAGCTGGTTCGATCCCTAGCTACCAATCTATCTTAGAACATTCTCCCTGTCTTTCTCTTTCTCTCTCTCTCACACACACTCTCTCTATCTATCTATCTCCATCTGGCCAGTCTGTTCGGTAGGACCTTCCGCCCGGGACCGATGGACAACTTCCAAAAGTCCCTGGCCTGGCAGTGCTACCGAGGAGCTCTACCAGTTCGAGACAAGCTCTACAGACATGGGCGCCCGGGCAGGGACCCTGCAAAAAAGATCTGTCCGAGGTGCGTGCGAGACGAAGAAACCGTCGCGCACGCATTCATACACTGCCCGGGCGTCACTGACCTGTGGGGCTATGTAGAACGACTATTGTCGCGGGTGGGACCAATCCAGTTGACCACCGAGTCCATTGTCATGATCAAACCGCCACCCTCCTTCAAAAACGAAGGAGAGGCGGTTTTCCTTTGTGTGATAGCTATGGCGAAAGAGGTTGTATGGTCGACAAGGTTGAAAGGCCTGAGGTCAGACACCTTTCTCTCCGGCTAACAACTGATTCTTTTTTTCAAATACCACTTTGGAAGAAGAATCAGGATGGAGAGAGAGGTGCTGTACCCCAGCAAGTTTTATGAAAGGTGGGTGAAAGTGGCGAGAATGGCCCGAGTGAATGGGCCTTCTCTCTATATCAGCCTGTAGGTTGAGGAAAAGGAGGAGGAGAGGAAAGGAGTACAAGCTCTTCGTACTCCTGGAGATGAGGGTTGCCCATTTTTTTTCGGGGGTATGTGTTACCCATATAAACTATCTCCCTCTATTGGGGAAAATCGACTAACTTTTGAATTCCATCTGTGATAACATTTTACACGTTTTTATTGTATGTAAACTTCCCCCTTTGTATTTGTGCCCTTCTTTTGTGCCCCTGTGGCTAATAAAGAAATATATCTCCATCTATCTATCTATTTATCAACAAAAAACTACAAATCTCAATAATTGTCAGAAGTTAAATAGATAAATTGTAAGCTGGCCATACATACACGCACATACGCGCACTCACTCGCACACACACACACACACACACACACACACACACACACACACACACACACACACACACACACACACACACACACACACACACACACACACACATATATATATATATATATATATATATACATACATAAATATATATATATATATATATATGTAGATAAATCTACCAAAATGTACGGTAGTGTCCAATCCGTATGAAGAACTCAATGTAATCCGAATATCATGAAAAGAGACGTATTCAAAAATATTTTAAAAAAATTTATTTTTTCGATGAAAAATACATGTATTTTTCATCGAAAATAATTTATATATATATATATATATATATATATATATATAAAATAAAGTTAAATAAAAAGTCAAATGTTTAAAATTTAGCTTCGTTTATTACTGCTATATATATTTCAGTGACAGCCATCTTTGGCTGTGACCTCTTCAGGCAGTTTGAATTAGTGTTGAGAGGTGTATAATTTTCTGGAAGTCAGTACGGTTTCTGTTCATTAAGGTCCATAATCTTCAATCCAATTGACAGTTCCTGGTTGGGTTGTTATTTCACTGAGGAACTGGAATCATATGATTCCAGTTCCTCAGTGAAATAACAACCCAACCAGGAACTGGGCATATCAGAGTATTGAAAAAATTATACACCTCAACAACATTTGTACTTGTCTATACCACACTAATTCAAACTACCTGAAGAGGTCACAGCCAAAGATGGCTGTCACTGAAATATATATAGCAGTAACAAACGAAGCTAAATTTTAAACATTTGACTTTTTATTTAACTTTATTTTACATTACTCCGGAGTAACCAAACCAACCTGCGCACTTCGTCGAGTGCTCCAGCCTGTATACTGAGGTGTTGGTATACAACCAACATATACTCAAAATCTCTCTCTCTCTCTCTCTCTCTCTCTCTCTCTCTCTCTCTCTCTCTCTATATATATATATATATATATATATATATATATATATATATATATATATATATATATATAAATATATATATGTGTGTGTGTGTGTGTGTAATATTACATTCCTTATTCTTTTCTGTTTTACTATTTCTCTCTTTTCTATATTTTTTTCTTCTTTGGCCAAGCCCTTGGGCAGTCTCTATATGTGTTATTTGCCTAACGGTATAACTTGTCTCTACCTGCTTCTTACATCCGAATGTCAATTGGATTGAAGATTATGGACCTTAATGAACAGAAACCGTACTGACTTCCAGAAGCTGACTTAGAAAATGGGACTGTCCGCTTTTTCGATTATTTTCCATTGTCTTTGTTCTATGCGCATTATAATTTGAATATATATATATATATATGCAAAAGTTCTATTTAAAATTGTTGGGATACAACAAGTAAACATTTTTATAACTGATATAAAGCACTCGACAAGTATTTGGAGTAGATATACGATATTAATAAATGGAAACTATATTTATAAAACCATATTTATTTCATTATACATATTTCAGGGATACCAAATTAAATTATGGTATGCCTTCATCAGACAAAATACAATATATAACAGCTTTGACGTACCCATTTAAAATGCAACCATTATTTTTGGAAGCCATCTGGATAGTGAATTGTTTATATTATTTTAATAAGTCTTAGTGTTAAGGACAATTAGAAAAAGACGGAGAGAAAGAAAAAAGACGGAGAGAGAGAAAAAAGAAAAAGAAAAAAACGTGGAAAAATATCGGAGAGAGAGAAATGCATGGAGAGAAAAGAAAGAGATAAATAAAGACAGTAGGAAAGAAAGAAAAAAAGAAAAAAGGAAGAAATAAGAAAAACAGAGGAAAGCAACAGATATATATATATAGTGACGAAACATAAGTCAATTGCATGAACTCATAATCCTTTATTTACTGCTATATATATTTCGATGATAGCCATTGAATGGCTATGACCTCATCAGGCAGTTAGTCAGTTCTTAGATATGCCAGCTCTGTGTTTATAGTGTTGATGGTTTCAGAGCCTTGGGACATATGAGCTTGTTAGGAAGAATTTAATGTTGTCAGCAGGAATAGTTTTAATTCTCATTGGTCAGTTTGTAGATGCTAGTAGGGTTGGTATTTGACCTCAAAGAGGCGGGTGTTGTTGTAAAGTTCAAACCGTCAGGCAAGATGACAATAGTTCCATATGACCATTCTTGGTCAGTTATATATTCAATTAAGGTTAATAGTATGAAATAGATACTACAGGTCATTCTTAAATTGAGGAATTTATGTGGAGTGTTGCTACTGAAAATTATGGCTAGAGTAGAAAATTTACAAATAAAAAAACCTTATGTAGGTTGGCTTGCACATACACTCATACCCACCTCCACAGACACACACACACATCCACACATACAAATAGAGGAATTAATGTGGGGTGGTAATACTTAAAATAATGTTTACAGTCAAATACTTAGATAGTTTAGAAAATTTAGAAATAAAAGGCTTATGTTGGTTGACTTGTACATACACTCACACCTACCCCTCAGACACACACACATCTACACACACAAATCCATACAGGTGTGTATATATATGTACGCACAGTTGAATATATATATATACAACAGAGGCCCCCATATCCAAGTATAAGGCAGACATAAAACTAGGTGGGTGTTATTTTTAAAGAAAAGTAAAGTGGGTGTTTGGAAAAGTTATTGTTTAGACTAGACACAGGTGATATATATATTCACAGCAATAGCTTTGCGGCTTTGGAGATTAGGCGAATCCCTTAGTACAGACATATATACCCACCCATACTTTTATACTTCTGGATGCGTGTGTATGTCTATATACACATGTGCACTCATACAAGAGAGTATATACAAATATACTCTTAAGCATACACTCGAACATTTATCAATCCAACGTGGGGTATTAGTATTACGTTGCGTTCACATGAGTGTGTACATTCACGCAGTCCCAGTATACATACACAATGCACGGTTGCGGGCACTCATTCATGCGTATAGGGTTAGTACCTTGGGATAATTGTTCTTCCTGTGTGGGCCGCTCCCGGGGGGGGGGGGTTCCTCAGGTTCAATAAAAGGTGGTTTTGATGACTCCTACCCAGTAGAGGATCCGGTGGACGGTCCACATAGGGACCACAAACTATGGGTGGTTGTTGTTGTCCATTGGTCATTGGTACCGGGTGTAGGGGACCTACAGGGGGCGTTGTGGGAGGCCTTAACCGGGGTTTATCCATATAGCTTGAGGAAAGTTCCCGTCCTTAGGTGTACATATATATATGTATATACATACATACATATATATGTATGTATATATATATATATATATATGTATATATATGAATATAAATATATATGTATATATATATATATCACATTATTGTAATTTATTGAAATGATTGTAAAGGGAAACACAGGGATGACTGGCACAACAAGAGGGAGAAAGTCATGGATAAGCGATAATTGAAGCATTTTCACATGAAATGTGATAAGCAAGGAGTTATCAAATTTAATGCTTCTTACTATAGTAATATGACATTATATATATATATATATATATATATATATATATATATATATATGTGTGTGTGTGTGTGTCTGTGTGTGTGTGCGTGTGTGTGTGTGTGTGTGTGTGTGTGTGTGTGTGTGTGTGCGTGTGCGTGTCTATCTATGCAGGTATGAATGTATGTATGCGCGTGTGTGCGCATATCTGTTTGTTCAAGAAAACACTTATAAAACCTGTACGTTTTCAAGCATTTTGTAAAGATTATTGTATAGAAAATAATGTATATTTATATCATATATAGTTTCATGAAATCTGTTCAACTTGATAGTTTTAATTTCTCCTCAATATTATTCAACGCAGTTCAATTGTTTGCAACGGATCTTATATAATGGAAATATTTCTATATTGTTCTATTTTTACTTCACTCTATCAATATATTTTCATTTCAATTCTGTCTTTAGTGCTAGATTCTTGGGAAATAAAGTTTTCATATGAATGGAATCTGTCCGTATGCCATGGTCGAAATCGGATCAAAAGAATCTGCAGGAAATACTAGCTCTAGATTTACATTGCGTCCATAAACAATCGCTATTTTCTCAGTAGAAAATAATTCCACTGAATAGCTTATACTTCAGTAGTTTCATTCTTGAGAGGCATAAATAGTTGACAAAGATATGTAGCTACAAACAAAGGAAAGTGCGTACATATCTGATTCTAAGTATTGTGTTTAATGCATTTAAGTGACTGCAACAATTAATAGAAGAATAATATAGAGTATAAAAGAATAATAGAATAATAATTTATAGAATAATATAATGCATTGGTTAGGAATGCAATTGTTGTCAAAAGTAAATTAAACATTTTATCTAAAAATAAGTACCAATAAATTATTTGTCGTGAAATTGCATCCAGTTTCCCTGGTGATGATAATACACAAGCCATAGAGAAAATAACGTTTGTTCATTCGAACATTTTTTTACACAATATGCTGACTTAAACTGCAAAATGTATTATCCTATAGAAACTATCCAAATGCATATGCAAATCAAAATAACCAGGAAATAATATGAACGTCACCTTGGGCATTATGAAACCTTTATTATATAATTTGGGTTCTTTTTTTGTTTTAATTTACTCGATTTTATTTCTATTTACTTTTTTGGTATGATTTCGTTTACAGTATAGCTGTCTCCTCTGTAACTAGATATATAAGTAATGAACTTGTAATGGAAATGATTTAAACTCATTACATATGACTATCAAATGCAAACGACTGCGTTAAAAGTAAACTATACAAATCTACAGATTAATATATTTGATTCACAACGTGTTTTATTTTAAAAGTATTTATATGTTTTATTGTTTTATCCTTTTGTTACCTATAGGAAGCAAACATTGCTATAGCTCCTTTGACGATAACATCGCAGCGTGAGGAAGTGGTTGATTTCTCCAAACCTTTCATGAATGTTGGCATTAGCATCATGATTAAGAAACCGGAGAAACAGAAGCCAGGCGTATTTTCGTTTATGGAACCACTTTCGTTGGAGATATGGACGTGTATCATTTTCGCCTTCCTAGGCATTAGCGTAGGTAAGTATCATAATTCAAGTACTATCAAAAGACTAATATAAAAGTTTTACATGAAGTATACTAAAGAGACTTTACATAAATACTCTTTTCTCTCAAACTATGATTCGACCAATGTATATACATATATACATACATATATACATACCTACGTCCCTTCCTCCTTACATACATATATACATATATACATACATACATACATATATACATATGCATACCTTACAT
>OZ024740.1:332116768-332119268 GCA_964016885.1 Eledone cirrhosa | reverse complement strand
GTTATTCACGGTAAATTACCAAGGAAAGTTGTAAGTGTTCAGTAAATTTATTATCTAAGGTTATACAATCAAATATTGTATAACCTTAGATAAGGTATATTGTATATATTGTTACTATTTTCAGTTTTGGCTTTTGAAGACATTTTCTAGTGTTCGAGTAGTTATAATAATCTAGATGAATTATATAAAACTTGGAAACTTAATAAAAATTACAACTCCCATGCTGGGCAGACATAATCAAATTTTACGCCTGATTTATGAGAAATAAAATTACGCTATTGCTTAGGTAGTAAGAAAAGATTAACACAGTCTTAATTCTATCTTGAATCACAATGAAGAGTCACAATTTAATATACGAGTATTTAGCAATTGTTGAGAATATTATCCATCCATTCGACGTTAACGTTAAGACGATTAATGAAGTTAATATATTTTATAATTTATTACCAAACTCGTATCGAGATAATATCAGTTCCAGACGGTTATTGAACAACTACAATACCATTTTCATTCATATAACGTGAATAATTGTAATTATTTGAATATTTAACTTTAAAGTTATTGTTCGTATTATGAATAATATTTATATGTGAACTTGCAATGTTATCATTATAAAACATATCTTTTGTAGATAAATTAGTACACGTAGAGCTAGAAGTAGTACAAGCATCAACATACTTATGCACAAGTTCAAATACAGTATTTGATATGATATTTGAAATTAGGAATTGACTAGTGCAACCCAATTACCACATGTTCTGTTGTTGTTGTTTAGCACTCGACCGAGTCCAACTATGTTTAAATGTTACCTAATGATGTCAGTTTCGTCTTGTTTGAGACCATATAGCTGGGTATTCTTCATTCTTCAGCATATTTTTCTTCTGAAAGACCCTAGACTGGGATGTCAAGGAAATGTTCTACCATGTCGAGAAATATATTCAGAGGATCCCTTATATAATCATAAATTGATTACGGTGACATTTATTTCGAAAGTGTACACCTTTCATTAACGTATCGTGACTTTTAAATACCATAGAAAACATCATGATACTTATATTTTATGATTTAAAATTTCATTCCAATTCGATAAACAAATCTTTGGTTTGCATCAGAAAAAGATAATTCGATAGATAGGAAATATATTGCTTGTGTTTCAGACATCCCCAAAAATATATAGGCTATTAATTGATTACTATTAATATTCTTCTGATTGAACAAGGGATTCAATTTTCATTAATTAATTTCTTTAAAAACTATATGAAGAGTCTAATTCCATTTATTACTTATATTGAATCAATCAATGGATGTACGAATTAACGAGTGTGCCACTATGGGTTAGACCATTTATCTAGAAATATCAGTCATATTTCCCTCATTTCAAAAGCATGTATACATACACAATCAAAGTCTTACAGAATAAAGTTCACATAGTACCTGATGTTGAGAAAGAGGGGATGGTTAAAAGAGATACTCTATTCATTTTAGATCTGTTTGATCAGGTAATGTATGCTTGAACTGAACAATACCATGGACGGAAAAGCACCAATTGTATGGCACTGCTTTCGAATTTATGGAATATAAGAATTAAATTTCAATTGTCTTCAGCCAAAATTTACATATCACTGGGATTGAGTTTTATATCTCTAAGATTAGTGAAGTATATATCTCTCGTATGCATATGTCAATTCATTCCATTCTACATTCCAAATATTGATCTTGTGATTATGTAAGAGATCAATTTTGGTAGTTCAGTCCCCATCGATATTACAAAGAAGACGTATCTACGCTGCTGCTTATTCTCATTGAAAAAAATCAATTTTACTCACGATGCCATTATCCTGTAAGATGCATGCAGGTCACACAATCTGCTACCATTCACCATGCATATATGCTCTAATAATGCAATAGTGATACTCTATGCTTGTACAATATCCATTACCAATATCTTTATTGATCGCAATAAAAGAAAACAACTCATACAAAAAGAATAATAAAATATTAAAGGCCAGATTTTCACATGAATGATGTTTCAATGCAGCTGACATATGACCCAATAATATTTCATTAAAGAGGATATCGGAAAACTACACGTGTTGAATGTTTAAAACGAATACTTCATTTCACTTCATTAATTAAGGTTTTAGGATGAGAGACTCGTCTGCTAAATAATATTCATACTTGCTTCACCATGTGCATACAATACTTTCACTCGCAACATATTTTTAATTAAGAGCAACATTATATTATTAACTATTGAATTGGGTGGAGTATAATACATTTCATCCTAAAATATAAGTTATGTATTCGTAATTTCTAAGGAGTATTTGTTAAAGTTCTTCAAATATTTAAAAAACGAAAAGGAATATTAAAAAATGAGACATCATCAAAAAGAAAAAAAAAAGTGAATTTTTGCATTAAGATTCATCGGTTTCTAATTAATCATCTAAAAGTAATTAAAGGACTTCTATAATTCAAAAGCAAGCATAGCATATCCTATACA
>OZ024740.1:332084268-332111768 GCA_964016885.1 Eledone cirrhosa | reverse complement strand
TTGTGTTTTTTTTGTCTTTAAATATGCTATTATCTTGAGTACATTGCGTAATGTGAATTATTTCACATTACCCATTATAACGAATTTGTTTGGCTTTTGATACCTTTAGGAATCAATTCATTGTTTTCTTAGTTTCTTAAACGCCAGTTGCCATGGCATCTCATTAACATATATGTCACGGATAGAACCCCCCTCCCCCACACACACACTAAATAGAGCTACATTACAATTCTATAAAGAATTTCAAATAAAATATGGCAAAGGCCATATATCATAATCTAACAAAAGAAAAAAATTCATATACAGATCTAGCATACGTGACGCATTTATATTAATTACCAAGCTTTAACCGATGAGAAAATATATATACCTAGCAATGTTGAAATAAACTTAAATAAAGTATTTTCTTCCTTAAAGGAAACCTATTTTTATACCATGTTTTTAATTTTGGTTAGAGAAGGGAAGGGATTGTCTGTGACTCTGACCTTCTTCAATACTCTAGAGGTTTCAGGGAAAGACAATAGATTAAGCTGTAAACGTACATGTTTGAAAGATCACGACAAAATAAGAATCCTACCCCCAAGCGGTGGTGATAAAGTGATTGATTAACTCAAATGCATGACATATTTTATTGATCCGAGATAAACAAAATGTGTTGTAATTAGGCAAATATTAGTAATATCTTAAATAATTATTGTCTGAATGATCATGTATAATTTTGGCTTTCAGAATGTGTTATGGATTGTGTTGAGAAGGAGGATTTGAGTCTCGAAGAAAAAAGGGTCTTTATGGGTGGTATAAGTTTATGCACCAAAACAGAGACCCCAAATACAGATCCTTCTTTAATGAAGTCACTGAAGCATTAGATGTAGTGACGCCGCGTGGCATCGTGTGGCTGGAGGACTCCTTGGTTCAATCAAGTGGTCAAAGAGACCATGCAATCAAAGACGGAGGCTTACACAGTTTTGATTGGAAATAAATCCTTATTCTTGTACTTACGTTATGAAAAGTTGCAGCAGAGAGAGTAAAGGCGTTTAAAGTTAAGATATGGGAGCACTTTGGGGTTAAGATGGAATTTGAGCTGATCAGTAAATGAAGTATTCTGGAAGACCATCCGTCAACTTCGTAATAAGAAATCCTACTCCACGCCTGCTATCTGTAACACGTCGGGGATTCTCCTCTTTTCTGAGAAGTGCATGCTAGCGAGTTGAAAAGAATGCATCACTGATCCCTTAAACACAGTCACAATATCATCTTCTGATGTACACGAGGTGCGTCGAGGTGGCTGAGGTCACATGAACAATTAAAGAGGTCAAATATGTCAAGGCTGATAAAGAGCATGAAATACGGCCCAAGAGATTAAAGTCATAAAGAGAAAAATGTTCTCTGGTTGATAGTGTGCGCCGTTATGCCTCAATAACTGAAAAGGCACCTAAGCAATGGCACTAAGGAGTAATAATCCAAATTTTCAAAAAGGGTAGATAAGAAGGATTGCTCCAATTATAGATGTATCTCATTGTTAAGCCTCGCCGATAAAGTCTATGTTAATTGTCTGACAAAGAGATGTAGGGAAATTATCGAATCCTAGCTAACTAATAAATAGTGTTGTTTTCACCACGGATATGGTGGATATGGTGGATTTGTCCAAGTATCTCGTAACTGTGATCATGAGCTTTGGAAGGCAGGAAACTGAATTAAATGTGATAATTGAAGGAGCTTGTGCACTAATTCACCAACTGCAGTATTCGATCGTTATACGAGGTGAGGTAGGTGTAAAAACCAAACTCGTTATTCATGTTAACTCTTTCCTGTGGTGATGAATCTTTGGTAATGACCGAAAGATCTCGAAAACAATTTGCAGAAAAGGTGTCATTCTTTACCCGCTGGAGTGCGTAGCTCGGAGATTAGAGAATCATTACAGGTAGAGCCGCTACTTCTCCAAAATATCGCCGATATTAAACATATAAGGTTAGCATGTCTCAGGACATATTCTACGGGCAAAATTAACCGGCATAAGACCCAGATGTAGACACCGAGCAGGACCGTTGGATAACATTCACAAGCATGGCTTGTTTCTCTTGGGAATCTAGTCCCGTCAATTGGGGACGGTTGCTTCTGACAGGACCCTGTAGAAGAAGAAGAAGAAGAAGAAGAAGAAGAAGAAGAAGAAGAAGAAGAAGAAGAAGGTCGAGTTATAAACATCAAAATCGAAATCGAATTATTGGAAGGTAAAATTCTCGAATCAATTTCTTTTACAGACATAGCATCAGTAATTATATTATTGAATATACACCCTTGCATATAGTAGTTATTTGGGACATATATGATTAAACATTCTAATCCTGTGACAATGTAGAGGGCTTCTTTTTGACTTAAGGCTATAAAAATAAAATGTATTTGTATTAATCATGATTTAGCAGCATTATAAATGGGGCGGTGGATTGGCAGTATCGGTAGAGGGACGGATGCCATGCTTTTCTGAAACGAGTTACGCCCTTTTATGTTCTGAGCTCAAATCACGCTGTAGTTAACTTTGCCTTTCATCCTTACGGAGTCGATAAAATAAAGCAGCAGTAATGCACTGGTGTAGTTGCTGGCCTTGTGCAAAAAAAAAAATTATAAGTATTTTTTTTCTATTTGACAGATCGCTGTCAGGCCGCATCATTGGAGGTGTGTGGTGGTTTTTCGTCCTAATCATTATTTCGTCTTACACGGCCAACCTTGCCGCTTTCCTCACAATTGAACGTATGCTCACACCCATTGAATCAGTTGAAGATTTAGCAAAACAAACCGAAATTGCCTATGGAACGATTGGCTCCGGAACATCTAAACAATTTTTTAAGGTAAACAAATTTTAACTATTTTCACATTTCGTAATGATTTTCTTCCTTTAGTTCTATTAAAATATGCATTATATATATATATATATATATATATATATATATACACAAAATTACATATATATGTATATATATATATATACATATATACATATATATATATATATATATATTTTTTTTTTTTTTTTTTAGAAATAATTTATTCTATTGCTTTTAAAAATGAGTTATATTTAAGGAATATTAGTTGAATCCACTGTTTACTATTTTACATAATACAAATCCGGATTCCAAACCTTCCAGAAAATATCTGATTTTCTAATATTAAAATTCATTTGTTTTTAATTTAGGTATTTGAATTAAATTCCATCGTATTGTGTTATCAATACCTAAAAGGAAAAATGTTCATGCAAATACAATAATTTATATAAAATGAAGATTATGAAATTCTGTATCAGCAATAGTTAGACTTTTATTCTTTATCTGGAATCTCTTGAACGACAAATGGAACATGAAATTATACGTCGCATAAGTGAATGTCGATGTGAAGTAGTTTAAAATTTCTTAGCTGAAAAAATCTCGTTGTTTGACATACATTTGTTATTTATTATAATGTTTGCTTTATGATGAACCCTCTAATTGAATGTATGCATCAATCAATATATGCTGTCAATATATTTTCAGTGAAATGTAATTGTCTACTGTTAAGGTTAAAGATAATACTAAAGTAATTTACTGATATATGGCAATAAAATCATCTACCTTTTTCTATCGTCTGACGTATTTGAAAAACGTGATAATTTTTCAAACATATAACTTTCAAATGAAGAACTTCAATAACGACTGGGTTCCATCCAAGAATATTGAACTTTCGTCTATGCACTCTTATGTTTCCTATTTCGTTTCCAACTATGCTGGCGATATGTAGGATAAAGAAACACAATTTAATTATAGCGGATAGTTTATGTTTCTAAAATATCCAAGAAATATGCTATATGAATCAGATTGTTATATTATATAACCTTTTGCCTTGAAATGAAAATGTAAAGAATGAAAATTATACACTTTACAAGAAATAATATTCTGATGCCATCCGAAAATATATTTTTTCTGAAACACTTATTAGCAAATTTAATGATCTCCCATGTCATATCGTAAATCCCTTATTAGGAAATGAGTAAATAATATGACAGATATGAGATGCATGGATTGACTGAAATTTACTTGTTGGTGATAGACGCGACAATCAGCACTATATAGTGCAATGTGCACAACACGTCTATAGATTTTCGTGAACATTTTTATATGTTAGGCTAAACATTACTTGTAAAGTTACATACATGCTACAAAGATCACATAATGAAAATAGATTATATATGGAGTTCAGACGAAAAGCCGATACCAATAAGAATATAAAAATAATCGAACAGTATATATATTCTTGTATCGTATATTTGCAAAACATTTCAGTTTCCATCAAATAGTAAGATAGCACCAAATATCTGGGAAAGACAATGCTGATACAGCGTAGCACAAGTGACGTTGCAACTCATTTCTACAGCTGATTAAACTGGAACAACGTGAAATAAAGTGCCTTTTTCAAGGAACTAACACATCTATCAGTCTGAAAATCGAACACCGTGCGTCTTTCTTGCAAGCCACTAAGCCATGCACCTTCAATATTACTCTGATTTAATCATTGTCTAATTATTTATGCTATATTTTAGATCGTATAGAAATTATAAAATATTTTTTTAAGCCATTCTTTGTAAACGTTTCTCCAGCCATGGCTTTCTTCTCTTCCTGTTTATCCCGATCGCCACCGTCCTTAGAAAACAATTACAATTTTGGTTTGGAACAGCACAGAAGACTAATGTTAATCTCATCTCCTTTCCAAAATGTCCTATATTATAGTAGGGTTAATTAAGGTCAATACATACAGCATACCACTACATTAAGAAGATCATCCAAGACTTCAAGAAAACTCTTTTACGGGAAAAATGATATTTACTACGGGAAGCACAATAATAATAGAAACCTTGTATTTATACGAATTAATATATTCTTGTATAATATCAATATTGCTAGATCATCGATACTGCTGTTACACTTCCTACATGAAACGTACTCATACTATCTGTCTTTTTCTTGATTATATTTTGTAGGATTCTAACAACCCCACATATCAGAGGATGTGGGCCTTCATGTCATCAAACCCTAGTGTGTTTGTCAAACTTGTGAAAGATGGAGTGCACAAGGTGCGGAACTCCAAGGGAAAGTATGCCTTTCTTCTAGAGTCATCAAGTAATATTTACATAAATAATCGCAAACCGTGCGATACCATGATGGTCGGTGGAACACTTGACTCAAAGGGTTTTGGAATAGCAACACCTAAAGGTTCTCCCATCAGGTATGTAAACATATATAAATTGGTGGTTATCATTACGTTATGCCTGACTTTGTGTAAGATTTAACACACACACACACACACACACACACACACACACACACACACACACACACACACACACACACACACACACACACACACACATATATATATATATGTACATATTATATATTACACAAACACACACCACACACACACACACATACACACACACACACACACACACACACACATATATATATATATATTATATAATAAGATATAAGAACTTCAGGAAGCTGGTAAAATTCGGATAGCAATATATATATAAAGGAGCTATCCTGGTAAAGTATTACAAATTGTACAAAACAAAGTCCTGTTTTTCTACCCAATATTTTATTCATAATATTTCACATTCTTTTCCTATGTTAGAGAATTAGAAGTAAGTAGGTTAGAATGTTCCGCATCGTCTTGATTAATTATTACTGCTATATCGATGGTAATAGTTATGTAATAATTATGGCCCATCAGGCAGTTATTAAGTGAAGAAATAAATAGATGAATAAATATTGCAGAAATGAAAACAAAACTAAAAGTAAAATGAATAAAAAATACACATACAGTTTCCATTCTGTGATATGGCACGGGTGGATTATTAGTGAAGTTCCCTTATCTGCTGACATATGAAGTGAGTCAACCACCTTCACAGCATAGCCTTTTTGAACGCCCCAATTACGCCAAGATCTGATATTGTCTATTCACTTTGATAACAGTTATTCACGTAATTTTTATTCATGTAATAGCTGTCTGATGAGGTCGGAACGTTTACATAACAGTTACCATCGAAATACGCAAAGCAGCAATCATGTAATAAATAAAATGAGGTTAATTATAACGTAACGACTTCGACTTTATTGTCTTTTATATATTTGTATATATATATATATATATATATATATATACATGAAAATCAGAGTGCAAAGAAAGAAAGCAGGGCCACAGAAAATATTAAAACAAACCCTAAGGCCTTCTTTAAATTTGCAAAAGAGACTGCCTCGGTACACTGCAAGATTGGGCCACTCTTCCATAAAGACGGTTCATTAACCGAGAATCCTCAAGAGATAAGTGAAATACTGAACGAACAGTAAAGTGAACAGATAAGTGAAATACTGAACGAACAGTACAGAAGTTTTCACCTGTCCACTGAGGCACATGCAAATAACAAAGCCAGAGGATTTCTTTAATGCCACAACACTCCATGAAGAAATGGCGACCATCAACCACATAGACATAACGGAGGAGGATGTGGTATACGCCATAGATGAAATTAGAACAGACTCAGCTGCTGGACCTGATGGATTCACAGCAGTCTCTCCCTCTTAAAAACATGTAAGCGGGCCTTAGCAACTCCACTGACGACGCTCTTCAGAAACGCCTTGGCTAGCGGTAGACTATCCAGGGATTTGCAAGAAGGCACAATATGCCCTATCCATAAAGGAGGTAGCAGAGTGGAGGCCAAAAACTATAGGCCAGTCTCCCTGACGTCACATATCAGTAAGGTCATTGAGCGAATCATCAGAAAGAAACTGATCACTTTTCTTGAGGAAAATGACCACCTGACTAGCACGCATCATGGCTTTCGTCCAGGAGGAAGCTGCCTTACACAGCTGCTACATCACTACGACTGGGTACTGAAACAACTGCTAGACAGCTCACATGTGGACGTGATATATCTTGACTTTGAGAAGGCTTTGACAAGGTCGACCACGGAATGATATGTCACAAACTACACAGACTCGGCGTAACTGGAAAAGTAGTGAGTGGCTGCATGACTTCTTAAAGGACAGAGGCCAGACAGTCACAGCAAACGGGGCCCTCTCAAAGGAAACATCAAGAACAAGTGGAGTGCCTCAAGGCACCGTCCTGGAACCACTACTCTTTTTGGTGGGTCTCTCAGACATGCCCTGTGTAGTACATACAGCATCCCTCACTAGCTATGCTGATGACACTAAGGTAGCACAGGCAATCAAAAACCCGGCTGAGGCTGCCCTTTTACAACAAGATCTGGATGCCATATACAAATGGGCGGAAGACAACAACAGTTTAATGCTGGACAATTCCAAGCCATACACTACAAACCTGCAATCACAATACAGTACAACACAGTTACACCGGACCAGGAGGGACCGATATTCCCGTGTCGAAATCGATATGAGACCTGGGTATAGACATGAGCGACGATGCATCTTTTTCCTCACACATCATGAAAGTGGCGACAATGTGCAGACGACTCGCTGGCTGGATCTTGAGGACTTTCCGGACAAGAGCCCGAGACACCATGTTGACACTATGGAGGACATTTGTCCTAAACCTCCTGGACTATTACTCCCAGTTGTGGTCACCCCATAGTGTCAACTAACCACGGAGATTGAGGCAATCCAGCGAAGCTACACCAAGAGGATTGCGACGATGAAGGAGATACGCTACTGGGAGAGGCTAAAAGATCAGAACCTCTACTCCTTGGAACGAAGACGGGAGAGATATGCAGTGATCTATATGTGGAAAATCCTGGAGGGACTTGCACCAAACTTTGGCATTGGGAGCTGGACCAACCCCCGAACAGGACGTCACTGTGTGGTGCCAAATGTCCCGACTTCCACATCTAGAATAAGGAGCAGATATTGCAATAGCATGGGGTTCAAGGGCCCTCAACTCTCAACAAGCTCCCGAGGGATCTGAGAGATCTGCATGATGTGGATGTGGATGTTTTCAAGAAACATCTCAACACCTTGCTATCCAGGATCCCGGATGAGCTCACAGCAAGGCACGAGGGAAACCTAAGGGCAGCAGCAACGAACGCCCTCTTTCATCAGTGGCCAACCAATACAGGCTGAAGATAAAATGTGTAGCAAGAGGGGCGGTGCCCCAGCATGGCCTCAGCCAGATGGCTGGAACAGGTAAAAGAGAATAAAAGAGAATATATATATATATATATATATATATAGTAATAATGATAAATTTGAAGACTAAAATCCAAAGAGGGCTCGATAAGGATAAATATATATCAAATATATAAGAACCGTAGAGTAAATATTTATTAAAATAACAGATTAAAGTTTAAGCAAAGAATCGCTGCTTTCACCCTTAACGTTAAGGGTGAAAGCAGCGATTCTTTGCTTAAACTTTAATCTGTTATTTTAATAATATATATATATATATATATATATATATATATATATATACACACACACACATACACATATATGTATATATATAAATATATGTATACACACACACGCACACACACACACACACACACACACACACACACACACACACACACACACACACACACACACACACACATACACACACACACACATATATATATATATGTTCTCCACTCTCATGTGTGAATCTTGCCTTTTTCAATCAAAGTAGAGGTTTCATGTTTTCCCACACCCCTACTGTTCTTTTCGTCAAAGTATTGAGCATAAAGAATCAAGCAGTGCCCTCATCTCAGTATGGCGCATTCTCTTTCTATTCTCAGCCTTATTTCTTTTTCCACTGCCTATCATTTGATAAAGGTTTTCCTCATCAGAATCATTTTACTGTCGACATAAAACGTTTTTTCTTTGTTTTGTTCATATTTTGTTATCATTCATCACTTTTTGTTTATTCTTTATCACATAATTTTGAAGATAGTTTTGTATATAATTTTGTAATTTTGCTGCATATAACATAATTTAGAGTCATAGACGGCGTCTAACTTCCTATATTCGTAAGGAATACCGCCTTTGTATGCCGAAGTTCTTAATAGAATCATTATTGTTTTTCTTTTTTGTCTGTCTAGTCATGTTATTTCACATCGCATCTCGTTGAAAGTATCATTACGATAAAATATTACTGGTACAGTTATAGAATTGATAATTATTACCTTTATGTGTACAATATTTATTTTTAATGTTATATTTCATTTCGGTGTATTATATTCTATCTTGTTTAAGTGTCATTGAAGATTTCTGTGTCTATCTTTTATACAAATCTCTTATACAACTTCTTTCTCCAAAATAACATTAGTGACGTTTGTTCAGATACTACTACTACTACTACTACTACTACTACTACTACTACTACTACTACTACTACTACTACTACTACTCTTCTTCTTCTTCTTCTTCTTCTTCTTCTTCTTCTTCTTCTTCTTCTTCTTCTTCTTCTTCTTCTTCGTCGTCATTATCATTTCGCCCTCTCTCTCACACACACACACACACACTATCTCTGTATATATATATATATATATATATATATATATATATATATATATGAGAAGTGTAAAAGGCAGAGAGATTTAGAAAGTAAACTTAGACAAGCAAAGGTTCAATGCTGTTCAACAATATGAAAAAGTACGAATTAATTTTGCCGAGTTGTAATCCACAACGAATCTTGTATTAATATTGAATAAAACAAACTAAGGTGTTTTACTAATGTAGGTACACAGAGCATTTGAATAATAAACAGACAAGAATGATAAAAAGCATTCCAGGAATTATATTGTTATTACACATGTTTCATCAGGACAAATATGAAACATAGGTTCACAAAAATGACAGTTTTGATATATTGAAGTACATCTATATGTTACAACACGCGCATTAGATTGATTAATTTTAAAAAAATTGACAGAGAGATGGGGGCGAGGGGGGGGGGGATTTATTCCACAACAACCCATACTTGAGAACGTGTCTTTCAACTAAAAAGGGTTATCAACTCTTATATGGTCATAGTGTAAACGGAAGTATTTTTGAACAGGGTGGTGGATTCTGCACTGAAGAGATCAGTTTTCATTTCGATTATAGGGGAATCGATTTTATAAACACCGAGAAGTTATATCCGAAATTAGCAAACCATAGTGCGAACACGTGTTTCACACGTATATGGTCATAATTTGAACGGAAATATTTATGAGCGATCTGGTTACTGCACGGCAGATACCAGTAGTTGCATGAGAAATGAGACAACTCGATTCGACAAATTTAAGGTGTAGAATTTTGAGGAAAAATCGCTTGTAGTAGTTCAATCCGGGTTAAACTTCTCGTTATACTGGGTCCTTCCAGGAACGTAATAGAAACTTGGCAGCATGGTGACAGAGAAAAAAAAATAGCTCTTATGCTAAGGCAAGTATTGTTATGCAACATCTGCAGAAAATTTACTCTTTCATTCATGCACAAAATACAGGACACCGCTCCATTTCCATATGCTCTCGATTTGGTGAGAATTTTCTATTGAATACATCCTTGAGTGACTATATGTGACTTACCAGTTTCGTAGACGATCTCTTATATATATATATATATATATATATATATATATATATATATATATATATATATATATATATATATATATATATATTATATATATATATATTATATATATATATATTATATATATATATATATATATATATATATATATTTATTTATATTGATTGATTGATTGGTTGTATGCTCTACGGGGACAGGAAGGACCACAGAAAAAAGATGTAGCTAGAAGAAACCACTTTTTCACTAATGTATATCCGGATGGAACCACTTGTAAACTAGCTAGACTATTACTCGATTGAGTGCATGATACTTGAGATAGTGAGATTATGGTTGTATTAGAAAGAGTCGGGGTTCTACGCCATATACATATTTTTCAATAGTTAGTTCGAGACACTTTCTGATATATATGTATCTCTAGCTCTCTATCTATCTATTTCTCTTTATCTCTCTATCTGTCTATTATGTATGTATATTTCTATATCGCAAGAAATTTTATTTGACATTTTCAATAAGAATACATTTTTTTTTTTTTTTTGTAGTAATACGATTTTTTGCGATAAAAAACTTCTTTTTTCCAAACTTCTAATATTGAAGAATTTCTAATTGTCACACACACAGGCGGCAAACATTTTATACGGTCAGGATATTAAATACTTTAAAAGCTAACCAAATGATAATGCAAATATCAGTGTTATAGATTTAATTGTCCTATATTGTTGTGGAAATTTACAAAGAGACATAACAAACACCGCCTACAGATATATACGTGTCAATATATATATATATATATATATATATATATATATATGAATTTCGAGTATCTAAAGAAATTCGGTATGTTCATAAATATGAATATACATATATCTGTTATGTGTGTGTGTGTAAGGAGTGTATGCGTTTTGGTGCGTATATATCTCTGAACGAGAATCTTCTCGTTACTCATTAATATTGGTATCCCTGGAGGAGATATTTTCTAATAGATATTTTTAAAAACTCTGACTGGTAACCATCTCACTCAACAAACATTAGGTTATATTTTAATATAAACCCAATTTAAGTGTTTGGGGTGGTAACAATATGTATTATGTGGAAAAGCCAGTTGTATTATTTTATGAGATATAATTAAAGTTAAAATACATCTCTCTTTCCAAACAATTGTTTCATTATAAGTTTTCTACAAATTGGGACAATATTTCCAGTGTATGTAGAAGCCTAATATACATTCATGTAAGAATATACTTAGGTGGGCGCTGATAAATCATCAGTGGAAGCCCATTAAACTTTGATATAAGAAAAAAATTCTTACCGCAGTTAAAAATCGTGTCTGTTAAGTTGCTCCTTCTCGCATCGAATGACCGCCAAATTTGAAATTCCAGCAGTTTTGACTCAGGAAGTATTATAGCGTCACTAAGCGGGAAGGAGAGACAACTATGATCCACGAAAGGAGGAAAAAAATGTATATATATATATATATATATGTATATATATATATATGTGTGTGAGCGTATATATATATGTATATGTGGTTATTCATGCATATATATATGAAAGAAAAATAGGGCTTCTAGATGTATGGGACTGTATCTCCGCGGCTGCGTTTCTGTTATTGGTCGTGTCTGCTTAGTAACTTAGATGTACTAAACGGAAAAATAATAAAACAAGTACCAGTCGTGAAAATGTATAGGCACTGCGGTCGATACGATCGATTACAGCAAGGCGATGTCTCAGCATGACCAAAGTTTAAAAATTAAAACCAGTAGACGTATAAAAGACAAAGAGAATACACACACACACACACGCGCGCACACACACACACATACACACATATATATATATATGTATATATATATGGGAAAATGTTTAACCCCGACGGCAGAGCTCAAGCCGTTTCGACAGCTATTTCTGGACTAAATTAGAATTTTTAGCGTGGTAAATAAATAAATAAATATATATATATATATATATATATATTAATATATATATATGTAAGTATGTATGTATACGTACATACATATATGTATACGGACGTACAGTAGCATGCATATATATATATATATATATATATATATATATATATATATATATATATATATATATATATATATATATATATATATATATACATACAGGTACACATACATATATGCACGTATCAGTTTAGCGGACGCTTATTATAACGTCGCTTTGTTCGTTTGTAAACAAACTGAACAGCCTGAATTTATGCCATACGGTGTTAAGACAACCACGTCACCTTTTTGTTCAACACTGACACAGGAACGATGTACTAGTTTCAAGTAAGTGCCATACTAAGAGTGATAAATGAAATTTCGTTTTCATTTTATTTCAACTTATATATATATATATATATATTTAGAAAAGATGAATATAAAATGAAAGTGCTTATATAAAGGAATTTATTAGGTATTGACATATGTTTCTGTAACAGACGGAATACCTATGTATCGCTGCTTGCGTAATCATATAATGTTAGCAAGTATTCGATAGCAAATGTATAATCAGTTGTCAGGGATAGTATATGACTGATGGTAATTCAATTTGCTGGTAAACAAGTATATAGAAGGTTTTTAATGAGAATACAATGAGTATATGTCTTATTTTATCTAAATAAGAATTTTGGGGAGTGTCTATTTTAATCTATATTTGAGCAATTGAACAATATATATATATATATATATATATATATATATATATATATATATAAAACAGGAGAAGAAAGAAGAATACTGCGTGGTTGCACATGGGTTATATATGATAAAAATAGTCCTTCGTCAGTGATTTGCCAACCATCATTGATATTTCATCGCATTAAAAATCATATACCTCAGGTTGGTGCGAGCAATAGCTAAATAAAGCTATTGGGACAAGTAAATCGCGTAAATCGAGTGAGACAACATAGAAGGATGAAAGCAACGCAAAGATGGGAATAAACAAGCAACATGGTTATCCGGTCAGCATAAGCTGGGTGTATTTCATGAGCGATCAAGATACAGACCGTCCGACGTGAGTGAGATGTGAGCAAGAAGAGAACCCACTACTAGCCAAACGGGAGGAAGTGAGAAGGGGAGAAACAGAGAGTGAGTGAGTGGAAGTGCGAGGAATTGGTCAGTCGAGAGAAAATGTAACTGACAGAGGGGGCGAAAGAAAGTGAGAGCAACAGAGAGAACGGGGAAGCAGTAAGAGAGAAACAGACAAACGCAGCCGAGGTAAATATATATAAAAAACATGAGAAGAAAGAAGAATACTGCGTGGTTGCACATGGGTTACATATGATAAAAATAGTCCCTCGTCAATATATATATATATATATATATGTGTGTGTGTGTGTGTACATATGCGTATATATGTGTATAAATATATATATATATATATATATATATATATATATATATATATATATATATATATATATACATATATAAAGAAGGAATTGTGGTAAGGAACCAGATGGACCATAACGCACCAAAGTACTCAATACTTAGGGTAGTAGGGTAGTAGTCCAGAAATAGACGTCGAAACGGCTTGAGCTCTGCCGTCGGGGAGATACTTGTTCCTATATATATATATATATATATATATATATGTATATACATATATATGTGTGGTGTATGTGTGTGTGTGTCTGGGTGTGTATGTGTGTGTGTGTGTGTGTGTGTGTGTGTGTGTGATATAGCAAAGATAAAAATACCAATACACATGAAACATACTTTCTTAGTAAAATTAATGATCTCCTTGAATGTTTGCTCAACATACAGAACAGTGTATGCAATTCACACATCACTCCTAAACACGGAAATAAAGGTATACTTTAATAACAAAATGCATGTGTATGAGTGTGTGTATATATGAATATATATATATATATATATATATATATATATATATATATATATATATATATATATATATATATATATATATACATATATATATCATTAAATTTACTAAGAAGGTGTGTTTCATGTGTATTGGTATCTATATCTATGCTATATTACATTTGCATAGAAAAAATAAATATATTTAAAATGCAGGTAAATTATAGACAAACTAAAATTCTCCAAATGTATAGCAAATGAGTAAATGAGTGTCTTTGTCTGCAATCAATTTTTGCACTGGATTATTCCTATTGTTTTAGTATTTTCTTATTGCTATTTCTATAACTTTACAGTTTTTTTAGTTCTTATACAGACTTGTTTATTTTTGAACATTTTTCTTCCCTTCGGATATTTTCTTCGTCGTAAAGAAACAAAATATTATGGTTAATGTTTCTCCGTCATGTTAAACACCATTTAGCATGATTCCTTTTCTCCTACAATTAAATTTATGGAAGAATGGCCTTGGCTTCACAGTAAACTTTTTGCCATAAAACTTACAACCACTATATTTGATTATTTTCACACAAAAGAAATTCGTGTCTTTCTATGTAAAACAGAAAACATTAAAGTATCGAAGCCAGATGAATTTTATCTTAGAAAACTATAAAAAAGTATATTTTGCAGAAACCTATCATAAAAAAGTATGTATAACGTTAATTATCTTTATTGCAAAAGCAAATGTTATTTGCTATGCAGGGCAATGTTTGTTTAAAATATAATCGAATATTTCAAAGGGTTGAATTTGTAAAGGTAGTATCCATTGAATATTTAGTTTGTTTTATTAGAAACCAATATTAACTTATATATATTAAAATCAGTATTTGTTATGCACAGTTTTTAAGAATAGTAAGTAGATTGCAGCATGAATTTATTTTGCATACATCAAAGCATGATAACATAAAATTAGTATGATTAGTTAGATAAAAATCTTTGAGTGTGATTTAATCACTTTGTAGTAATATTAAGGTTTACGTCATGTGACGGAGTTTCGAATTTCTTTAGAAAAATATTAGAATATATAATGCTTTACTTTGTAATATACTATATGAAGTTTATTATCTTTGAACTGAAAATAAAGCTGATTAGAAAACAAGACAGTCAGTATACAAACGGCGGAAGGCCATAGTATAGAAGCTGGTATATCGTCTGTTCAAATTTTATGTCGTACACGTAAACACTGTATTAAATGTGCAGGCCAGCTATTTGTAAATTGAACAAGACTGACACAAGAGAAAAGTAAATCTTGGCAGAATGTTGGAATATATCAAAGACATCTGATTAAGGTGTTAAACTGTGTCAACCAGCGAATGTTGTTATCGTTGCTTCAAACATGACCTTAGACATAAACAGAATAATTTTGTCACTTTTCTAGGAATGCAATAATTGTTAATTAAATAAATAGTAATTACTAAGGATGTATATATATATATATATATATATATATATATATATATATAATAATAAATATAGGAAAATTATGTATACGGTTTGTGGTTATAAATATTGTGCATGGCTGTGTGGTAAAGAATTTCGCACCGTAACCGCATAGTTCCAGGTTTGGTTACATAGGCATTTTTGGCAAATAGAGTTGAACATTATGTATGTATGCATACATACATACATACACGCATGCATGTATGTATGCATGCATGCATGCATTGTATGCATATATGTATGCATACATGTATGTGTTTATGTTTGAATATAGGAGTTTATGCAAGTATAAGTGTATGTAACTATGTATATATGCGTGTCTGTCTGCCTGGCTGTATGTCTGCCTGACTGTCTGTCTGTCTGAATATCAGTATGTATGTGTTCAGATATGTGCAAGCACGGCAGTGCGGTTCAATAGTTCATTTATAAACCACGGCGTTTCCAGATAATCCCTTGACATGAAATATTCGGCAAGAGGCTGTTATAGCCTCATGTTGACTAAAATCTTGTGGATCAACTTTAGTGTTCATCGACATGGGGTAATTATTAGGAGACAAAGGTAGAATGAAACGAGAACCATATGTTTAAACATTTCTAGATATTTAATTCACATGTCATGCCTGCACCCGTGTGCTTGTGCCACTTCTTGAATTCATGCGTTTTGACCACAGATAAGTTTTACATGATAAATAGCATATGTAAGTGTAAGGAAACATTAATTTCCAAACATTTTTGTAGCTTCTCTTGCTTATCCACACAAAACAGAAATTTTCTAGGGGAATATCTGACATATACCAAGTAAATCGATCACTTATGTAGATTGACATATGAAGAAGAACACATTGTAGTTTTATCATCAACAGTGAAGCAAATATTGTTGATATGTTTGTAGTTGTTGATTTTATTTTATAGTTATTATTTTGTGCTACTTGCTCGTGTTCGACAAGTGATAAACGGAAATTATAAGTCTCGTAATATCAAATAAATGTCTGAATAAATAAAACAATTTAAGTTGAATTAAAGAAATATCAGAGAAACATTGTAAGCAACATGTACATTGATTTATCATATAAAGTTTATCTAACCAGAGAGCCAAATAGAACGGAGTAGTTGCATGCATAATTCATATTGCATCATGCTATTAGCCACGCATAAATACACATTCCTATATACATATACATTCACACACACTCATATATATATGTGTGTGTGTGTGTGTGGGAAAATAGTCAGGATCCCGTTTCGACAGCTAGATCGATATATATATATATAGGAAGAGTCAGAGCCCCGACGGCAGAGCTCAAGCCGTTTCGACAGCTATGGCTGTCGAAACGGCTTGAGTTCTGCCGTCGGGGTGCTGACTCTTCATATTACCCAATCTACTACGCAAAGATTCAACCTGGTTCTTTACCACACTTCCTTCGATATATATATATATATATATATATATATATATATATATATATACATTAATAAAAGGAATTCCAACTTTGTCTGATTCACTCGTTTTATTTACAATCCTTTAAAATTATAATGATATTATAATGAAATAGTATGGTAGAATATTAAATGTTAAGTCTTAATTGAACAAGTACATTCATTCTGTCGCAATCTTCAGGTTCAGATTCTGTGGTGACAGTCAAGTTTGCAATTTTCAACAGTTATATATATATATATATATAACTGTTATATATATATATATATATATATATATATATATATATATATATATATATATATATATATATATATATATATATATATATAACTGGTGAAAATTGCAAACTTGACTGTCACCACATATATATATATATATATATATATATATGTGTGTGTGGGTGTATGTGTGTGTGTGTGTGTGTGTATGTGTGTGTGTGTGTGTGTGTGTGTGTGTGTGTGTGTGTGTGTGTGTGTGTGTGTGTGTGTCTGTGTGTGTGTCTATATATAGGTATAACAAAATAAACATCAATGAACGTAGAGTGGGATTATATATACAATTGAACCATTCCCGCCTTTCACTGTAAACATGCCTATTCAGAAAAGGCTTCAAGACGTGTTATGCAAATGCGTTCCGGCGAACTGAGCCACCTGCTTCAAGGACATGTGCTTAGGGCCATACATAGTATAACGTATCCAACGTTTCAAATGCAACGAGTTTTATATCGGCAACATGATCCTATTACTGCACATTCGTGTCAAAGTAAACCTCAACACGCGTGCATCATTCTTTAGGAAACTTGTAGATAAGTGCAATCCCTCAAATCGCAAAAAAATAATGATAGCACAGTTACCATCCGTTACATCCATTAATATTCTAAGAGCCAAACCCAAACGTTATTTCAATTGAAGTATGTTATATGCAACTACAAGTAGTGCTATACAAATGACAAGTTTTAAATATTAATTCGAAATATTTGTGAATTCAAATCTCTAAGCTATATAGTTTAGTTTTTCCGTCTGCTTAAATAGTGATCTGGTGTCTTACAAATACGGCAAGTTCCACAAAATACATAGATTTCTCTTGGGTTTGATACATAACTTATTTACTTATATTAATATATACGCCTTGTATTGTTCTAGTTCCGTTAGACTCCATGGAATTTTACTATATGTATATATATATATATATATATATATATATATATATATATATATATATATATATATATATATATATATATATATAAAATTGGTCGTTTTGGAAGTCTCAACAATGCAGAAGGGTAAATCTCCGGGTAACAGAATCAGGGGTAATGATAGAGATGTAATATGAAAGGTAGAATGAGACGTATAGGGTGAAGAGGAACGTAGGAAACAGTGTAAAAATAATTACATGCGATAGAGTTACCTTGGAGGTGATTTAATTCTCCCTATATTTCGGATTTCGCATCCATCAACGAGGGGGAAAGTTTTTAGTGGGAGAGGGACAACACGTGGTCTCTGTTGTCTATCGTATACACACACACACACACACACACACACACACACACACACACATATATATATATATATATATATATATATTTATATATATATATATATATATATATATATATATATATATATATATATATACATGTCCATGTGTTACTGGGTGCGCGTGTATATGTATCTGTGTATGTGATTGTGGGGGGAATATACACCATATGAATTTATGAACAATCCAAAGAAAAGGTATATAAACAGGCCCTTCATTTTCTGAAACATAACAATCCATGTTTATGTGAAATTGATAAAATCAGCTCGTTGTGTTTTTATTATGAGCGAAGACATACATCACGTAAAAACAAAATTATACTATGCGATAAAAGAAAAGTCGAAAGAGATAACACTGGCATAGCTAATAAACTCAATACATTTTCTGCCTCAAATATACAAGTGAGATCTATTCATTTCAATATACAGGAGAGTTTAATCTAGATACATCAATTGCACTGTAAAAACACAAACAGAATAATCTTGTTCGATCTATGATCTCACTGCTCAATACAATAATTCACAGAAGAGCTAAACAACTAGATGATATTATGAAAGGAATATACACTACAGGGATGTAGTAAACGCTCATAGGATTGATTTGTTGTTGAAACTGACAAAGCGGGCAATATTTTCACTGGAAATGATGAATGCCATGTAATGGAAAACATAGATATAATATTATATCAGGTGTATACACACTTACAATGAAAGTACAAATATTCCAAGAAAAATACTTAGAATCTTTCTGGTAGCCTGGTGTTCTTCAGGAGAATGATCATAGGTTCTCCCCTCAGAACCCCGTCTAGAATAAAATTCTTACGAAAACCAACTAGTGTGCTACGATTGAGCACTCGCTGTTGAAACGGCGTAAGCTCAGCCATCGGACACTAGCTTTTCATCATACTTACTGCACTCTAGTCACCCAAGTATTGAATAGCTATCTGAACATGGCCTTACTAGAATAGTCTGCTAACCCCAAATATCCTCCCCCTCTCTCTCTCCTTCACTCTTTGTATATATATACATATACATATATATATATATATATATATATATATATATATATATATATATATATATATATATCTAAGGCGGGTAAAATTCCCGAGATCCATCGACGAGTACTCTCCAGCGGTCTCTGTCCCTCATTATCGCTGCCATATCCTGCATCTCCAACAGAGCAGTGTCTGTCCTTAGGGCATCAACATATGTTAACCTTGGTCTTCCTCTTCTAGTGTGTCCATGTAGGGGCTCCCAAAGGAGCACTGAGTGCAATGTCAACTCTGGATGTCGGTGAGCATGTCCAGCCAACCTCAGTCTCCTCTGTGTCACTTTTGAGCTGACTTTTGGGAAGACCCCATACAGTTGAGTTTTTCATCCTCAGTGTATACTGATTAATGTTAATATACCTGATATATATATATATATATATATATATATAGAAAGGATGAATATAAAATGAAAGTGCTTTTTTAAAAAAAGGAATTTATTAGGTATTGACATATGTTTCTGTAACAGACGGAATACCTATGTATCGCTGCTTGCGTAATCATATAATGTTAGCAAGCATTCGATAGCAAATGTATAATCAGTTGTCACTTCTTCAGAGATTTTGGATAAATTGGATAAAATCAGAAAAATTGAAGTATTTATATTAGTAATAGAGGAAGAAACAGAGGGGATAGTATATGACAAATGGTAAATTAATTTACTGCTAAACAAGTATATAATGGGTTTCTAATGAGAATACCATGAGTAAATCTAAATAAGAATTTTGGGAGTGCCAATTTTAATCTCTACTTGACCAACTGGACAGTGGACAGGGCTGGTCATTTGGTGCAGTAGTATTAATTATAATGTGTCAATTGGGGAAGGGGGAGATTTCGATTGCTACTAAATAACATCGATGCTAGTAGCCAGCTGGTATATGCATTAGGGAATTGAATCAAGAAATCAGAAATCTCATTTTATCTATAGCAGTTTGTATTAAAAGGTAAATAATAGAAGAGTTGATAGAATTAAGACTAATAAAGAATGTTAATATCTATTTTGACAATCAAACGGGGATAGAGACAGGCGTTCAATCCTGGTAGTATTTATAAGATGAAAATGTAGATTTTACGCGATGGTTACAGTATAACGATCGCTCTATTCTGTTATTTAATAAAATGTTTTTGGATTTCATAATACAAAATAATTCTACATTACATAATTTACAAAATTCCTGTCCATGGGTATAAGGGGGGGCAGCCACTATTATATCCCATTTTAGGTGAAATTGTTGGTTATTTTCACGCAGCTGCCAAGCCTTGTCTGCGAGTGTTGTTACATAACGCTGGTTTTCATGTTTTATCGAGTAACGATGTCTATATATATATATATATATATATATATATATACACATATATATATATACATATATATATATATATATATATATATATATATATGTGTGTGTGTGTGTGTGTGTGTATATATTTATATATATATATATATATATATATATATATATATATATATATATATATATATATATATATATATCAGGTATATTAACAACTCATTCGTTGTGACATCTAATAGAAAAATAGGCTGATAGACGTTCTTATTTTGAAAATAAATCCGTCAACAAATCTATAATCCAACAAATATCCAGCAACAATTAAGACACAGCACCAACCAAATGCTAGTTAGAACCATAAAGATAAGGTCTTTAGTAAGGATTACCACTTTAGCAAGATTGTTACTTCAGGAAGATGGAGATGTTGAAGAAGTTTTCCAATGATTCAAAAAATATACCAGAGGCGTAGTTTAGTTTTTATACAAAAATAATTTATTTTTCATTTGTTTGGACAACGTGTATAAAGTGTATGCAGCAAAGTTTTCTCTGTGAAGATGTCAGTGAAATAAATGTTTTTAGGTAGACTAAAAATTTAGCAAGACAGACACTAATTCATCATTACTTACTATCTATACTAATAAAGCTGACGGCCGTATGTATGTAACAAACTTTTCGCCAAACGGCTGAACCAAACGGCACCAAATTTGCACCATATATGTAACATTTTCCAAGTAACAAACTGAGGATATCTTTGTTAAAAGATTAAAGATATTATCTAAATATTCACTTCTTTAAAATTTTCAGATGTCAGCACTTCCGGTTATACGACATTCCCCCCTCTTTCTTAGTCTGTCTTTTTAGATAGATACATAGCTATAACGTCATGCCCTTATAATATGTCTTTGTATGTCAGGCTGTCTGCATTATATAAACCATTCTTTACATTGACTTCGCTATCTGTGTGTGTGTGTGTGTATACATGTATATATATAGTGTGTATATATATGTATATATATATATAGTGTATATATACACACACACACGCCCCCCCATATATATATATATATATATATATATATATATATATATATATGGTGTTAGATTCATAAATAAGAGACAGTTTAATTTATACATTTGTACATTCCTTTATACGTATATATACGTATATATACATACAGAAACATGTTATTTTCAGTTGTGTAACAAAGAAATATAATTGTTTCTACTTTTGGTAGAGGGCCAGCAATTATTCCAGTGCATTACTGGTACTTTATTATATATAATATATATAACACGACATTCATCTCTCTTTCTTACTCGGTCTTTTTAGATAGATATATAGCTACAACGTCGCGCGCTTATGATATCTGTCTGTATGTCTGTCTGTCTGCATTGACTTCGCTTCTAACAAACGTTTAATTCATTATATATGTATATAATTATATATTCGTGTACATATTTTCAACAATAATACTGTGCTATATATTTTCAATAGTAATACTGTACTATATATTTTCAACATTAATACTATACTATATATTTTCAACAGTAATACTATACTATATATTTTCAGCAGTAATACTATACTATATATTTTCAACAGTAATTCTATACTATATGTTTTCAACAGTAATATTATACTATATATTTTCAACAGTAATACTATACTATATATTTTCAACAGTAATACTGTACTGTACTATATATTTTCAACAGTAATACTGTACTATATATTTTCAGCAGTAATACTATACTATATATTTTCAACAGTAACACTATACTATATATTTTTAACAGTAATACTATATGTTTTCAACATTCATACTATACTATATATTTTAAATAGTAATACTATACTATATATTTTCAACAGTAACACTATACTATATATTTTTAACAGTAATACTATATGTTTTCAACATTCATACTATACTATATATTTTAAATAGTAATACTATACTATATATTTTCAACAGTAATACACAGACAGCTTATCGCCTGTTTTTCCAAGCGAAGCTAGGTACGTCAGCTATATATATATGGATGCCGTAGAACACGACAATGGTAGCGGGGCGCCAGCCGGACGAGCCAGCTAATCTCTATTAAAGTTGGTAAAAGTTACAAAGCTGGTTGTAGTAATATTTCATCCGGAAGGGATTGGAATATTTGGTCAAATACGTTGACAGATAAACGATAAATCTCTGAAAGGCTGTCTAACAAACATCTCTACCTGTTGGAGAGAAAAATAAAAACAGTGGGAATGCGAGTCACGAACTGTTGCCCTATCGATGTCCAGGCTGCAACTCTTAACTAGTTTCGAAAAAGTTGCGTTCTACTGCTGGGCGGAGGTGGTTATTTGCATTCATTACGACTGACCAAGCACGACTAAATTACGTCACAGCAATATAATAGTACTATCATGTTTAAATTAGATAGTATATATACAGGTTTAAATTAGATAGTATATATGAAATGCCAATAGAAGTTCTCGTAAATATAACATGAGTGCAGGTATGAACATTTAAATGTTCATTCAGTTAATTTAACAAACGTTTTTTCAAACTGCTATCTACAGAAGAACAAAAGAACAAATGCACATATAGTGATATAACATATGCAGCACATGCATGCCCGAAATACACCCTACGTATAGACTGGACGAATAAGACCTTAAGAATTTGAAACAGAACATAGAATGCATCACACAGAAACACACATCATATAGCATATACCACACGCCATTTCGTTTGTAGTTCTCACAATACGATAGCATATTCTATTGACCAGCTTTAATGAAAGTCAATGTTAACCTGCCATCAATGCTAATGTTATTGTCTAGAAGAAATTTGTTGTGCATTATATCAATATCATCTCACACCTAAACGATGTGAGCATTTTCCAAAGTAAGAAATTATTACTGATAGTAGAAGAACATAAACTTACTCAATTTTATTGGTGATGCTATTGTATTGCTCTACATATTTATTTGTGTTTATACTTTATAGCGATAATACTAACAGTTACTACTAGTGGACGAATCATCTCAAGTTTCCTGTCGAAGTTTTCTATAATGGCATCATATGACCAACTCTACTTTTATTGTATATTAATTACCGCGTAGATTATTTTTGTCATACAATACAATAAATGGAGTGTGTATATTGGTGAGATAGTATCTGAGGACAGAGACGAGAGAAGAAACACTCACACGTTCGGGATTTTACACACACACGCACACACACACACACACACACACACACACACACACACACACACACACACACACACCACACACACACACACACACACACACACACACACACATATATATATATATATAGGAAAAGGTTCAGGATCCCGACGGCAGAGCTCAAGCCGTTTCGAAGGTCCTCTACTACCCAAAGTATCGAGTAATCTGGTGCGTTATGGTCCACCTGGTTACTTACCACACTTCCTTTGTTATATATATATATATATATATATATAAAGTGCGCAAGCACAGAAATGCTATTAGGATAGCTTATAAATAGGGTGAAGACCCTAAAAGGCGGGGAAAAGAAGTTGCCATCAGTTGCTTTGAGGAATTGAACACCATATCTTCCAGTTAGACGGTATGTCGAAGATATGGGTTTTAATTTCTCATAGCGGCTGATGGCAACTTCTTTTCCCCTCCTTTTTGTGTCTTCACTCTATCTCTAAGCTATCGTTATACCATTTCTATGCATATATTCTCAGCGTTACAAAAGCCGAAAATTCGGTTTGGTACATTTTTTTGTTTACATACGGATACCTATCTGTCAGTCTCTCTGACGACTATAAGTTGTCCAGCTATCTCGTTAAACGACGAGAACGAAATCGCAATGGTTCTTTAGCTTAATGGTTAAAGCATTTAGCCGGTAGCTAGAGTATATTGGATTCAATTCCTCATAGTGGCAGATGATAACTTCCTTTTCCGTTTTTTTTAAGCTATCTTTATAACATTTCTACCTCTTGGACACTTTCTTTATACTTATATATATATATATATATATATATATATATATATAAGTATAAAGAAAGTGGTCAATATATATATATATATGAATATGCATATATTCTCAACGCTTCAAAAGCCAAACGTTCGCCTCATACATTTGCTTGTGTATATATATATATATATATATATATATATATATATATATATATATAGAGAGAGAGAGAGAGAGAGAGAGAGAGAGAGAGAGAATAGAAACGAAAAATCAGTGATGCATCTGAACTCAATTTATTGTGTGTTACAATTGTTTCGTCGGCGAGCACCTCAAGACGCGGTCATTCTGTGAATCTGTCTGATTCTGGACCCGCAGGTTTGACGGACACGTCTAATGATTTCGGAGCATATTCTCTCACAGATTTTTTGATTTTTCGTTTTCTATTCTATCATACTCTGCTCTGTAAGAGCATAGAATGCTTAACCGGCATACCGCCTGTGGAAGCATCTTATCTACCACCAGACACACACACACACACACACACACACACACACACACACACACACACACACACACACACACACACACACACACACACACACACACACACACACACACACACACACACACACACACACACACACACACACACACACACACACACACACACACACACACACACACACACACACACACACACACACACACACACACACACACACACACACACACACACACACACACACACACACACACACACACACACACACACACACACACACACACACATATATATATATATGAGCCATAGTAATAGCAATAAACTCAGACGTAAACATAAAATGCAAGATTTAATACAACTTCAACCATGAGAACCAAATACAATACTTATGGCTTCTTATAAAGTGTTTTCTCCCATTATTCTTCATTATTTCTCAATAAACTAGTATGGCAGGGTACTTAATCTACTAATGCATGAGTTAATATCAAATACTATTCCTATATTTAGTTTAAAAGTAAAGGTTCATTGTTCCACTACCACCAGGGGCTATGTACATAACCAGCAATAATATAACCGATGACATTTAAAGATCACAACAACCAAAATTTTATGCAAATTTTACAGTACATACATTTTACAGATTACGAAATCTAAAAAAAAAACATAATTTTATAATTTAATAATATGTAAGTTTCGACATTTTGTCACGTTCGATATATATTAAATGATTATATTAAATGTCTTAATTATAATTGGTTTTCCTTGTCAATATGAAGATGAACAAAGAAATCAATGATTTCCTTTTAAATCATGCAGTTGCAGTTAAATTCATCACTTAAACAAATAAAATATATATTACAAAAACAAATGAAAATGATAAACAATGAAACGTAACTTTTTTCGTGTTTCTTTCTTCTTCTTAAATTTAGAGATACAGTGACATTAGCAGTTCTTGAACTTAAAGAGGAAGGCTCTCTGCATAAGCTGTATCAGAAATGGTGGTACGAGAAAGGCCAATGCGGTTTCGATTCAGGAGGCGTAAGTATTGGATTATTCACACCTGAAAAATAAAATATTTATTACTATCTATTACTCTTTCAGCATATTACTAACAATACAACTGAATTGAAATAGTGTCATCTTTTCGCTACCGATCTAGTAAACAGACTAAACATATAACCAGTAAAACACATTCTCAATCACATACAGGCACACTCTCTCTCTCTCTCTCTCTCTCTCTCTCTCTCTCTCTCTCTCTCTCTCTCCTACACACACATACTTATACACACACATACTTATACGCCCCCACATACATATATATATATATATATATATTCTAAAAATGCTTATATCTAGAATGAATACAAGAGATGCATTTAATTATATATTGTTAAATCTATTTATATTTATTACATTATGGAATTTACTTTTTAATAAAATAATATTTCCAATTTTCTAAATTAAATAGAAAATTCTTGGAATGAAACTGAATGGCTTATTCTAACTGAAATGCAGTACATCCACTACTCATAATATAATCCCCTCTTCTACTTCTGCATTAACCGTTAAATGATTCTGTAAATACACAATTTCAAGATCTATATTTATGATGGTTCATTATATTTTATACTAATGTTTGGCGCATAGAGTTATGGCCCTTGCCATTCTGAGTTCAAATCCCGCCGAGGTTAACTTTGCCTTTCATCCTTACGGGGTCGATAAAATGAAGTACCAGTAATACACTGGTTAATTGCTGGCCTTGTGCCTAACGTAGAAACAATTATATTTTATACTAATGTTCCCTAAAAAATAATCAATAGCCATATAGAT